>OY283145.1:18280203-18746091 GCA_958299785.1 Medicago lupulina | reverse complement strand
TTTTAGAGGCTGTTTTACAATGCTATTGTTCGTCTCTCTGGTTTGTCCTATGTAACTAGCAATATGTACATGTTTGAGGTATTTGGCACTTGGAAAAAAATAAAAAAAAATGTGCAATAATCCAGATACGCGTATAAAAGAAATGGCTGATAGTATGAAGATAAGTATGATAAGTATTGGGGGAGGTCCCAATAGCCTGAACATGATGTTGCTAATTGCTCTGGATTAGATGTAACGCCCTACTTTTAATATTTAATATTTTATTAATTTATTGTATTTTTAGTGTATTATTATTCGATTTATAATATATATTTTGATGAAATATGCTAATATGTGTTATTTGGTGTAAAAATATATTTTTTATTTTGTGTAGAAATATATATGTTATTTTGTGTGGAAATATATATGTTATCTAGTATAGAAATATATATGTTATTTTGTGTAGAAATATATATGTTATCTAGTATAGAAATATATTTGTTATTTTGTGTGGAGATATATTTGTTATTTGGTGTATTATTATGATTATTGTTAAGTGGGGGAGAAGTATAATATTATTAGAAATAATAAGATAATAGGGAAGAGAAGGCTCAGTTTAAAGTTCGGTGGAGGAATCATTTATGGTAGTTAAAGTGGCAGCCATTAGTGGATAGATAGGAACACACACACAACAAATTGGTCTGAATTAATAAGAATATCATCATATTGCTTATACATGTAAGTTAAGGTAAGAGTAAAAAATAATAAGAATATTAATAGCAGAAATATAGAATTAAAAAGGAAACAATATGAAACAATTCTAATATCTCATAACCAAACTGAAACAAATTTTCTTAGAGCTTTCTCAATGAAGAGCAACGTAGGTATAAGTCAAAAAAGGAAATGAAATATTTCAGTTGTTAGCAGGTTATATAAAAAATACATGAAAACGAAGTTTGTAAATATTTCTCAATCAAGAGCTTTCTCAATGTTGTTTCAATTTTCAACCATCAGGTATAAAAAGTAGATTATAAAAGATGATCTTACATTGATGTCATAACTACATCCATCAAATTTGTGCTACCAACACTGCTTTCTTGGTTCTAGGCTTCACTCTCAACAATTGCAGAAGCAAACTCAACAGGAGAGAAATGGAAACAACTTAGGAACTTCTAACAATTTTGAGCAAAGAAACATAATGAATCCTAGTAGTATAAGAGACAATGGGCATAGCTATGAAACGATAAATGCTACTATGAAGACAATTAAGAAACGAAAGTTAATATCATGGTAAAGTTAAGACAATAATGAACCAACCTTTTAAGCTAAACAAAGCAGGTGCAGCCACTCGATTGTAGCTTTCATTGATAAAATTTTGCAAGTGCTACAGGCTCCAAGTGAGTAAGTTTTCACAACATTCACATACTTCCATAGTGCCATTTGTAAAGTTGCATTTAATAGGATGTTATAAGACATATTTTGGATCACAATTAGTAGCATTTCATGAATCAGAAATTGCTTGAAAATTTCATAATTAAAGGATGTTTTAAACAAAATAAAACAGTTGTGCAAATTCCATCTAACTACTTCAAAATTCCAATGGAATATTGTCCTCATTGTCATATTCTGAAATTGGAGAAGAAACAACAGAAAGTTAATTTTAAATTCCAATCATAATGAGAGTTATTACCTTTTCTATGCATTGATTTAAGAAATGCACATGGAAGAAAATAAGAATGAGACTTGCCTCAAGTAAGTTTTTGTGATCTTTTTTTATCGAACAATTAGAATGCAAAGTAGCTCATCAAACTGAATGACTCATAGTTGATACTAATTTCAAACAACAAAAAATATCACATACAATTTCTACAATTTTGAAACCCCTTTTATGGCTGATTCAGGTCGGACTACTACTTCATACACCTCATCCAAATTTGTATACGGTCACTCTATTGGACACAAATCAAACCGAAATTCTACACCAAAATCAAGATTATCATCAATTTTATAATGAAAACCTTAAATAAGACCATATGCGATCCTTTCATCCCTTGTCAACTTTGAATAAATTGCTTCCTGATTCAGACAACTCTTGCAAACAACGATAATTGTCCTGCAAACATCCTTTAATTGTACTATCCAAAAACCAAGAGAAACAAAAGCAGAAGAGTCACATATTGGTTCCACTCTCTACGGGATATGTTCACTCTCTACTCACGGTCTCATAACGGTTTACTGGAAGTGGCCGGAAGTGGAGCCATTGAGGATGAAGAAAAGCAGAGCATTGACTAAGAGAAGAGAAGAGCAGCAAATGTGCATGGCAAATACACACACACATTTATAACTTGGTCATTGAAAATGTGCACGCCATTTTCATCAGGTTTAGGTTACAAAGCTTAGTTAAGGGATTTGAAATTTGAAAATGAAATTAAATGAGGCTAAAGTTAAAGTTTCCCGCCCATAATCTAGGTTTAGGGGTATGCATTAGTTGTTTGCATTGTACATTAGGATTAGATAATAAGGATTAGCATTTAATGGCAGAAAATTAGAGGGAAAAATTAGGGTTAATGGTTGCATGACCTAATAAGCTTTTAGAGTAAGGGATTATTTAATTATTTGATTATAATGCTCTTTGTCATAGTTGTAGGTTTAGGGTTTTTGTTGCTTTTTAAATTATGGTTTTAATGTTTGTAACTGATGGTTTTAAGTTAGGGTTTTTTTTTTTTTTTGGTGATAAGTTAGGGTTACAATTAGCTTAGGTCTCTTATGATTAGGAGTAATCTTTTACTTCTAATAATAATTTAAATTTTCTAGGATTACGATTAGGACTAGAATTTTCTTAGGAATTAAATTAAAACTAGCAACCAATTAATTGTTCATTTCAAGTTCTTGTTGTATATGAACAGTTTTCTTACCGTGAAAAAAAAAAAAAAAAAAAACAGTGGAAAAATGAGAACATTGAAGACAGCTAGGATCAGAGGCACCTGGGCACTACCTCAAGTGAATGCTTCCATACCAAAAGAAGTTGAGGAAACAAGACAAGAGAGTCCAATAAGAGGAATTGAAGAAAACAAAGGAGATAAAGTCATGTTGAAGGCCCCTCATTTCTTTTGCCCACCAACTCTAGCTCATAAGGCATGGTACGGTGCTTTCACTGTAACACGAGTATGCAATAGTAATCTTGTAGAAATTTGGGATCACACCATATGGTATGCAAAAGTAAATCGACATGAATTGAAGCATGTAGGAGACTACCTCAAGGAGATCAATGCTGAAGAATATGAACCTGCTTTGAAGAGGTTCCAAAACACAACATAGACATATTCGTCAGAATGTAAAATATACGCTAAATGGGAGGCAACTAATTAATTAATTTCTCTGCAATTTTCCTTTCCAATGAATTATGATTTCATGTCAAAAACAATTACTTGTTTTAGTTTTTGCTACTCCTCATCATTATTTTTATTTAAAATTTTTAATTACTTATATAATCTTTCCATTTTAAGATTAAATTGTTTGTCTCAAAAGCTGCTTCAGAATATTTACGGCAGACAACCCCGTTCCTCATATGGATGGGTCTTGTACCCTATAGTTATTTTCTCCGATAAGTTATGTGTTCAATATAGATGGGTCTTGTATTCCACATGAGATGAGCTTGTGCCCCATATGGTCGAGTCTTGAACCCGATACTTACTTATCCGGATGAGTTATATGCTCCATATAAATGGGTCTTGTATCCCATATTGGATGAGTTAATGGTCCATATAACAATGAGATTTTGATTGATTTATTTGTATTGTGTATATATATATATATATATATATATATATATATATATATATATATATATATATATATTTTCGAGACTAATTTAGAAAAAAGCGGATACCATATGGTCGATTTTTCAGGTTACCACGTCGGCTGAAAAAGCTACTCGTTTTTAAATTTGTGTGTATTATTCACTGGGATTGTATATCTCATTAGAGTGTTGTTTTTAGATTTAGAGACTAAGACAAAGACTGTCAACAATGACATCGAAAGATGAGAAGTTTGATGTTTAGAAGCTTCACTTCTTTATATTAGGTTGATAGTTTGGAAATTAGTGGACAAAATGTATACATGGCACATTTATTTTGGTAGTAGTGATTAAATGCCCAGTTTTGAACATTTTAATCTTTTATGATTTTTCGGATGTAAATAATTAATTATAAATTTTACGAAGTTTGTTTCTCAAACGATTGGTAGTTAATTCTTCCTCTATTTTTCCAAAATTATTCTTGATATTTTCCGCTAAGGTCAAGTATTAAAACTATAAAATTTGGCATTACACATGTTTTTCATGTTGCAGTTTTGATGAATTTAATGAGTTGAATTTGATTATGATGAGTTAGAGTATGTTGAATTTCTGTTTTTGATCATTGAGTGGTGGTGAGAAACCGTTTGGGAGAAATTTGGGATTTTCAGTAAAAGTGATTTTTAAGTGTTTTTGGAAAATAAGTGATTTTGGAATAAGTTGTTTTGGGATATGAAAACATGATTTTACCGTAAAATATGATAGACTTAGGTGAATAAAACACGTAGGCGAAAACGGAATTGAAATCAGATTAACAATCGAAATTTTATGCACAAAACGGTAAAAACAGAAAAGCCGGGTCTGCACTGCACTGCAGCACCAGGCATCTGCCATGCTTGGGCGCAGCATACTAGCGCTTGAGCGCAGCCCTGTAGGAACAACAATTTTTTTTGTTTCGCATCGGGGTGCTTCGAGGTCGATCCAGACCGTTTCAAACTGATTCTTTTGATGTCTTTAACGGTTGTAAAGCTTTATAAACCTTTGGAAACATCAAAAGAATTAATTATATTGAAGTTGATTTTGTGAATCGAATCAAACTTTTTGAAAAATGCTCAAGAACGCAGAATTTTCCGAAACTCGTTTTTCTCAATGGAAAAGGGTAGGAGGGTTGTTTACTGTAACCTTTATTTATAAAAATGTTTTGGATGATATTCATGAGCTTTAACATGGTTTTGCTTTGAAAATTGGATTTCTTTTGAAAAATGATAAAAAGAGACGAACTTTGTGAAACTTTGGAATTAATCAGAATTGGCCTATGATGCCTATATGCATAAGCTACTATGATCATATGTGAGTATAGTAGTGCTTTGTTGAGGTGTTTGATCACGTTTACCTTGTTTTGTTGAATTTCTTAGAAAAAGTAGAAAGTTGTGGAAATAGACGAACTTTGGTAAAGTGTGGTTTCTTGACCGGATAACTTGCAATTGTTTTATATTCTAGATGATATTATAGAATAAGAATGAATCAATGATAATTGGGTATCTAATTTGATGAATGTCGTGATGTGGTTAGTTGTTCGTATTTAATGAAAGATGTGATTTTGAACTTTATGTTCTCTAAATTGATTGTTGATGATGATGATGATTTATGTTGATGAATTCTTACATGAAATTCGCGAAGACTTTTATGGTGTATGCATGTATTGAAAAATGTTGATGTTGATTGTTGATGATTTGTTGTGTGAACGTATGTATTGTCGAGTCATATGTTCATGCATTCATAAGTTAGATATTTATATCCATATTGGCGATGACTCGAATACTTTGTATTCATACTGGCAATGAAAATGATACATATGTATCTTGAGGTGACGACCTTGGTGATTACCGGTACCACATGTGTTTGGTGAATATTTGCATTGGTGAACTGTATACTTGTTGAATGGTATACTTAGTGAAATTTGGTGAATATGTGAAGATGTGAAAATGTATTTGCGTGTTATTATACTCGTACTTATGTACTTATGTACTTTCATGACTTGTTGAGATTTTATTCACTCAGTATGTTGAAGTGAGATTTTATATTTGGTGATGTAGTATGATTATGTGACATGGCTACTTTGGAGATGTTTTATTTTAGCTGATGATGAGATGTTATTATTATACCGCTGTGATGTATGAGAAAAATTGTTTATGCATGTTGAACTTATAGAAGAAGTAGCATCTAAATCCTTTGCATGATTTGTATTATTTACGTAATTTATCGCTTCAAGAGTTTAGGGTGTTATAGTTAACATTTAAGCATATATATATTCATGTAATTAAAGTCAATAGCCATTAATCATCATCTTATAATAATATGCAAACATCAATAGCAAGTAAGAATGTCAAGTTGACATTTCGCGAAATATACACCATTCACACTTAACAATAGTAGAAGCACATCATCGAATATCACATCTTCAAATATTCACATTTTCGTATAACACATCGTCAAATTTCACATCTTCAAATATTCACATTTTAGTATAACTTTATCTCAACTCTATTTGCATGTGGTACAAGTTTTTGGATATCAAAGTTATGTTACTTATTAATTCCCCCAACGTCAAATCAGACTGTCCATGAATGCATGAACACTAAGTAACGACTCAACAATGCATAACTTTATATCACTCGACAATCACACATCGTTAGATAACTCATCGTCATATCAACACATCGTCATATCATTCACATATTTATAACAAGACATCTCTTTATCAACACATCATCATATCAACATATCGTTAGAGTAATTTTCTGCATAAGATTATGATGTAGTCGGATTAAATTGGGTATAACTTGAACTAGAAAACTTATTTTTTGAGTGAACTCTGTTGGGTTTGAAAGTTAATATATAGTAGTATATTACTGAAAAGGTTTGTAGTTTAATATTACTTGTGCACTATTTTGTTTAATAAATTACTTTGAGCCAGTCGGTTTCAAAAATTGATATCTTAAGCTATGAAACTTATTTTCGAGTGGGATCAGTTGTGTTTGAAAGAGGACATATAGTAGTTTCTGCATATTGAATTTCATAATTTTAGCATTTACCTATATGCCCCAGTAATTCTGTGAACCCATCTGTTTTGTCACATAATTTTTAAAGTAATCTCGTTGACTTAAAGAAAAATATGATGTTTTTAATACGTAGGATAATTGAGTGGAAGTATTGGTTATAGTGTTGAGTGATGGTTAGTGTGCATTAGTGATAAAATAATATATTTCGAATGACAAATCAAAATGATGAGTAATCAGGAGAATAAGTTTTTATTATGTTAAATGGGGATAAAAGTATAATGTTTAAATGGATTTTAGTGAACTTAAATTAGTAACTCAAATCATTTAGTTGAGGATTAATTGAGGAGTGACTTGGATAATAGTAAGGTTAAAGGTAACAGGATGACGGCCTTAAGGAATTTACTACCAATGTTAGTTAAGTTAGGAGAAGTGTCGAAACATGACATATTTTGAAATAATATGTTTAAGATGATGAATTGAATTGATGTGATATTAAATGATGAGCAAAGATGAATTATTTGACGATGTGCATGTAATGAAGAATTATTTGACGTGCGTAATGATGAATTATTTAACGATGTGTTATGATGAGTTATTTGGTTATGTGTAATGATGAGTTTTTAATGATGTGTATTGATAACTAATGACGTGGTATTCATGCATTCATTGTCGTGTCTATTTGAAGATGTGTATTTAAAGATAGGTTGGATAAAATCAATATAATAATTTTGATATTCAAAATTGGTGATTAGGTTTGGTACCACATGCATATTCGGTCGAGTTTAGAGCATTGCATACATAATTGTATTCTATTGATGAGTGTGAATTCGTAAAGGATAACTGTGTTGTTTATATTTGTAGTGACCAATTGTGATTATTAAACGATGATAATTGATCGATGTTTAGTAAATAATGATGATTCAATTGTGATTGTTAAGTGTTGATGATTGAATGGTGATGATTAACTGATGATAATTAATTGTGTATCATGTTTTATATCTCTTTGAGTCTACTCATGATGTTTATGCACCCATATTATTTTGAATGTATGGTCACCCCCTATTTTTGCGTTGGATGTTTGTACCTTTGTGTGGTACAGATACTCAGGACAAAGGACTTTACAGGTTGTAATTCTTGGAGGATGGCGTGGAGCCTTACTCATCAACTTTTTATCACAATTGGGAGTTTATTTTGTGTCAATGTTTTGATTCTAGAATTCAGTTGAGGTTTCTTTTTATTTTCAAACTTTATTTTGGGATTCAGTTTACTTGTTAAGACGATGTGACTATGTTTTGAACTTATTTCTGCTGCACTATTTTTAATTAAATTGAAGTATTTTTTAAATGATGAGAATGTTTGACACCCCGTATGTTTAAATATTAATTGTATTTTTAATTTAGAAAATACTAATTAGGGTTATGGCGTTACATGAACCACACCTATAAAATTGGCATATTACAAGCCAAAGGTCAGGCTCAATCCAACACTTTTTTTATAGTAGATCAGGCTCAGGCCCTATAAAGCCCGGCCCAACCTCACCTACTCCCACCCTTAATTGCAAGTACCGTCACCAAAAGTACAATGTTGGATGTGTGTGTGTGTTTTATATCTATCCTTAAAGTATAGCCAACTATACTAACTCTCTTATGTTTATATATAATAAAACAATTATTATACTATAAAGTTTATATTTTTTCTATAAACTTGAAAAGTCTAGTCAACAATAATTGTCAAAAAAAGAAGTTCATATTTTTTCTAAAAAAAAAAAATTATACTATAATGTTCAAGGTGTGCTCAAGGCCTATATAAAAACATATTCTTGTATAGAACAATTATGTGAAGAAGATGGATACAACAACAAAATATTCTCTATGTATGGCATTTTTGTTGGCTTTTTTTATCATCGCAGCAGGTCTAAAACCAACTAGTGATTTGAGTAATATTTTATAAACTTTCTTCTCAGTTTTCATATTTTGAGTACAATATATATATATATATATATATATATATATATATATATATATATATATATATATATATATATATTAAGGAACAATATTTTTTTTTGAAACTTGATATCCGATTGTTCTTATATTCATGTATTTTTATTTTTTTTAATGTAGATATGCGTACGAAAACACAAGCTAGAGGAGTGACTGTGGAAAACATAAGATGTAAATCAGATAGGGATTGTGTAGGTAGAATAATTTGTAATCCTGACCGTGATGTCAAATGTATTGGAAAACAGTGTGAATGTATTGCAATTTACTCAACCAACTTCTACAACTGACATTCCTAGTCATCTTTATTTGTAAGCTCGTTTACAAATTAAGTAATTGAATTTTGTGAAATAATCATCATGTTTGGATGATAATAAATAACATATAGAGTTTAAGTGGTAAGGGTTACTACATTATATTTTTGAAACAAGAATCTTGGATTATTTAATTTGGAATAATGTATTACTAGTCATCTTTAATTCTTTATTTTGCACAAAATGCTTGGTTTTTATAGCAGCCAATGAAACTTTTATCGATCGAAGGACATAACTAAGGTTTGGCATGGTTTGGTTCGAGATGAAAACTGAACCAAATCGAACTGAATTGTTTGCTAAATTTAAAATAATTGAACTGAACCGAATTGTTTGCATTTTGAACTAAACTAAAATGTTCCAAACTGAACCGAACTATTTCGAACTGAATTGAACTGTTATTATTGACACTGTTGAAAAAATTACAAAAAAAACAAATGAAATCGAAATTTAGTTATCGAACTGAACGAAATTGTTTTGAATCAAACCGTACTGCTTTGAAGTTTGAACCGAACTGAACTGTTTCAGCTCAGTTTCATAATTGTTTGCAATGGTTCAGCTTTTTGATTTAGTTCGGTTCAATTTTTTGGTTTTTTTTTCCACCCCTAGACATAACAAGTAAAAATCCAAACAATGACTAAAGTACAAGTATTACTCACCCTTCCAAAAAATCCCAAAAGGAATGAAGAAAACAACTCCGGTAAAGAGAACAATTCCAGTAAAACGGACATGGAGGACTAATCATTGAACATACAATCTAGAGGAAAAGAGAACAATTCATAAAACGGACATGGAGGACTCAAATATCATTACCTAAAAACAATTCCGGTAATAAAAAAAAACTATCATTAAGCATCTTCCAAATCGCCAACAAAATACATTCTTCTCTTTTCCTTTCCGGATCAAAGAAGAGAAAATCTCAAGAAAAGTTTTAACTTTCCCTGAAAACACAATAACCACACCTAGCAATTTGAGAATTCTATATCATATAGCACTAGCAAAAGCACACTTAATAAACAATTGATCCTCCATTTCGACATGCCCTCACACCACACACAATGTGACTCCAAAACATCTTCAATCACCCGCCTTTTCAAAAGCTTTTTCCTTGTTGAAAGATGGTGAAAAGTAATACCCACGAGAAAACAAGGGCTTTTGTAGCAACATAGCACCCCCAAACCTTATTAGAAGCTTGCCCATTGGCTCATCAAAAGATGACAGGAAATGTGGTTACAAAGATAAAGGTAACTAGAATGTCCTGGAAATTTTCCTTGAGAATCAACATGGTAACTCCACTCATCATCCTTTGGCGAAATTTGTACCTAAAGAATCAAATCCATAAAGTCCTTATGAATTTCTCCTTCCCAAACAAAAAAGGCCTCCTCCTAATAATCTTCCAAAGCCAATGACCATATTCTACCCAACTCACCATGTTGATATAACAATTTTCCACTACATCAATGGCCTTTTCAAAAAATAGTTCATGTCCGTCTCCCCATTCTCTTCCTAACCACCTTAACAAACTAATCCCCACAACACCAGAGGCGTCTTCAATGCCACTTATTTCTCTCTACCTCTAAAAGTGATAAATTACGCTAATGATACGAGAATATCAAGAATCTAGATGTTACTTCTTCAATTAAATCACCAAGCATGCATAAATAACAATTTTCTTAAAACATCGCAGCAGAATAAAAACATCATCACAACTAAATTTAATAAAACATCTCCAAGTAGCCATGTCATCATACAACTCATAACATCATCAATACATAGTCTTAAAATCTCCAACAGACATAATAAAGATAAACAGTAAAGACCGACCCCTAATCAGAGCCATTAAGTCTAAGACACCAAAATCGATAAAGGAGTTAGCATCCAAGCTATCCTCCAGCAACTGACCAAGGAAAAACAAGCAACGAGTCATGCACGCCGACAACCCGTCCATACGTATAAGAAAGGCGATCAACCAAACGACCATTGGGGTTAGTCCACAATTAAATATAATTAAACACAAGTATTCAAGGATTCATGCATAACATATATATTTAGACTCAACATTCCTATAAGACTAACTCCACATAAATCACATCATATCAAACATATTCATTGTTGAATCAACTCATCATCAAAAGCTCATCACTTAACAACATAAAACAGTATAAGAATTTCTCACCTCATTTCCTATCTAGTTCAACCATCAACTACACCAAGTTATCATTTAGGAAGTATAAGCATACATACAACTTTAGTCGTTCTACATAGACACATATTTCATCTTATGCATATAATTCATCTAATTTACACTAATCATAGAGATCACAAAAGTTTGTCATCTCAAAAGTTTTAGGCAATTAAGTCATCAATAATTAAAGTCACCAAGTGTACAAACATCACCAAAAATAACAACATCGACATGTACACATTTTCATACAATTCACATAATCACCACGTTCACCAAATTTCACCAATGCAAAAATTCATCAAGTCACATAGTCAAGTATGACACAATTCACCAAATATAAAGTGCATGCAATGCTATAGACTCTTCTCTAGAGGCATGTGGTACCAATCGAATTTCAGAGATAATTTTACCGTATGAATCCACACACATGTAAAAGTACACCTCCTTTTACATATTTCACCTATGTAAGAGTACACCTCCTCTTACAATTTACCTATGTAAAAGTACACCTCCTTTTACATTTCTCATATGACTCAATATGACTATGATTCATGGACATACAAGCAAAGACTCAACAATGCAACATCAACTAACATATTGAAGGTGAGAAAAACACAAGAGAGGGGAGGGGGGGGGGGGGGGGGGGGGGGTTGAATTTTGTTTTCAAAAACTTCTCCTTCTTACGAAATAAAACTATTCTCAGGATCAGAGTCTGATTTGAGTTCAGAGTCTTAACGTAGAGACTTCGTTTGCTCAATCACACAAGAAGGAGACTTCTATGCTCAAGGACAACTCCAAGAGACTTTCTTTGCTCAATCACAAAAGAAAGAGACTTATCTAAACAATTAAAAAGAATTGAAAAGAGTTTTGAATACTTGATATACAATCAGAGGTATTCACAAAACAATGCAAACAGAACAGACTCTGTTTTTCTAGACACTTAGGAATTCTAAGATATGAACTTTTGTAAGAATTCTCTAAGTTGTTGATGTGTATTTTGCGCCGCTTTGGCTCAGAGAAAATGTGTTGGTCTTTTCTTTCAGCTCTTCTATGTATGTGTATGTGTATGTTTCTTCAAGTCTTCATCCCTATTTATAGAGGATTTGAGAGACGTTGGAAACTAGCTAGTACATCAACTTGTCTTGACTGAAGCTTTGATTCTTCACCATTGATCTTTTGCCCAATTTGATAATTGTCCTATGAAGAAACGATTTCAAATCCATTCCAATAGAGAAGGAACACTGTCTGCAAACATTACTATTATTTTTGTCTTGTAGAGGAGACAAGATGCAGAGATGGTGGTTGCAGAGGCATGTGCAGACTTAGTGGTTGTACACTTCGTACACTGTACATTGTCAACCCTCTTAAGCTTCTGGTGAAGTAGCTTCTGATGAACTTGCTTATGATGACGTGGATTCAGGAGCTCTTTTCTTCAGATGCACTAAGCTTCTAATGAGGTAGCTTCTGATGACGTGGATTCAGGAGCTCTTTTCTTCAGACGCGCTAAGCTTCAAAATAAATTCCTTTGCTCTTTGATTCGTTCAACCAGAACCTCTATGAATAACACTTTTAATTATGGTCCTGCACACTTGAACAAATGTTTAGCATATCCAATTGACAATTTTAATACTTTGTTATCATCAAAATTTAAACGGTGATTATGTGAAACACCCTTTGTTCCAACACATATGTATTCACCAACAACAATGTAAAGGTACACCTCCATTTACATTGATTAATTCACCATCAATTGCATTATCAAGTATTTACGTCCACATAATCAACAAGTCATAATTCAAACAAGAGTCATCACTATATCATCATTAACATAATTATCAACAACAACAACACCTTAAGGAAACAACAAGTTCCAAAGTCACCTTTCACATAAAAGACGA
Source organism: Medicago lupulina (assembly GCA_958299785.1). Lineage (NCBI taxonomy): Eukaryota > Viridiplantae > Streptophyta > Magnoliopsida > Fabales > Fabaceae > Medicago > Medicago lupulina. Next base: position 18,732,863 of record OY283145.1, on the reverse strand, counting down.
ACAACTATCCACATTAAGATATTTATCATTTCAAACACCCAAACATCATCAATTCATTCACATTCTATCATAATAACATGAATTCAAAGTCTACTACAAGTTATCCGACCATAAAACATTAATTTGACAAAGTTCGTCTATATTTATAAAAAAAAACTAACATCTTCCGATTATATCTCCAAAACCAAAGTAAACAAGTTTAAATACCTCAACCAAGTATTCACACAAGTCACATATGAGTGCAGTAGTGTATATATATACGTTTCATAGGCCAAAGTCGACAAATATCAAAATTCACCTAAGTTCAACTCATTTTGTAATTTTGCAAAACCAATACATTATCAAAACGAAACCAAGTTTTATCCATCATAACATAGACTAAATACTCTTCAACATCTTAATTAAACTTCTAGTACTCAATTTTTGAAGTTTGGCATCAAACCATAAGTTTTGGGTTGACTTAAAAATAGTTATGCTGAATTTTCGTAAAATTTCACCAAGACCTCCATATAATGATTTATTAGCTCTGCCAAAGCCTTCAATTATTTTTGTAGTTCCAGATATTGTATTAACATCGATTTCTCAACTTACTAAGTGGGAAAAATATTTTCTATCCTTGAGAATTGTATGAGTAGTTGCACTATCGAGACATATATCTCCATTCATGCTATTATAGCTACTCATTATATCCAAAAAAAATAAAAGCAAAATAGATAAACAAGGAGTATAAGCATAAACTAAACTTAAAAGAGCATTAAATGATAAATGAAATTAATAAGGCATAAAACTTAATAACTGTACATGCAAAAAAGTACGAGTAGTGAGTACTAGGGTTTGTATCGTATTCTAGGGTTTAGACTGATTATTGGATGCCTTTAGAATGTTCAAAAGGGAGGTATTTATAGCTTGCTATGGGCTTTGGGTTTCGGTTGCTTAACCTTCAAGTAATAGGGGTATTTATGGTATTTAGGCGGTTTCTAGATAGTTCTAGAAGGTAAGAAAGGCAGCGCCCTAGAGGGGGACAGATAACTTGTGGATGTGGAATTGTAATCGAGGGCTCGCCCTATACGTGGATGGTCAGGATTTCACGACATTTCGTTGATCGTCCACGTGTCCAACAACTTGGGCAATTTGTGACACATGTTTGAGGCGCGCGTTCCCGAGGCAATACTGAAACGTCCCCTCCTATTAAAAAGGCGTCTTTTCTTCATTCTTATCCTTTCATTTCTGTCTTTCGTTTTCTCTGATTCAAATCACCAGTACTGATTCCCGTTTGCTTGAGTTGCCAAGGACGATCTAAGCTACCAAACTTCACTAGGTACCCCCCCCCCCCCCCCCCCCCCCATTTTCCCTTCCTTGCTTTCAATATCTTTTCCTTTCCGCGATGGTTGTTGTTCGAGAGTGTGATGAACGGGTTAGGGAGATTTGTCCCGCGGATCCATTAGAGAGAGCTAAACTTCAGAGAGATTGTTTGAGACACGCAACGCGGCAAAATGGTTTTATCGTCTGGGAAGCATATGATTCGAGCTACTTTGGTCATATATCGTTTTTGGATTTGTCTAGTGGGAGCGGTAGTGACGATTCTGACGATAGTGACTGTGTTTTCCTATATGCAACTTCAGGAAAGGAGGTTGTTGCTCACGTTAACCCCCAAATGACGAGAGGGAAAGGAGTTACTATCTCGGAGGTGGAGTCCGATACGGAGATTTTTGGCAACGACGTGCAGAGTTATGCTTCGGTCTACTATCTCGGAGGTGGAGTTTGGCGTTCGAATTCCCTTTACCTTATTTCAAATGGATGTTCTGCGCTTCCTTAACGTGGCTCCGACTCAAATCCGTCCCAACAGTTGGGCTTTTAGATACAAAGGGCCTAACTCATCCTTGGGTTCGTTTCCCACAGACGGCGCCAACTGTACTTGCAAAAAAGTACGAGTAGTGAGTACTAGGGTTTGTATCGTACTCTAGGGTTTAGATTGATTATTGGATGCCTTTAGAATGCTCTAAAGGGAGGTATTTATAGCCTGATATGGGCTTTGGGTTTCGGTTGCTTAACCTTCAAGTAATAGGGGTATTTATGGTATTTAGGCGGTTTCTAGATAGTTCTAGAAGCTAAGAAAGGTGGCGCCCTAGAGGGAGCGCGCCTAGGCCTCTAGAGCCCTTCTGGATGGCATCCAAGCCCTTCTAGAGGGCGTCTGAGTCCTTCTAGAGGGTTCTTAAGCCTTTTGGAATATTATGACGGTCCAATAAGTTTCTAATAACAATGGAAAGTAAGGCATAAAGTTTTGTTACTAAAAACAATGGAAGTCTAAAAACTTAAACATAAGTCTTTATTATTATTATCTATACTATATATAAAGAAAACAACCTCTTTCAACTCTTTTGGATGAACTTTTTATTTCCAAAAATACCCTCAATAGTTTTGAAAACCTATATAGTTGATTCTACAGAATGCATATGCTGTCTTCTCTTCATTATTTTGAGTTTTCAAATAGACTTGTAAATTTTTACACTTAAGTATAAGACACTTCAATGCTAACATTTTCGGAAAACTTTCTACAATTTAATTTAAATCCAACCTCGTGATGATACCACATATCTTAGAAGATTGTAATGTAACGTAGATCAAATTAAAGCTAAATATAAATGTGTATCTTTTGAATTGATTTTGTGCAACTTTATTCAAATTTGATCAATACGCAACTTTATTCAAATTTATTCAATACGCAACTTTATTCAAATTTATTCAATTCCAACATGTACCAAAATGCGCAGCATATCCAAAAACATAAAAAAAAAAAAAACATCCAAAAAACCAAGACATTACAAACCATTCCATTTAATCATCTGCCTCGTCACTTAAGCCAACTAGGTTGTCCTCGACAGTTCCTGGAGCACCTGCTTTTGGTTGCGGACCAAAATAACAAGGCCTTCTGCTCCGTCTCATTTTGTTTAAATTTTACACGGATGCATTTGTCTTGCATTTTTGTCTGGATCCTTCACATTCGATATTGTGCAATGTCACAGTGGTTTTTGTTTTCAACTTCTCACCCTCCTTTTTTAATTGAGCATCACCATGTTTCTGAGACATATCTACACAATGCAAACATTGGAGATCAAAACTTACTCTAATCCTAGAAATTCTACCACAAATTCCTAACAATTTCAAACAATTGCTAACAATTTCTACCACAATTCAATCAATTCTATTCTAATAAAAAATTTCAACTCTAATCAACATCTAACAATTCAATCAAATCATCAATGTAACACCCCGTTTTCCCAACATATAAATAATATATAATAAATCAGAGTTCATCGGAAACAGGATGTCACATTTCGTTCTTCAAAAATATCATTAAATATAAATAGAGTTAAATTCACTGTTTATTTAAACAACTTCCTTCAATAATTTAAAATAATGTCGCAGCGGAAAATATTCAATGTTTTAAAAAAACTCGGCACTAAGGCCTCAACATCAGCAACATAATAAAGTTTCAAATCCAAAAGTGTTTCATCATCAACTTATAAGAAATACGTAACAAGGAAAACAAAACATATAAATATCCCCATCCCGTTACGTATCAGAGCATGACTCCTAAAACGACACGAGGAATTAACTCACATCAGCGGTTACTCCTAGTTATCTGCACGTTACCCACGTAGAGGCAACATTAAAACAGAAGGGGTGAGATTTCACATTCAATAATAATAAGAAACAATTCATGTAAAGAATTAATCAATACAAAACAACAACAATTCAACATTAAGAATACTTCACATAATTCCAACAACAATCATCATTTAGCTTCATTCAACAATGCAACAACAACGACTCAACAATGCAGCAACAACAACTCAACAATGCAACAACGACGTAATTATGCATGTGGTACCAACAGAGCTACAACTCTCTTCGCTAAAGTCATAATTGAGCATCACCATGTTTCTGAGACATATCTACACAATGCAAACATTGGAGATCAAAACTTACTCTAATCCTAGAAATTCTACCACAAATTCCTAACAATTTCAAACAATTGCTAACAATTTCTACCACAATTCAATCAATTCTATTCTAATAAAAAATTTCAACTCTAATCAACATCTAACAATTCAATCAAATCATCAATGTAACACCCCGTTTTCCCAACATATAAATAATATATAATAAATCAGAGTTCATCGGAAACAGGATGTCACATTTCGTTCTTCAAAAATATCATTAAATATAAATAGAGTTAAATTCACTATTTATTTAAACAACTTCCTTCAATAATTTAAAATACTGTCGCAGCGGAAAATATTCAATGTTTTAAAAAAACTCGTCACTAAGGCCTCAACATCAGCAACATAATAAAGTTTCAAATCCAAAAGTGTTTCATCATCAACATATAAGAAATACGTAACAAGGAAAACAAAACATATAAATATCCTCATCCCGTTACGTATCAGAGCATGACTCCTAAAACGACACGAGGAATTAACTCACATCAGCGGTTACTCCTAGTTATCTGCACGTTACCCACGTAGAGGCAACATTAAAACAGAAGGGGTGAGATTTCACATTCAATAATAATAAGAAACAATTCATGTAAAGAATTAATCAATACAAAACAACAACAATTCAACATTAAGAATACTTCACATAATTCCAACAACAATTATCATTTAGCTTCATTCAACAATGCAACAACAACGACTCAACAATGCAGCAACAACAACTCAACAATGCAACAACGACGTAATTATGCATGTGGTACCAACAGAGCTACAACTCTCTTCGCTAAAGTCATAATTGAGCATCACCATGTTTCTGAGACATATCTACACAATGCAAACATTGGAGATCAAAACTTACTCTAATCCTAGAAATTCTACCACAAATTCCTAACAATTTCAAACAATTGCTAACAATTTCTACCACAATTCAATCAATTCTATTCTAATAAAAAATTTCAACTCTAATCAACATCTAACAATTCAATCAAATCATCAATGTAACACCCCGTTTTCCCAACATATAAATAATATATAATAAATCAGAGTTCATCGGAAACAGGATGTCACATTTCGTTCTTCAAAAATATCATTAAATATAAATAGAGTTAAATTCACTATTTATTTAAACAACTTCCTTCAATAATTTAAAATAATGTCGCAGCGGAAAATATTCAATGTTTTAAAAAAACTCGGCACTAAGGCCTCAACATCAGCAACATAATAAAGTTTCAAATCCAAAAGTGTTTCATCATCAACTTATAAGAAATACGTAACAAGGAAAACAAAACATATAAATATCCCCATCCCGTTACGTATCAGAGCATGACTCCTAAAACGACACGAGGAATTAACTCACATCAGCGGTTACTCCTAGTTATCTGCACGTTACCCACGTAGAGGCAACATTAAAACAGAAGGGGTGAGATTTCACATTCAATAATAATAAGAAACAATTCATGTAAAGAATTAATCAATACAAAACAACAACAATTCAACGTTAAGAATACTTCACATAATTCCAACAACAATCATCATTTAGCTTCATTCAACAATGCAACAACAACGACTCAACAATGCAGCAACAACAACTCAACAATGCAACAACGACGTAATTATGCATGTGGTACCAACAGAGCTACAACTCTCTTCGCTAAAGTCATAATTGAGCATCACCATGTTTCTGAGACATATCTACACAATGCAAACATTGGAGATCAAAACTTACTCTAATCCTAGAAATTCTACCACAAATTCCTAACAATTTCAAACAATTGCTAACAATTTCTACCACAATTCAATCAATTCTATTCTAATAAAAAATTTCAACTCTAATCAACATCTAACAATTCAATCAAATCATCAATGTAACACCCCGTTTTCCCAACATATAAATAATATATAATAAATCAGAGTTCATCGGAAACAGGATGTCACATTTCGTTCTTCAAAAATATCATTAAATATAAATAGAGTTAAATTCACTATTTATTTAAACAACTTCCTTCAATAATTTAAAATAATGTCGCAGCGGAAAATATTCAATGTTTTAAAAAAACTCGGCACTAAGGCCTCAACATCAGCAACATAATAAAGTTTCAAATCCAAAAGTGTTTCATCATCAACTTATAAGAAATACGTAACAAGGAAAACAAAACATATAAATATCCCCATCCCGTTACGTATCAGAGCATGACTCCTAAAACGACACGAGGAATTAACTCACATCAGCGGTTACTCCTAGTTATTTGCACGTTACCCACGTAGAGGCAACATTAAAACAGAAGGGGTGAGATTTCACATTCAATAATAATAAGAAACAATTAATGTAAAGAATTAATCAATACAAAACAACAACAATTCAACATTAAGAATACTTCACATAATTCCAACAACAATCATCATTTAGCTTCATTCAACAATGCAACAACAACGACTCAACAATGCAGCAACAACAACTCAACAATGCAACAACGACGTAATTATGCATGTGGTACCAACAGAGCTACAACTCTCTTCGCTAAAGTCATAATTGAGCATCACCATGTTTCTGAGACATATCTACACAATGCAAACATTGGAGATCAAAACTTACTCTAATCCTAGAAATTCTACCACAAATTCCTAACAATTTCAAACAATTGCTAACAATTTCTACCACAATTCAATCAATTCTATTCTAATAAAAAATTTCAACTCTAATCAACATCTAACAATTCAATCAAATCATCAATGTAACACCCCGTTTTCCCAACATATAAATAATATATAATAAATCAGAGTTCATCGGAAACAGGATGTCACATTTCGTTCTTCAAAAAGATCATTAAATATAAATAGAGTTAAATTCACTATTTATTTAAACAACTTCCTTCAATAATTTAAAATAATGTCGCAGCGGAAAATATTCAATGTTTTAAAAAAACTCGGCACTAAGGCCTCAACATCAGCAACATAATAAAGTTTCAAATCCAAAAGTGTTTCATCATCAACTTATAAGAAATACGTAACAAGGAAAACAAAACATATAAATATCCCCATCCCGTTACGTATCAGAGCATGACTCCTAAAACGACACGAGGAATTAACTCACATCAGCGGTTACTCCTAGTTATCTGCACGTTACCCACGTAGAGGCAACATTAAAACAGAAGGGGTGAGATTTCACATTCAATAATAATAAGAAACAATTCATGTAAAGAATTAATCAATACAAAACAACAACAATTCAACATTAAGAATACTTCACATAATTCCAACAACAATCATCATTTAGCTTCATTCAATAGTGCAACAACAACGACTCAACAATGCAGCAACAACAACTCAACAATGCAACAACGACGTAATTATGCATGTGGTACGAACAAAGCTACAACTCCCTTCGCTAAAGTCATAATTCGACTTGTCAGGCTACAGCCCTCTTCACTTAAGAATAACAGTGCTACAACTCCCTTCACTAAAGCCGTAATTCGGCTTGACAGACTACAACCCCCTTCTCTTGACAATGCTTATGCAATGACACAACTTAATGCAACAACAGCAACATCATATAACCATATTAAATCAACCACAAAATATTACTGGAAAGATAAATAAGTTATCAACAATTTTCATGTGTATGTCAAAGTTCAACTCAAAGCAGAAACTTGAGAAAAAGACACAAGAACAGAAAATATACAATCTGCCAATAACAGTTTGCTAGGCGAGGCAATTACTCGTTGTGGCGAGCTCGTGTTTTGACCACTTCGCCAAGCGCGAAAGGTCATTGCACAGGGCGAGCTAAAAACATGTAATTTCGGGAACTAGACATTTTTCACCCAAAAATCCAAATTTTTAACTTCCCAATGTCCAAATCTGATTCTAAAAGTTGTCTAATCGTCTCTAAACATGAAAAGACACTCAAAATCATATAAAACTTGACCCAAAACATCATTTCTACAAAATCACAATTTTACTACTGAGCAGTTCGCTAGGCGAGGCAAACACTCGCCAGGCAAATTATTATCTGGGCTACTCGCGGCAGGGAAAACACTCGTTGTGGCGAATGATGGCATTTGCTCGCCAGGCGGAAGGATCACTCGTTGTGGCGAGCGATGACAGACAGGTTTACGAACAGACCTCTGTTCTCACTCCATTACCTACTGTTATTCTATAATCTAGACATCACTTTCTTAAATTAATTCATGGAATTACCTACACTTTCAACAAAGTTATTGAATTTAACACCTAATTTCTATAAAATCAAAAATTCAACAAACAATAACGTGATTAAACCCTTTTCAGAAATTATATGCTTATGATTAAAGAAGGTTAGTCTTACCCTTACCTTTAGGTTTTGCGAAATTGATGATTTCCTATGGTGAAATCTCTCTCTAGGTTCTTCTTGCTATTCCTCCTTGCATCTCTTCTCCACAACCCTATTTTTCCTTTTGGCACTTGTTGCTCTCTTTATCGGTAACCCTTCTCCTCTAATTCCCTTCTCTATTTATAAACTTTAATTGAGTTTGTTACTAATCTTTTCATATTACTACCCGCACCTCTCGAATTTGTTACTATTATTTTATGTAACTATATTACCTTGCTATATGCACTCCCCTATGCTTAAATCCTTAAAACACTACTCATCTCATTAACTACATCTCTCCTATTCTTAACCTAACAAATTTCCCTTATTCCAAAATTGGTCTTACTGCCTCATTAATCTAATTTAATTATATTCATTCACTAATAATGTCATAATAAACTACTAATATTTACTAACGCATAACACAAAACCTCACACACCACAATTATTCAAATAAAATATAAAAAAAGACACTAAACTCGATAAAATAAATAAATAATAAATTAGGGCGTTACAATCAACATCTAACATCATAGAATCATAAATAAAAAAACCTAAATATGTGACAATTTATCCAAAAAAATCTAACAATTCAATCTATTAAAGACAATGTAATAGGATAATAAACACTTACTATATTTCAACTTTAGAGAGAGACCTAGGGTTAGAAACTTTGTTCATTCACACACAAAGAGGCTAGAAGAGGATTGGAGAGAAAACTTGGAGAGGGGAAGAACTTGGAGCTTGAGTGAATCCTGGGATTTCTTGTAGAAGATTAGAGGTAAGGGGGCTAGACTTTAATCATAACCTCTTTTTCTACCCCTTCTCATAAGTGATTATTCAATTAAGTGATTTTGAGAATAAGTGATTATGTGAAATTTAGTGAATGAATTCATGTCTAATTGTTGATGATATGTTTGTACATGTGAAATGAATGATTAATTGTTGTTGAAAATCGAATTCACATGTCAAAAATTCTATGCATGAATATGTTGTGTTTTTGTGAAGAATGATGAATAATGAAGTTGTGATTTGATGAACTTGGAATGAATTCATGATTAATTGTGGTTGATGATGTTTGAAAAACATGTTGTTGATGAATTGGTATGATGATTATGCCTATTGGTGATTTGGTGATGAAAGTTGTTCTTGTGAAATAATTATGAAAGTTTTGGTGAATTATTAAATTGGAACGAAATGATGTTTGATTCATAAGTTTTGAGTATTCTTGAGTATGTGTTTATGTACATGACATATAAACATCATTTGGGACGTGTTTTGAGTGTGGAATGATCAAAATTAGAATGTTTGGGAAAAAAGGGTTGTGTATTTCAAGTCTTTGTTTTCTGAACCAGTTGTGTTTCCTAAACAAGTTTTTTCTTCTGAAAAAGTTTTTGCTTCTGAACAAGTTTTTGCTTCTGAACAAGTATTTGCTTCTGAACTAAGCTTTGCTTCTAAACTGAGTTGTGCTTCTGAACTGAATCGTGCTTCTGAACGAAGATGTTGCTTCTGGACAGAGTTCGCTTGAGCGAGCAGCAAGCGAGCTCCAAGCGAACACGCCCAAGATACTTCTGAGACTTGGTCGCTTAAGCGAACCAGACCTCGCTTAAGCGAACAGCACCTTGTTCAGCCACACTTGATTTTTCGTTTTGTGTACTTGAGAGCCAATCCTAACTTTCTAAATGTTTTCCTTGACTTGTTTAATCATTACTCAGGTATCTAATCCTATGAAAACATCATTGGTATGGATTTGGACTTAGTTTCATAAATGGTTCATAATATTTGGAAAATTGTCCAAGAACTTCAATTTTTCCAAAAACTTATTTTCTCAAAGACAATGATGAGGGATTACATACATATACTGTCTAGATGATTAAATATATGGTCTTGAATTATTTCTTTGAGAACTAGAAGGTCTTGCTTGAAAGTGGACTATGTTTTGAAAAGTAACATTTTTAGACGAACTTTCCGAATTTTTGAGAATTCATAGTATTTGGCCGATGAAATGCTTATGTGAGTATACCTTCATTCATATGTGATTAGTATACTTCCTTAGTAGAGGCAATTTTAACATTTTGATTTCGTTTTGGTTCATTGGTCTAAATTGTTAAAGTGGTGAATCATATCATACGAACCTAGTTGAAAATATATTCATTGAACTTTTCTACCATGAAATTCTTCCGTGAATGAGATTGATGGTGAATGTATGTTATTGGTGATTATATATGTTGAGTGCATATATGTTGGTGGTGATTATATATGTTAAATGCATATACGTTGATGGTGATGATATATGTTGTGTGCATATATGTTGTTAGTGAAATCTTTTACATGCGATTGGTGGTGAATTGTTGGTGTACGCATGTATCGGAATATAATTGGTGTGGACTTGTGAAATTACATGAAGTATGTATTGTTGCTGTCGAGTCCTAGTTCACACACAGTTGGTTTGGTGACTTTCATCTCCATGTTGGTGATTGGATACTTATGTATTCATTATTCGGGGTGTTTATTCGGGGTGATATGATGTCTTTATATGCATCAGGGGCGACGGTCTCGGAGATGAAAGAAAATTGGTACCTCACGTAGTTGAGTCGGTCTAGTCATATTGTATGTTTCTAGGAAGAGTCATGTTTGTTATGAGCTTGGTGTGAATACGTGTTGGCATATTTGTATGCTTGATGATTGTTGTAGTTGGAACCCTGTGCTTGTATATTCATTGATGAGAATGATTATGCTTACGTTTAATTATGCAAGATTATTATTAATGATGCATGTTTAATCATGTTTGTTTTTTTATTATGATTAATGTAAGACTAACCCTCAGTGGTCTGTGGTGGACCTCCTACCTATTTGTATGAATGGGTAGACGGCGTGCAGGATTAGTGATCACATTGCTTTTGGTGAGTGCTCATGGTAGTGGAGCTTCATCCTTTTATGTTGCTCGTCGTATCTTAGAGGCTCTGATCTAGGACGGCGTCGCTTTTATATTTTGAGATTTTATTCTATTTTGAGTTGTATCTTGTGGAGATTATTTATGTTGTTGGATTTATCATATGTTGATGACATGGCATGTTGAGATGTATTTGATTCCGCTGTGACTTTATGTTGGAGTTATTTTCATGCATGTCTATATTGGTGATTATTCGTAGACGTGACGACTATTTCTCATGTGTTTAATTAAATTGCATGATTTACGGCTTAACTAGAAATAGGGCGTTACAAAACATGGTGATCGGTTTGAATTAGTACCTTCTGCTAGAAACGGTTTAGCAGAAGCCATTTTCTAGATCAAAGAAGCAAGTTATCTTTACTCTTGCTCTGATGCCAATTGTAAGTTCAGATTGTAACCTAAGAGGGGGGGTGAATTAGGTTTCTAGGAATATTGTTTAATTTTCAGAGTTTAGCGTTCTTGATAATTTTTCCGGAAACTTAATATGAAGGTATGAATGCGGAAAAAAAAAAGAGTAAGGGAAGAAGAAAACACACAAGAGAATTATAGTGGTTCCCCTCTAAACCTTAGGGTCAGTCCACTCCCTTCACGCCCCGCAAAGCAATTCACTATGTTAGAATCTTTGTTACAAGCAATCTCACTCCAAGACCCCCTAACAATCTTTCTAACATACACACAAGAAAGAAACCCTCTCTCTTGATTACAACACAAACACCAAACACTTTTGGTGGACATTGAATCTCCCCGAATCAAAAAACCTTTTACAACAATCACAAGATAGCACCCCACTATCTTAAACAATAATTCCCACCAACAATGGCAAGAAACTTTACAACAAAGTAATTGAAGAATATCAAATGTATGGTTGTATATCTTTATCAATATCACTCTAACAAATGGACTTAGTGCTCAGAAAACTTTTTAATGAATGTTAAAGTGTGGACAAAGTTTTCCAAACAATTTGAATGAAAGTTTGAAAGCAAGTGATATTGAAAATGTCAATTGAGATAATGAAAATTGTTGTGTGTAAATTGCTTTGATTCTCAATTGAATTTATAGAGGCTAAAAAGATGTCTATGAAGCAATGCTACTTTATAAAAAAAATATGAAAAGGTGCAATTTAAAAAGAATATGTTGTTGCACTAAAGAATTGTCGTTGCATAATTCATAGTTATGTCTTTCCAAAATAATTTTCCGTTGCATAATTAAATTACTAGCCGTTGAATCATATTTTCATGCAAAATAAATCATGGCTATTTTGCATGAGAAAAATGATATAGTACTTTTTGATATACTGCTATTTTTAATCTTAAAAATTAATTATGCAATTTGAAAGATAAATTATGAATTTTCATGCAAAAACATTTTCTAGCAAAATCATATTTAAATAAGAATTATTGTGAGTGTGTGATTTATTTTCATGAGTATTAACATTGCTTCATATGGAGACTTAGAAAAAAGTTAGTAATTATTTTCTGAGCATTCTAAGTTATTCCATAAGTTAAGAATGATAAATCAAAAGACAAGTGTCACACTTACAAAGAGTATAACCAAGAAGCCTATGCACTGATCTTCATTCTTCATCTTCATCTTGTGCCTCCATAGTTTTTTTTCTTTTGTGATGTGAGTTTGTTATCATCAAAACCCAGCCAAATCTAAGAAGGAAATCTTCTTCACACAACATACAGTTCAGGTCTTTGTTTCCTATAACCTAGTGCAGCAACAACATGTCTACATGGTATTCCCACTAACTCCCAAAAGTTACAACCGCAGCTCCTTTTTGCAATGTCAACAATTAATTGTTGATGGTTATATGTATGTGTAACCTGGAAATCTTCACCTATACCAGACCAAGTTGGTGTCCAGTGAGCAGCTAAGGTTATCTCTTTATCTAGTCTCTTTCTAGGTATAGGCATCACATTATGTTGCCACTTTTGAAGTTTAGTGGCAGATGCTGCCATCCTTCTCATCAGATAATTTCTAATCCATTCAGCCATAGTTATAATAGGTTTATCTCTAGCAGTTAATATTGTGGAATTAAAGGATTCAGAAATATGGTTCATCAGTACATCACACTTAGTGTAAAAGGTAAAAGCATGCTTACACCATTTTTTTGGCTCTACAGCCATTAGCCATTTCCAAGCTTCAAAATCTATCTTCTTCAGTTCATTCATCTTTTCCAACCATCCTTGATAGTAAGTGGCCTTTGCAGCTCCCATCATTAAATCTCTTATCTGAATGCCTCCTCCAAACCTCTTCTTGAAATTTGCATACAAATGTCGCAGGCACACTCTATGGTCAATACTGTCAAACTTCTCTTCAAAAACTGAAAGCAACCCCTGCACAGTGAATATAAAAACAAATATCATTACATATAGTGGGTGAATAGATCTGAATAGATTTGAATAGATATGCAACATTTCAATAAATGTATATAAAGCATTAATATAAATAACTTACCTTTTGTTGATCTGATATAAAAACATATCTCTTATCTTGACCTATATCTTCCATCAACAACTGCATGAACCAACTCCAACTTTCCTTGCACTCAGTTTCAACTACCCCAAAAGCAAGTGGGAAATACTGGTCATTTGGGTCTCTCCCTACAACAATCAACAATTGGCCTCCATATCTTGTTTTCAAGTGGCAACCATCAACTCCAACAAAGGGTCTGCAAGCAGTTGTGAACCCTTTCTTATACCCTTCAAAACATAAATAAAAGGAACCAAACCTTGGTTGAATAGTTGCAGATGGACCATCAATATTTATCTTGACACTATTACCCTTGCACACTCTCTTCAACTCAGCTGCATACCTCCATATCTTTGAATACTGCTTATCTGCATCACCCTCAATTACTGTCGTTGCAATCTTCCTTGCTCTCCATGCTCTGTCCATGGTAATACCCACACCATAGGTAAGAGACATTTCATCAAATACCTCCTTTACAGTCATCTTTTTGGAAACTTGCATTTTTGGCACAACTTTCTTAGCAACCCATCTTGAATTGGCACTTTTATTTTCCAACACCTTGCCACATGTGTGGTCCCCATAATATGTCTTTATTTGATATGTCCTCCTGTCACCCACTACTGAACATAAAGCCTTATAGCCACATTCCTCCCTACACAAAACCCTTACCCTGTAACTTTCATTTTTTGGCATCTTTATTTGGTAACCATTTAATACGTTCCACTCAATAATTGCTTCTTTAAAATCAGCAAGGGAATTAAATTCCATACCTAACTTGAACTTGAAATCTTTGTTTAATTGTTCCTTCCTAAACTGCTCATACTTTATTGTGCCATCATCTGAGTCATCAGGGTTTGAGCTACCCAACTCCTCACTAAGGTAATCTCCATCTATTTCTTTTTCTACAACATTCTTTCCTTTCCCATTACCATCCACCAAAAGAGATTTTGGTGCAACCACATTTAGCCTAACACTATTAATCTTCTTCTTAGGTGAAATTTTTTTCTTAGGTGTTTTGGACCCACACTTCTTCATTCTTAATGGTTTGTTGTTAACTGTGACTCTGTTAGTACCATTAACAGGTACTTCAACTTCAACCACCTTAAATCCATCTTCAAGAGTGTCATACCCCATTTTTTGACCGTTTTGTTTTCTTTTTACTCAGCATCTATAGTCGTTGTACCGGGTTATTTTCTCAAATTTCTACGTTTTTATTTCGCGATATTTCATCAGTTTTTTTAGCATTCTACATGTATATGTCTCAGCATTTTATCTGTACGCTTTGCAAACATTTTACTCGTCTTTTCTCAAACTTTTATCCGCTTAAATCACATCTTTTTGTCTATTCGTTTTACAGCGTGTCACTGCTATTTTCTCACTTTTACTCGCTTTTATAGACTGAGAAGTCTCGTCATTTCAGACGAAATTTCGGCAGAGAGGTTACTTTGAAGTACCTCATTTGGTTCCGAAGGGACATTTTTTATTTTTATCTTTTGGTTACTATTTTATTTTTATCTTGTTTTCTTTATTACCTTTTATTTTACCCTTTTATTTTATTCTATTTTATATTTTCGTTTTCCTTTTATTTATTATTGTTATTATTTATTTTTATTAGTGTGTTATTTTTTTTTAGTCCATTTTCAGTCCAGGCCCATACACCAGTCCAGCCAAGGGCATTTTCGTCCAGTTTTTTTTTCTCTCAGCCACAACCTAGTGGTCACTATTTAAGGAGCTGTCTAATCATTGAATAAGGAGACACTGCCCAAGAACACTGTAGCCGCAGTCCCATCAATAAACCCTAATTCCATTTTTCTTTTCAAAATCCAGAATCAAAATACCAAAAATGAACAAAAATCAAGAACATTAAGAACATGGAATTTTCAAGTACATGAACATCACATAAACAACACACAAAACCGATCCAAACTAGCAACATAATCACACAACACCACACACACCCAACGGAACCGAACCACCACCCAACGGAACCGAACCACCACCCAACGGAACCGAACCACCACACCTCTGAACCGAAACCGCACAAACAGACACGAACCCAAACGCCCAGCAGCAAGACACACAGAACCGAACCACCACACAACAAGGCCAAACGCACAACACAGCCAGTAACAAGACCCAACGGAAACCGAACTCGAGAAAGGAAGAGAGAAGAGGTAAAAAGAGATAAAATTTCGAACCTTTTTTTGTAGATCTAGGCTTTATGGTTGTGTTTTGGTGAAAATTAATCATGGATCTGTGAAGAGGAGAGGGAGACGAGGCCTTTGATGTAAAAAATTTTAAGAAATCTATCAAAAAAAGCTCCGACGCGGCGGCGCTAGGGCTGACCACCGCGCCGGAGCGCCTCCGGCCACCGTCAACCCTTTCTTCTCCGGCGTCGGGTTCTAGAGAGAGGAGAGAGCTTCTCTCTCTTCCTCTTTGTTTTGGTGTTTAGAGAGAGAAAGGGAAGTTTGAAATGAAAAAACCGGACCCCTTGGTCCTTTTATAGCCGTACGAGAACCGGCCGGTTCTCCTGAACCGGACCGGTTCACACGGTTTTCCCTCCTCTCTCTTCTCCATCCTTTGATCCTCATCATGTGGCTGTTGATTTATTCCTGTTTTAAATCCTGTGCATTTATTTACTGTGTAGTCATGTGACCTCAAAACTAGGCCGTTGGATCCTAGATCCAACGTCCCAGGATGATTTTGGGTGGATTCATGTGTTTTAAAACTACTTTGTTACTTGTTATGTCTTATCTTTTGCACCTTTAGATTCATTGAAAGGCTGTGATCACATCTTCCATGATTAAATATGAGTCTCTTGATTAATCCAACGACTCAGATTTAATCTGGACTTTTGAGCCATTTTTTTGTTTATTTCATTATTTAGCTCTTTTAAATATTTTTTGTAGTTTCTATAACTTTGTTTTTATTTCTATATTTTTTTTCTAAAAAACCCACAAAAATTATTATTATTTGTTTATGTCCTTTATTTTGATATATGCTTATGCTTTTGTTAACCATAACATTCTTAGCTCATTTTTTTTATTATTATATTTATCTTGCATATTTATTTTTTTGTTATGTTTGCATACATATTTATTTTCCATCATTCATGGTTTATTTATCTTTTTCATGTTAAGTGAAGTATTTAGGATTAGAGGTAATTTAATTTCTCTCCGCATATTTATTTTCTGTAAGATCTTAGCATGTATTTAGGGACCATGTAAATTATGCAATAAAATACACACCGACACTATCACACACTTTATTTATTTTACCGCTTTATGCCGTTACCGCAATCAAGGACCAAAAATGAATTAGGGACAAAATTAGGTTAATAATTGGACTTTAATTATTTTCTTAAAATCAAACTACTAGTAATTTTAGGTTCATTTCAAACTTGAGGAGTTGCTTAGGATCCAACGTCCTTTGTAAATTTCTTGCTTTTTATTACTTCACGTCGTTACGCTTAGTTTTTTTTTAGTTTACGCTTAACTTAGAAAAATCAAATTTCCAAAAAAATCAAATAATCAAAACTCCAAAATATTTTCTTAACAAACCTTGGAAACAAACCAAGTGATATTTTCCTTTTATTTTCTTAATCAAAAGCTTAATGAATTTAATTCTCATTTTAGACTTTATTTTCATAATTAAAATTGAATCAACCTCACACATTTTAGTTTATTTTCTTCTTATGCCTTGAGGCCTCTAATCTCCTTCTTAAAACCTTCTTTTCAAAAAAATCATTAAAAATAAACCAACTCACCAAAAGAAATTTTTGAGGTGAACTACATGATTTTGATCCCTTTTAAGGGTATGTAGGCAAAGGATTCATCCTTCCAAATCAATAAAAACAACAAAAAACATACTTCTTCTCCCTCCATTCTTACACTTAGATTTTAGGCAATACTTTTCATAAATAATTAAGCGAATAATTAGCACAAGTTTAGTTTAGGTGAGAGGCTCCTTCGGAGTACCGAAGTCGATTAGGGTGCTTAACACCTTCCCTAGTCGAAACCAACCCCCGAACCTTAATCTCTAAAAAGGGCTTTTTACTCGTTTTTTCCCTCCCCGCGGATAAAAATTGAGAGTTCAAAGATTGACGGTTCAAAACCAATTAATGGATTGACACCCGAAAATCACGAGCACAGAAATGGCGACTTCACTGGGGACATTAATTTCCTAAGTGGGTTAAGCCCACCTTACCTTTCTTTACTTGTGCTTTATTTTTTGCTTATACACTTTGTACATACATACTTGTTTATTTTTAACGTGAGTGGTGAGATAAGTCCTACACCCGGGCTTGAGTGAAATTTAAGATAGGACGGGGTATAATCAAAGTTCCACTCCAAGAGTAATCTTGAGTTTTGGTTCATGTGATAACCCCACTCAATGGAGGGATCTTGGAAGTAATATTTGTTGACACGAGTAATCATGTTAGCTTTATTATTTTTAAGTGACCGTCGAAGTTGAGGACTTTAGTTACCTTTAACCCCTCCTAGCCTTTTAGAACGTAGTGCGGTGGCTAATCAAGAGTAATCTTGAATTGATCGATACGCGATACTACACCCAAATGAGACTTACCTACGAGTGTTATTGGACCAAGAGTAATCTTGCAAACCAATGACGTTTGGAAGTGGTTGACAACGTTGGGAACTTTTTTAGAACCTTGTTACATATACTTGTGAAGCCATAGTTCTTACCTTGTGACGATTTCACCCTTGGCTCCATCATGTTGAACCTTACCTCACTTTATTTTTCTTTATTCTTTAGCACAATCATGCATACATGCATTCATGCACGAACTTTTTCCTCATGTCTAAAGATATCGAAGGACTTAAATAAAAGTTTTTTTTGTAAACATTATAGGGTATGGAGCGGGTAATCCGAAAGACTAGGCAGTTCCGTTTTAGAGACCCGGACACGTCTGAACTAAGGAAGTTGGCATCTAAAGTAGCTAGTCCAGAGGATTTCCGAGCTCGCCATGGAAGATTGCTTAACCTCTTCAAGATCAAAATGATACCAGGAATTCTCGACACATTGGTCCAATTCTACGATCCCGTTTGCCACTGCTTCACGTTTCTCGACTTCCAGCTTGTCCCCACTCTTGAGGAATACTCTTATTGGATTGGTATTCCGGTATCTGACAAGGAACCTTTCAATGGACTCGAACCAAAACTCAAACCCGCAACCATTGCAGCAGCTCTCCACCTTGATACATCTGCCATCAAAGCTAATCTCACCCCCAAAAGAGGCCTAACCACTGAGTTCCTTTACCAACAAGCCCGTATCCACGAAGAAATGGGCAGTTATGAAGCTTTTTACTCTCTCCTTGCCTTACTCATATACGGCCTTATCCTATTCCCAGATGTTGGCGGTATCGTTGATGAAAATGCCATCAAAATTTTCATTTCCAAAAATCCCGTCCCTACCTTGTTAGCCGATACTTATCATTCCATCCATGACCGAACACTAAAAGGCCAAGGAACCATCCTTTGTTGTACTCCCCTACTATACAAATGGTTCATTTCACACTTACCCGATAACTTTGAAGCTAACCCAGAAAACGCCCGTTGGTCCCAGAAAATTATGTCCCTTACCCCGGCCGATATAGTTTGGTTCGTCCCGGCTTGTAATACCGAGACCATCATTGACAGTTGTGGAGGATTTGGTAACGTGCCTCTCATTGGTATTCGTGGAGGAATCAACTATAACCCTGTTTTAGCCAGGCGACAGTTCGGTTACCCTATGGAGAAACCTCATCATCTTGCAGTAGACCACGTATTCTACCTCAATCAGCCGGATAGCGCAGATGTGAGAGGAATGTTTATATCATCTTGGCGCGCAATTCATAGGAAGACAAAAGGACAGCTAGGAAGGAGATCCGGTTTAGTGCGTGAGTCTTATCTTCAATGGGTTGTTGAAAGAGCGGCTAAGTTCGGGATGCCGTATCAGTTGCAGAGAACCCCATCTACATCTACCGCATCTACACCTACCCTAATGACATCTTTACCCATCACCTTTGAAACCAGAGAAGAATTCCAGGACCAGTTGACGAAGCTGCAGCTTGAGAGTGCCGCTTGGAAAGCGAAGTATCAGACCTCTGAGCGTGAGAAGGATACCTTGATGGGAATACTAGAGCAAACAACTTGGGAGTTTCATGAGAAAGAGCGAGAGGTTGCCGAGTTGAAATACCTCCTCAAGAGGAAAGATGCTATTATTGACCGAATGCCCGGGAATAGGAGGAGACGCAGGGAATTTTTCGCCGGTGCAACCTCAGATTCCGGGGAGTAGTGTACTTCCTGGGCTTTTGGGAGCTTTCTCAGTTGTTTTCTTTACTCTATTTGTTGTTATTTTATTATGTACTTTTAAGTCTATCCCTTGGCTTTGTTGTTAGAAAGGGAATTATCTTTGTACTTGTTTTTAATTTTAAGTCTATCCCTTGGCTTGGTTGTTAGAAAGGGAATTATCATGTATTTATTCCAGGTTTTCCTTTTGTGTTATGCTATTATAATGTTTACAAAAGTCCTTTTATAAGTCCTTCGATAAAAAATGAAAACACACATAAAACTTGCATTTTTTTGCATCCTGCATATCATGCATCATCACTGCATTCATAAGTGTCAAAACCTTGTCTCACACGTTCCTTCCTATCTGCCGCAGAGAGAAAGTGGCCCCGCGAATCAAGTACAAAGCTTCACGCATTCACTACACTAGAGCAAACGTCAAGAAGAAGATGGAACATTTGGAACAAGAAAACCAAGAGCTCCGAGAAGGGATGACTGCCATGCAAGCAGAGATAGAGAAGCTAACTGCTATGGTGAGTACTCTTATGGCCGTTCAGAATCAGGTCTCTCAAACTTTTGACACTGTCCCGGAGTCCGTCACATCAGCCAATACTAGCTCAACTGTGGTCACCAGTACCTCTCATGCCACCATGCCTGAAGGTTTTCCATGGGGCATGCCACTAGGGTTCAATGAAAATTCTCATTCTACCAGCACAACGAAGCTCATGCCGTCAGGAGGTTTTCCATGGGGCATGCCACTAGGGTTCAATGAAAATTCTCATTCTACCAGCACAACGAAGCTCATGCCGTCAGGAGGTTTTCCATGGGGCATGCCACTAGGGTTCAATGAAAATTCTCATTCTACCAGCACAACGAAGCTCATGCCGTCAGGAGGTTTTCCATGGGGCATGCCACTAGGGTTCAATGAAAATTCTCATTCTACCAACACAACGAAGCCCATGCCGTCAGGAGGTTTTCCATGGGGGATGCCACACGGGTCCAACGGAGATTCCCGTCCTTTTGGTTCTACTAGCACGACGAAGCCCATGCCGTCAGGAGGTTTTCCATGGGGAATGCCACTCGGATTCAATGAAGGTTTTCATTCTACAGTTTCAGAGGCGCCCACTCTTGCCTTTCAACAGTTAGCATCGGTTCCTCAACCCGGTGCAATCATTCCTGAGCCTGTTGTGACTTACTCTGCCCCACTAGTTCACGCCAACCGACAAGAGTGGAAGCCTGTTTTTCCCCCAGAAAGTGTTGAAGCCTTCGATAGGGTGGAAGGTCTACAAGACACCATTGACAAAATGAAGCGGGAAATGAAGGCACTGCGCGGAAAGGATGTGTTCGGACAAAATGTACAAGAGCTCTGTTTGGTACCTAATGTAGTGGTGCCACCCAAGTTTAAAGTTCCATAGTTTGACAAATATAAAGGGAATACTTGTCCCAGGGTTCATTTGACGATGTATGTGAGAAAGATGTCTACACAAGCGTACAATGATAAAATGCTTGTCCATTTCTTCCAAGACAGTTTGGCAGGGGCGGCTCAAAAATGGTATATGAGCCTAGACAGTGCCCGAATCCGCACCTTCAACGATTTGGCAAATGCCTTCATCCACCAATACAGCTACAATTCAGATATGGCCCCGGATAGGGAACAACTCAGAGCGATGACTCAAGGAGACAAAGAGACTTTCATGGAGTACGCTCAGAGATGGAGGGGATTTGCTGCTCAAATTGTCCCTCCTTTGGAAGACAAGGAGTTGACTAGAATCTTTCTCAAAACTCTCAGCCCTTTCTACTACGAGAGAATGATTGCTAGCGCGCCGGGGAATTTTGCCGAAATGGTAGGAATGGGAATGCGCCTTGAGGAAGGAGTTCGAGAGGGACGATTGGGAAAAGAAAGTGCTTCGTCCAGCAACCCCAAGAAGTTCGGAAACAGCTACCCGAAGAAAAAGGAACCAGAGATCAGTATGGTGGCACACGGAGGTTACCAGCCCGGATACTCAGCCTACCCCTATATTGCCAACATATCACCTGCTACCCCTGCCCCTCATAATCCCTACTATAACACTCAAATGCCTCAGAGGCCCCCTCTATTTTACCCACCGCTTTACCAACCACCTTATCAACAATTCCCACAACAACCGTATTACCCACAAAATCCACCCCAATACCCTCAACAACCATATCGCCCACCACAAAATCAACCACGACCCCGAGCTCAAGCCCCCCAACAACAAAATCGCCAAAGACCACCAGTATACGCCCCTATACCTATGACCTATCTACAATTACTCCCGGCCCTACTCCAAAAAGGCCTTGTCCAAACCAAACCACCTCCTCCTATAACAGATGTTCTGCCACCTGGACACCGAGCTGATCTGACATGTGTGTTCCATCAAGGGGCACCGGGACACGATGTAGAACGATGCCATGCTCTCCGAACTGAGGTTCAAAATTTGATACGTGATAAGCGTCTGCGCTTCACCAACAACGGTGTCGATTTTCTGGATGACCCTTTGCCGAACCATGGACAAGCTGTTAATATGATACAAGATTGTCAAGAAGATGGTCTCATCCTTAGTGCACAAGACATCAGGGCTCCCCTGGTCCCGATACACGCCAGAATGTGTCTGGCGGCTTTGTTCAGCCATGACCACAATGCTTGTGGAGTATGTTCTGTGGACTCTCAAGGATGCAAAAGTGTGCAAGACGACATCCAAGGATTGCTGGATAGTGGGGAACTTTTAGTTATGAAGAAGGAACAAGATGTTTGTGTTATTACTCCGGAGTTTGACGACCCTGAATCGCTAGAAGTGACATACAGCAACAAAGAACCAGGAGACACCCCTTTGATTATTTGTGTGCCTGGGCCATTGACATACACATCCAACAAAGCCATACCATACAGGTATAGTCCCACGATCTTAGAAAATGGCCGGGAGATGCCTATACCTCCACTGGCTTCAGTGAGCAATATCGTGAGTAGCAGCAAGGTTTTGAGGAGTGGACGCATACTCCCCACTTTTGTCCAAGAGAAAGTTGTTGAACCGTTTTCGAAGCTAGTACAAGTGCAAAACTCTGGTAAAGGGAAGGATGTTGGTCAACCAAGTGGAATCGTGTATGAAGACAGCGACGAGATCTTGAAGCTGATCAAGAGAAGTGAGTATAAGGTGGTAGATCAACTCTTACAAACTCCTTCAAAAATCTCAATTATGTCTTTGTTGTTGAATTCCGATGCCCATAGGGAGGCTCTGATGAAGGTGTTAAGTCAAGCCTATGTGGACCATGATGTGACCCTAGGGCAATTCGGAAGCATAGTAGGGAATGTGACCGCATGCAACAGTTTGGGATTCAGCGACGAAGATCTCCCATCTGAAGGAAGGAACCACAACCTGGCGTTGCATATCTCAGTCAATTGCAAATCGGATGCCCTTTCTAATGTATTAATCGACACAGGCTCGTCCCTGAATGTGATGCCCATTGCCACCCTGAGGAAGCTTTCGTACCCCGATGTCCAGCTGCGGGCTACGTCTGTGTCAGTAAGAGCGTTCGATGGATCCAGGAAAACAGTGCTAGGCGATGTGGTATTGCCTATCTCAGTCGGGCCCCAGGAATTTGAAGTATTATTCCAAGTGATGGACATTCCGGCATCGTACAGTTGCTTGCTAGGCCGACCATGGATTCATGAGGCTGGGGCAGTCACATCCACTTTGCATCAAAAGCTAAAATTTGTCAGTCACGGGAAGCTGATAACTGTTAGTGGGGAATCAGCGTTGTTGGTTAGTCATCTGTCGGCCTTCTCGTATATCAGTGGGGGTGATGTAGATGAGGCATCAGTTCAAGGTTTCTCTGTCGAAGAAAATGTTAAGAAAGGAGGGACATGCATGGCTTCCCTGAAGGATGCTCAAAGATTGGTACAGAAAGGTAAGACCGCAGGATGGGGTCAGCTCATACAGTTGCCAGAGAATCAAAGGAAAGAAGGTTTGGGTTTCTCTACCCACAAGACAAAAGTAACCAGTCCAGCAGGAGGTACATTCCACAGTGCCGGGTTCATCAATGTTCCGCCGGAAATCAATGTAATTGTGGAAGGCCAATCCCAAGAGGAAGTTTCTCCTTTCGTCATACCCGGAGGAATATGTTGCAATTGGATCGCAGCCGATATCCCTTCTGTGACATCGTTGTCTGAGTAATATGTTTGTCTTCTGTTTGTTTTTTATCTTTAAAGAAAAATCCTTTCGCTTTGCCCAGAGCGAAAGTGAAATCATGTAGGGCTGCTGTTTTTTCTTTTGCTTCAAGAAATTATATTAATCAATGAAAAGGGTCGTCTCTATCACGACTTCCTTTTTACTCTTTTTTATATAAATATCCATACTTTCGTTTTCACTTTTTGCTTTTTCTAGAAAAATGGTAACACCAAAAAAAGCCAAAAAAAAAAACTTTTCTTCTTCATTATTATTTTTATCAATTTTCAAAAGTTTGCATTCACTTTTTAGCTAAAATCAATCATAATTCATATGCAGACTGAACATAACTGAACCCGTTGAACATGGTAACTCTACGCCCTCTCCCAACTTTGAATTTCCCGTTTATGAGGCTATGGTGGAGGAGAATGAAGAGATACCTGATGAGATTAGATGGATGCTAGAGCAAGAAAGGAAGGTCATTCAACCGCATCAGGAAGAAGTGGAAATTATCAACTTGGGTACAGAGGAGGATAAAAAAGAAATCAAGATCGGTGCGTTACTGGATGTGACTGTTAAGGAAAGAATAGTCGCGCTTCTCAGGGAATATGCTGACATATTTGCATGGACGTACAAAGACATGCCAGGTCTAGACCATGAAGTTGTGGAGCATCGTCTACCGTTGAAGCCTGAGTGTCCTCCAGTCAAGCAAAAGTTGAGAAGGTCCCATCCCGAGATGGCCCTGAAGATCAAAGAAGAAGTACGGAAGCAAATTGATGCAGGTTTCTTGGTTACGTCAGAATATCCACAATGGTTGGCCAACATAGTACCTGTTCCGAAGAAGGATGGTAAGGTCAGAATGTGCGTAGATTACCGAGATTTGAACAAGGCAAGCCCGAAGGATGACTTCCCTTTACCTCACATTGATGTATTGGTGGACAGTACTGCTAGATGCAAGGTGTTCTCCTTCATGGATGGTTTCTCCGGTTACAACCAAATCAAAATGGCTCCAGAAGATAGGGAGAAGACGTCTTTTATCACACCGTGGGGTGCTTTTTGCTATCTGGTGATGCCGTTTGGATTGATAAATGCTGGTGCCACTTACCAGAGAGGCATGACCAAGATTTTTCATGACATGATGCATAAGGAAATTGAAGTCTATGTAGATGACATGATCGTCAAGTCAGGAACTGAAGAAGAGCATGTCGAGTACTTATTGAAGATGTTTCAGCGGCTGAGGAAGTACAAGCTCCGTTTGAATCCAAACAAGTGTACTTTTGGTGTAAGATCCGGGAAGCTTTTGGGTTTTATTGTCAGTCAGAAGGGCATTGAAGTTGATCCCGACAAAGTCAAAGCCATTCAAGACATGCCTGCTCCGCAAACTGAAAAGCAAGTTAGAGGTTTTCTCGGAAGGTTGAATTATATCTCCAGGTTCATCTCTCACATGACCGCTACGTGTGGGCCCATATTCAAGTTGCTCCGTAAAGATCAAAGGATTGTTTGGACAGAAGACTGTCAGAAAGCTTTCAACAGCATCAAAGAGTATTTGTCAGAACCTCCGATTCTTGTTCCTCCAGTCGAAGGGAGACCTTTGATTATGTACCTGACCGTGTTAGAAGACTCCATGGGTTGTGTACTTGGACAGCAAGATGAGACTGGTAAGAAAGAGCATGCAATTTACTATTTGAGCAAGAAATTCACTGATTGTGAGACCCGATACTCTGTACTTGAAAAGACCTGTTGTGCTCTAGCCTGGGCTGCCAAGCGTCTTCGTCATTATATGGTCAATCACACCACTTGGTTGATATCTAAAATGGACCCAATCAAGTACATCTTTGAGAAGCCTGCATTGACTGGTAGAATTGCACGATGGCAGATGTTGTTGTCTGAATATGACATTGTGTACCGCACTCAAAAAGCAATCAAAGGTAGTATCCTCGCTGACCATCTGGCCCATCAACCGATTGACGACTACCAACAGATTAAGTTTGACTTTCCTGATGAAGAGATTCTGTATTTGAAGATGAAAGACTATGAGGAACCCTTGTTCGGTGAAGGCCCTGATCCTGAATCTCAATGGGGTTTGATTTTCGACGGAGCCGTTAATGTTTACGGGAATGGAATTGGAGCAGTCATCATCACTCCCAAGAGAGATCACATCCCTTTTTCTGCAAGACTGCGTTTCGAGTGCACAAATAACATTGCAGAATATGAGGCCTGCATCATGGGTATTGAAGAAGCTATCGACTTGAGGATCAAGAACATAGACATATATGGTGATTCGGCTTTAGTAATTAACCAAATCAAAGGAAAGTGGGAGACTCACCACGCTGGTCTGATTCCTTATCGAGATTATGCTAGACGATTATTGACTTTCTTCAACAAAGTGGAGTTACATCACATTCCTCGTGATGAGAATCAGATGGCTGACGCTTTAGCAACTTTGTCCTCAATGATCAAAGTGAGTCACCACAATCGAGTGCCTTCGATTAGTATCCGTTTCCTTGAAAGGCCGGCCTATGTGTTTGCAGCTGAAGCAGTTTTTGATGATAAGCCGTGGTTTCATGATATTAAAGTGTTTCTTCAAACTCAAGAGTACCCTCCTGGAGCGTCTCGCAAAGACAAGAGAACCCTAAGAAGATTATCTGGTAATTTTTTCTTGAATGGGGAAGTGTTGTATAAAAGAAACTTTGATGCAGTGCTACTCAGGTGTGTAGATCGACGAGAAGCAGACTTATTGATGTACGAGATCCATGAAGGCTCGTGCGGAACTCATTCCAGTGGATACGCAATGGCTAAAAAAGCGTTGAGAGCAGGCTATTACTGGATCACTATGCATGCAGATTGTCATCTTTATGCCAAAAGGTGCCACAAGTGCCAGATTTATGCGGACAAGATTCATGTACCCCCGTCTATGCTCAATGTCATTTCTTCCCCTTGGCCTTTCTCTATGTGGGGCATCGACATGATCGGCCGAATTGAACCAAAAGCTTCTAATGGGCATCGTTTCATACTAGTGGCTATTGATTACTTCACTAAGTGGGTTGAAGCCGCATCTTATGCTAATGTGACCAAACAAGTGGTGGTCCGTTTTATCAAGAACAACATCATTTCTCGCTACGGTGTTCCTAACAAGATCATCACGGATAATGGTACAAATTTGAATAACAACATGATGAAGGAACTATGCAGCGAATTCAAGATTGAACATCACAACTCTTCTCCTTATCGTCCTCAGATGAATGGTGCGGTTGAGGCTGCAAACAAAAACATTAAGAAGATCATTCAGAAGATGGTAGTCACTTACAAAGATTGGCATGAGATGTTGCCCTATGCTCTATATGGGTATCGCACCTCTGTGCGCACATCAACAGGGGCAACCCCCTTCTCTTTGGTATATGGCACGGAAGCTGTGCTCCCTGTGGAAGTTGAAATCCCGTCTTTGAGAGTCTTGATGGAAGCCGAATTATCAGAAGCAGAATGGTGTCAGCAGCGGTATGACCAGTTGAATTTGATTGAAGAAAAACGCATGACTGCCCTGTGCCATGGACAGCTATACCAAACAAGGATGAAACAAGCGTTTGATAAAAAGGTTCGCCCTCGCGAGTTCCAAGAAGGAGATCTTGTGGTCAAGAGTATCAAATCCTTTCAACCAGATCCCAGGGGCAAGTGGGCACCTAATTACGAAGGTCCTTATGTGGTGAAGAGAGCTTTCTCCGGTGGTGCTTTGATTCTTACAACTATGGATGGTGATGAACTCCCTCGTCCTGTGAATTCTGATGCAGTCAAGAAATACTTTGTCTAAAAATATGTAAAAAGAACAGCTCGGCAGGTCGAAAACCCGAAAGGGCGGCTTGAACCAAAAATGAGCGTCTCGGTGGACTGAAAACCCGAAAGGGCGGTCCAGGCAAAAATTAGAGACAAATAAAAAAGGTGTTATCCTGATAGGTTGAAAACCCGCAAGGGCGATCTATGCAAAAGTTAAGGATTTATGACAAAGTAACTGCATCAGAACGAACACTACCCGTTCAAGGCACTGTAGCTGTCACAATTTCTCCAAAGTGAAGCATCTAGGCGGCGGAACTTGAAGTTGTTAGGGAATGTAGCAGTTATTCATGTTCAACGTATCTCACAATATAATTACCATTTTCCAAAACTTTGTAATCCGTGGAGCCATGCCTTTGGCCGGTTACCACTCTTCTAAATCAATTTGAGCCTATGCTTTTTTTGGAATTCCTAGTTATTTCTATGTGTAGTTTTCTCTTCTATTGTTAATATTAATACTTGAAGCAAAAAAAAAACCTTGAAAATACTTTGAAAAAAAACTCCTTTTTACATTTTCTTAAAGAAAAAACAAACAAAATGACAAGCAGGTTATCTTAAAGTTCTTTTATCACAGGAACGGGTGTCGATTTGCGTCTCAAGAGCAGTTAGATTCAGCAGTACGAACCTAGTCATCGCTTCAAAAAATATATATACATGTAAAAAAAAAAAAAGAGCTCGCTAAGTCGAAAACCTAAAAAGGCGGCTTAGGCAAGAATGAGCATCCCGGTGGATTGAAAACCCGAAAGGGCGGTCCAGGCAAAAGTTAGGGATTCAAAATAAAGAAAGAAAAAAAAGAGCATGACTAGTGAAATGTACCCATGAGGGAGGGCTTAAGATTGGTTCGGAAATGGCGACTTCTGCCAGACTCTTGGTTAACGGATTTTATTCCCACGAGGATGTTTACTTCATACTGGGCTTCACCCTGGCGATGACTTGATCTTTCTCCAGCGTTACTATCTTTAAGGAAGTTTGCCGAGTGTTGTGTTTGCGACTTGGGTCCGACTTTCACCTCAGCCGTCCAGTTTTTGTCTCATCAAGATATTCTACTGTCACTAATGCTCATACATACATACATACATACATTTACACCTACATGCATACACAGTCACATACATTCATATATTCATGCATTCACAAGCATACGCGTTCATTTTCATGCACATACATACATACATACAGAAGTCGTCTACACAATTGCATTGACTACTCTGAGTCTTGATTCAACAAAATCCAAAAAAAAAACAAATAAAACAACAAAATATTATCCCCAGTGTATCTAACCCTAAGATATCACCAAGTATACACTTCCACAAACCGTCAGTTTACAAAATACATTTCTTTTTCCCCAGCATCTTATCAAGTTTTATTTCTCCTACACTACATTTACCGCTTTTTCCCTGTGTCTTGCTCTCCAACAATGACAGCAAACACAACACCACATTTACTGCTTTTATCCGTGTCTTGCTCTCCAACAATGATAGCAAACACAACACTACATTTACCGCTTTTTCCCTGTGTCTTGCTCTCCAACAATGACAGCAAACACAACACCACATTTACTGCTTTTATCCGTGTCTTGCTCTCCAACAATGACAGCAAACACAACACTACATTTACCGCTTTTTCCCTGTGTCTTGCTCTCCAACAATGACAGCAAACACAACACCACATTTACTGCTTTTATCCGTGTCTTGCTCTCCAACAATGACAGCAAACACAACACCACATTTACTGCTTTTATCCGTGTCTTGCTCTCCAACAATGACAGCAAACACAACCCTACATTTACTGCTTTTATCCGTGTCTTGCTCTCCAACAATGACAGCAAACACAACACCACATTTACTGCTTTTATCCGTGTCTTGCTCTCCAACAATGACAGCAAACACAACCCTACATTTACTGCTTTTTATCCGTGTCTTGCTCTCCAACAATGACAGCAAACACCAATATTGCATTTACCTTTACCATTTTCAAGCTTTTGCTTTCCAGTGAACTTTGGTCCCCAGTCAGGTCATCGTCACCATATTGCATTCATAACACTGCACTTAACATTACATTCACAACATCGCGCGCATCAACATAGCGTTCATAGCATTTTACAGTTGATACGGATCAAAAATGGTGTACTCTGATATTTAAGTCTCCTCGACCCATCAATTTGAAACTTTCGTTTTCAAACCTCTGTGGCGAAGAAACTTAAATAGGGGCATCTGTCATACCCCATTTTTTGACCGTTTTGTTTTCTTTTTACTCGGCATCTATAGTCGTTGTACCGGGTTATTTTCTCAAATTTCTACGTTTTTATTTCGCGATATTTCATCAGTTTTTTTAGCATTCTACATGTATATGTCTCAGCATTTTATCTGTACGCTTTGCAAACATTTTACTCGTCTTTTCTCAAACTTTTATCCGCTTAAATCACATCTTTTTGTCTATTCGTTTTACAGCGTGTCACTGCTATTTTCTCACTTTTACTCGCTTTTATAGACTGAGAAGTCTCGTCATTTCAGACGAAATTTCGGCAGAGAGGTTACTTTGAAGTACCTCATTTGGTTCCGAAGGGACATTTTTTATTTTTATCTTTTGGTTACTATTTTATTTTTATCTTGTTTTCTTTATTACCTTTTATTTTACCCTTTTATTTTATTCTATTTTATATTTTCGTTTTCCTTTTATTTATTATTGTTATTATTTATTTTTATTAGTGTGTTATTTTTTTTTAGTCCATTTTCAGTCCAGGCCCATACACCAGTCCAGCCAAGGGCATTTTCGTCCAGTTTTTTTTTCTCTCAGCCACAACCTAGTGGTCACTATTTAAGGAGCTGTCTAATCATTGAATAAGGAGACACTGCCCAAGAACACTGTAGCCGCAGTCCCATCAATAAACCCTAATTCCATTTTTCTTTTCAAAATCCAGAATCAAAATACCAAAAATGAACAAAAATCAAGAACATTAAGAACATGGAATTTTCAAGTACATGAACATCACATAAACAACACACAAAACCGATCCAAACTAGCAACATAATCACACAACACCACACACACCCAACGGAACCGAACCACCACCCAACGGAACCGAACCACCACACCTCTGAACCGAAACCGCACAAACAGACACGAACCCAAACGCCCAGCAGCAAGACACACAGAACCGAACCACCACACAACAAGGCCAAACGCACAACACAGCCAGTAACAAGACCCAACGGAAACCGAACTCGAGAAAGGAAGAGAGAAGAGGTAAAAAGAGATAAAATTTCGAACCTTTTTTTGTAGATCTAGGCTTTATGGTTGTGTTTTGGTGAAAATTAATCATGGATCTGTGAAGAGGAGAGGGAGACGAGGCCTTTGATGTAAAAAATTTTAAGAAATCTATCAAAAAAAGCTCCGACGCGGCGGCGCTAGGGCTGACCACCGCGCCGGAGCGCCTCCGGCCACCGTCAACCCTTTCTTCTCCGGCGTCGGGTTCTAGAGAGAGGAGAGAGATTCTCTCTCTTCCTCTTTGTTTTGGTGTTTAGAGAGAGAAAGGGAAGTTTGAAATGAAAAAACCGGACCCCTTGGTCCTTTTATAGCCGTACGAGAACCGGCCGGTTCTCCTGAACCGGACCGGTTCACACGGTTTTCCCTCCTCTCTCTTCTCCATCCTTTGATCCTCATCATGTGGCTGTTGATTTATTCCTGTTTTAAATCCTGTGCATTTATTTACTGTGTAGTCATGTGACCTCAAAACTAGGCCGTTGGATCCTAGATCCAACGTCCCAGGATGATTTTGGGTGGATTCATGTGTTTTAAAACTACTTTGTTACTTGTTATGTCTTATCTTTTGCACCTTTAGATTCATTGAAAGGCTGTGATCACATCTTCCATGATTAAATATGAGTCTCTTGATTAATCCAACGACTCAGATTTAATCTGGACTTTTGAGCCATTTTTTTGTTTATTTCATTATTTAGCTCTTTTAAATATTTTTTGTAGTTTCTATAACTTTGTTTTTATTTCTATATTTTTTTTCTAAAAAACCCACAAAAATTATTATTATTTGTTTATGTCCTTTATTTTGATATATGCTTATGCTTTTGTTAACCATAACATTCTTAGCTCATTTTTTTTATTATTATATTTATCTTGCATATTTATTTTTTTGTTATGTTTGCATACATATTTATTTTCCATCATTCATGGTTTATTTATCTTTTTCATGTTAAGTGAAGTATTTAGGATTAGAGGTAATTTAATTTCTCTCCGCATATTTATTTTCCGTAAGATCTTAGCATGTATTTAGGGACCATGTAAATTATGCAATAAAATACACACCGACACTATCACACACTTTATTTATTTTACCGCTTTATGCCGTTACCGCAATCAAGGACCAAAAATGAATTAGGGACAAAATTAGGTTAATAATTGGACTTTAATTATTTTCTTAAAATCAAACTACTAGTAATTTTAGGTTCATTTCAAACTTGAGGAGTTGCTTAGGATCCAACGTCCTTTGTAAATTTCTTGCTTTTTATTACTTCACGTCGTTACGCTTAGTTTTTTTTTAGTTTACGCTTAACTTAGAAAAATCAAATTTCCAAAAAAATCAAATAATCAAAACTCCAAAATATTTTCTTAACAAACCTTGGAAACAAACCAAGTGATATTTTCCTTTTATTTTCTTAATCAAAAGCTTAATGAATTTAATTCTCATTTTAGACTTTATTTTCATAATTAAAATTGAATCAACCTCACACATTTTAGTTTATTTTCTTCTTATGCCTTGAGGCCTCTAATCTCCTTCTTAAAACCTTCTTTTCAAAAAAATCATTAAAAATAACCCAACTCACCAAAAGAAATTTTTGAGGTGAACTACATGATTTTGATCCCTTTTAAGGGTATGTAGGCAAAGGATTCATCCTTCCAAATCAATAAAAACAACAAAAAACATACTTCTTCTCCCTCCATTCTTACACTTAGATTTTAGGCAATACTTTTCATAAATAATTAAGCGAATAATTAGCACAAGTTTAGTTTAGGTGAGAGGCTCCTTCGGAGTACCGAAGTCGATTAGGGTGCTTAACACCTTCCCTAGTCGAAACCAACCCCCGAACCTTAATCTCTAAAAAGGGTTTTTTACTCGTTTTTTCCCTCCCCGCGGATAAAAATTGAGAGTTCAAAGATTGACGGTTCAAAACCAATTAATGGATTGACACCCGAAAATCACGAGCACAAAGAGCAGTGGTTCTTTCATCCTCACTGTCATCAAACCTAATAGCTTTGACACCATCATCATCACTACTAAACATTTCTACTTCCTCATTATACCCTGCATCCAAATCTAAACATCTAGGTTGATCTGCTTTGACAGTTATATCCAACACATTGTGCTCAACATAAATATGTCCATGTACTTTTTTACCAATTGAATAACCAGAAATTTCCTCAGCAATATGATCCTCATTAACTTGAAAAAATTCATCAAAAACTTCAGGATATTGACCCCAAACCCTAAACTTCTTCTTCTCATATCCCCAACTAGCCACAATATTCTCAATATCACTCACACCCTGTCATCGCGATTTTCGGGTGTCAAATCATTGATTAGATTTGAACCTTTCAATCATTGATGTCTCTTATTTTTTTTGGGGAAAGGTAAAATCGAGAGAAAACCTTTAGAAATTCCGAGTTCGGGGCTGATTTCACTACGGGAAGGTGTTAGGCACCCGTAATGACTATAGTATCCTATAGGAACCGTTTTACTATGCTTTACGTATATGCTTTGCTTTTATTGCTATTTGTAAAAAGATTGGTTTTAAGAATGAGAGGAAGAAGATTGGATTTTATTTTATTGGACTTGGAGAGATTTTGAGTCTCTTGCCTACATACCCTTTTAAGGGATCAAAATTCAATGTAGTTCTCTTCCAAAATATTTTGTGAGTTTTGATTCAATTTTAGTTTTGAAAAAAAGTTTTGAAGCAGAGAACGAGGCCGTAAAGGCTTGAGATTTGGAAACAAGTGAGGTTGGTCAATTATTTACAAAAAGGTTTAAGTGGGAATTATTTCCATTTTTGAATTTGATTAAGAAAATAAAGGGAAAATGGGTGAAACTTTGACTCACTTTATTGCAAAAAAATTTGAGTGATGGGTTAGTTTTTTGAAAAAGAAAGGATGAGTTTTTTCTAAGTATTACGCTTCCTAAACATACATCTAGCGGTGAACATGCAACGTGTGTGCGTGTCGGTGCGTGTGTCGGTGTACATCATTATAGTCCATAGTCCTTTACATCGGGTCCTATTTTACATTCTATGGTCTTGCAAAAATTAAAGGAAAGCAAAAAACTAACCTAAAATATTACATAGAAATTAACATAGAAAATGGCATAAAGGTGATTAAAGGAAGGAAGAAAGAGAGTGATGCAATGCTTGCATGAAACAAAATGGTTAGTAAGCAAAGTATAGGATAATAATAAAATGGACAAAGAAAAAGACATAATGGCAAAGTATGGTGAAATGGGAAAAATGCATGCAAACTAATATTACCTATAAAGCAAGAAAACAAGCAATGAACTTTGCAAAGTAATGATACTAGCACATAAACTTGTAAGGTAGAGTTAATCAAATATACTAACAAGATT
Source organism: Medicago lupulina (assembly GCA_958299785.1). NCBI lineage: Eukaryota > Viridiplantae > Streptophyta > Magnoliopsida > Fabales > Fabaceae > Medicago > Medicago lupulina. Next base: position 18,698,171 of record OY283145.1, on the reverse strand, counting down.
GAAGGTAGGGCCAAATTGTAAACAAAGACCAAGCTAACCACATTGAACACATTGCAAGTAAAAATCAAACTAACAAGAATTTGACCAAATTGCAAAAAATTACAAACAAGATCACAATTAGCACAACTAACATATGGCAAAAGTTGTAAACAAGATCAAAAATTAACAAAATTGATCACATTGCAAATTTGTAAACAAAATCAATACTAACAAAAATTGAACAAAGGTGCCAAATTGTAACCAAGAGTCATACTTTCAAGATTGGAAGGAGTTGCGACATTCATTAAACAAGAATTAGCCTTTTAACCAAAAGTGAAAACATTTACCCAAAAACAAACTTAGCCCCCCCAAATTGAACAAATTAACATGAAATCAGAAGTGGTTATATCATCACATCAAGTAACAAATATTTGGATCAAGAATCATGTAAGAAATCTCGCATACAAATACACCAATCGCACAAACCAATAGAAGAAATTAACACATACTTCTAACAATTCAAGAAATGTAAAAAAATACCATCAAACAGTCAAGAATATATCATGAATCCCATAAAAATTTACGAAGAAAATTGCAATAAAATTATAGCGTGCCAGAGATTCAAACAGCAAGAGAAGGGGGTGCAATTAGCAATGAAAACTCAAGAAAAACACAAAAACCCAGGGCCCAATACCACGAAACCCAAACCCACGGATACTGATGGGTCCGGATCAAACTAACGCTCCAGGAGCGTTGGATTGATCCGGATCCATCAGGATCTTGATCCAACGCTCGTCATTAAAGGGAAATGGACCGGGTATGGGGCAACCCGGTCCAGAGGCTTGTATATAAGGGTTTGCAACCCGGTTCACCTCACTTTTCACCTTCCGTTCTCTCTCTAATTCGCCGTTCTCTCTTCTCTCTTCGCAAACCCTAACCCTAAACTGTTGAATCCGCCCAGAATCACACAAATCATGGCTTAAAAGCTTCATCTTATCATTCTAGACATGAATCCGCTACCAAATCTTCATGCAATCGTGAAATCGGTGTAAATCCTGAGATTCTTCCACGGTTTCAAACTTTTGTTCTTCCCCTGTGTTTCTTTTGAAACGAAGCTTCGTGGATTCACTTCGGTTTGGTTTCGTTGTGAATCTTGAAGTTCTTTACAATTTTTAACGGTTTTTTTTTTAGGGTTTCAACATTTTTGAATGAAACGCTTCAAAACCCCATGGATTTACACCGGTTTGAACTTGTTGATGCTTTTAAAACACGAAGAAGATGAAGTTTGAGTGTTACCTGGGTTTTAATCGGAGGTTTGGGTCAGAACCTTCAGAACCTCTTGAATCTTGATTCTGTTTTGTTGATTTTGTGGCTGGATCCCGAAAATGAATCGGTAATTTTCTTTCTTCTTCTTCACCGGTTCAGAACTTTCGAACTTCTTTCCCTCTTCTTCTCAGTTCCTCATTCTGCGATCGCGCTTGAATTCGCTGCTTTTTGCGGTGGATTCGCGCTTGAATTGTAGAGAGGAACGGCTCAATGATGAAGATTCGATTGAATCTCTGAGAGCTACACAAAAAACTCCATTGGTTTTGTTGAATTTTGGTTCTGGAAAAACGGTTAGGGTTTGAATGTTCTTGAACTTTCTTCTGGATTTGTGAGTTTGATCCAACTGAAAGGAGAGAGAATTTTTGTTTCTGTTTGTGACTTGGCGCGTAATGAATGGATCCTCCTCTGACTGGTACAGTGCATAGCCTTTTATAGGCTGCCATGTCTGCATTTGGACCAATTGCATTGTGACATCTGGACATGGAACTGCTTGCGTGGCCTCTTGGACTTGAATCTGAAAAAAAAAGAACTCAAGGACCAAAATGAAATTTTAAAGAATTTGGGACTAAACTGCAAAATAAAAGAAGAAAAAATGGACTGTTTTTGAGATTTAAAAAGGAAATTGAACTGTTTTTGAGAATTAAAAAGAAATTGGGGCGTATTTGTAATAAAGTATAAAATCTGGACTGAATTGCAATTATCATAAAAATTTGGACTAAATTGCAAAAAGTTAAAAAAAGTAAAACTGGTAAAAAGGGTAACTTGAAACAACGTAACGTGAAACAGTTAAAACTGACAAAATGGACTAAAACGAACAAACTACCAAAATGAGGTATTTTAAAATACCTCTCTGCCCAAAAATCAAATAACGTGAAAAGACTAAAATGCCCCTGGGGCAAAAACGACTCAGACTGACTCAGATGCAAATTAAGATGATTTTTGAACAAAACTTGATTAATGGTTTATGCAAACAAACAGAAAAGACACAGGGACAAATTGTAGGGACTGAAAATGGGTTCCTTTGTAGGAAATGACCAAAATACCCTTTTGTATGATTTTATGCAAAAATTCAAAAGACTGAAACAGTAATGTATGCAGTTGAAGCACAGTAGAAAACACGGTGGATTTGAAAGCATTAGAAAATAGCAGAGGAATTTGAGTGAGTATTTTTAGGTCCAAAATGAGGGTATGACAGCTGCCCCTATTTAAGTTTCTTGGTCTGGAGAGTCAAGAGACGGAGTCTTTGGCTTGACGCGACGAAGATAGTTAAATATCGACATTTGCACTGATTTTGGGCGTAAAAATACGTTTGTAAATGTCATGTATGCCATGCAACATTTGTGTTATGAATGCAAGACAAACTGAGAATTGAATTTAACAGAATATGTCGTATCCATTGCGGGATTGGTAGACATTAACAGAATAGCAAACAACAGAGTATGTCGTATCCATTGCGGGACTGATTGACATTAACAGAATAGCAAAAAGGAGTATGTCGTATCCATTGCGGGACTGATTGACATTAACAGAATAGCAGATAACAAGACTCACTAGGGAGACTCGAAAGCAAATTTGACAGGTACAAGCTGTTCTTGGATGCGAACTGGCCACTTGACCGGGAATATCGACAACAAAGGGCGCAAGCTGCTCTTGTATTTGAGCTGGTTACTTGGCTGAAAGCAAATATAGAAAGCACAAGCTGTTCTTGGACACGAACTAGTTACTTGGCTGAAAGAAGACAAGGTAGAAAGCACAAGCCGTTCTTGGACGCGAACTGGTCACTTGGCTGACAGGAAACAAAATATAAAGCACGAGCTGTTCTTGGATCTGAACTAGCCGCTCGGCGGATATCAAAAGGGTAGGTACAAGCTGTTCTTGGATGTGAACTTGCTACTTGACCGATAACAGAAACAAATTGACAGGTACAAGCTGTTCTTGGATGTGAACTTGCTGCTTGACCGATAACAAGAGTGAATTGACAGGCACAAGCTGTTCTTGGACGCGAACTAGCCACTTGGCCGCTTAATGGAAACGAATTGTATTGTAGAAACAAATTGAAATTGACTTGACATGACGGCAGGAGCTTGAATTTGAGAGGAATGTTAGAACAAGACTGTTGAACTTTGAAATTGACATGACAGTAGACATTTGTCGTTAGCAGAAGAAATTTGAAATTGACACGATTGATTTTGATTGAGATCAACATAGGGATTGAGAATGCAGATGCGTATGAATAGCATGACAATTTTATCAAATGCATGAACACATAGGGTGCATGATTATGCATGTATGAATGTTTTGAAATGCATGATGATTGGCAATTTGTAGACAGAATTTCGCAGAGACAGACAGAACACTAGAATATTGGGCACGTAGTGGCTCGCGCTCGGACATATATTTGCAAAAGTTCCTCTTCTGGGGATGCCGTCGTTTGAAGATACATCGAGACCATCGCTTGAAGGCAGGAAGCTGTAAAATTGTAGAGAAAAATAGTCTGAATGATATTGCTGCTGATTGGAACTTGTCACGTAAATGCTTTGGACATCGCATCTGTGGTCAATGCTTTTGCATGTTTGTTGTTTTTTTTTTTTATTATTTCTTTTTCATTTTTATTTTCATCATCCCATTTTTGCCTGGATCGCCCTTTCGGGTTTTCGACCCACCGGAGAATAGTTTTTTTTTCACATGCCCCTGTTTTTGCCTGAATTGCCTTTGAAGGTTGTCAATCCATCGGGGTGCTCATTTTTGCCTGAGCCGCCCTTTCGGGTTTTCGACTTAGCGAGCGTATTTATTTTTTCATGCTTTTCATTCTGTTTTTTCATTCTTGCCATTGACCACAGACCGTCACGGGAGGGAAGGCTTGCTAGCAACTTGAATTGGAATTGATTATCAATGTTGATTTGTTCATGCATGTTCATTTGAGTGTACCTAGCTGTTCAGGCTTGTTTTCAAAATACTCAAAAAGGTTTTCAGTTTTCAGAATGTTCATTCCAGACATGTATCATTATTAACATAGAAGAAATCTTTTGTACAAAGCTTTGAAAATAGAATAAAAAGGAGTGCCAAACAAAAGCATAGGCTCAAATCGATGTATAAGGGTGGTAACCAGCCCAAAGGCGTGACTCCACGGATTTACAAGGCTTGGAAAATGGTAATTTTATTGGTTGGTGGTACATTGAACACAGTAGCTGCTATGGTATCTGAAACTCTTGAATCCACAGGCGTCGGAACCTCGGATGAGAACAGCCAATCATCAGTCGCAAAAATCCCAAGGGGAATGGTAATTTGCCAGATATAGTCAATTGTCTTTTATTTCAATCTCATTCTTGCATGAACCGCCCTTTCGGGTTTTCGGCCCATCGAGACGCTCATTTTTGCCTGAATTACATGTAATCTCAGCGAGCTTTTACATTTTGTTTCTTGTCCCTTATTTTGCCTGGACCGCCCTTTCGGGTTTTCGATCCACCGGGAAGCGCATTTTTGCCTAGGCCGCCCTTTCGGGTTTTCGACCTACCACGCTGTTCTTTTCATATCTAGACAAAGTATTTCTTGACTATATCGGCATTCACAGGATTCGGAAGTTCTACACCATCCATGTGTGTGAGAATCAAAGCACCGCCAGAGAAAGCCTTCTTGACAACATAAGGTCCCTCATAGTTAGGCGTCCATTTGCCCCTTGGGTCAGGTTGCTGACTCATTCTTCTTTTCAGCACGAGTTCACCCTCTTTGAATACCCGAGGACGGACTTTCTTGTCAAAAGCATTTTTCATCCTTGTCTGATACATCTAACCGTGAGCCAAAGCATCCAGGCGTCTTTCCTCGATCAAATTCAACTGGTCGTAGCGACTCTGGCACCACTCAGCCTCAGACAACTTTGCTTCCATAATCACACGAAGAGACGGAATCTCCACTTCCAATGGGAGGACTGCTTCCATGCCGTATACAAGAGAAAAAGGCGTTGCCCCGGTTGAACTACGGACTGTAGTGCGGTAGCCGTGTAAAGCATAGGGCAACATCTCATGCCAGTCTTTGTATGTTGTTACCATCTTTTGCACAATCTTCTTGATGTTCTTATTGGCAGCCTCGACTGCACCATTCATCTGAGGTCTGTAAGGAGAAGAATTGTGGTGTTCAATCTTGAATTTCTCGCATAAGGCTTGCACCATGTCATTGTTCAGGTTGGTACCGTTGTCAGTGATAATCTTGCTAGGAACACCATACCGACAGATGATATTGTTCTTGATGAATTTGACTACCACTTGCTTAGTCACGTTGGCATAAGATGCAGCTTCGACCCATTTGGTGAAATAATCGATCGCTACCAGGATAAAACGATGACCGTTTGAAGCTTTTGGTTCAATTCTTCCGATCATATCAATGCCCCACATAGAGAAAGGCCATGGAGAAGACATAACATTGAGAGCGTGCGAAGGCACATGGATCTTGTCAGCATATATTTGACATTTGTGGCACTTCCTGGCGTATTGATAGCAATCACACTCCATGGTCATCCAGTAGTAACCAGCTCTCAGCAGCTTTCTAGACATAGCATGCCCTGACGCGTGGGTCCCGAAGGTGCCATCGTGTACATCGTGCATCAACTGTTCTGCTTCACATTCGTCAACACATCTTAACAACACCATGTCGAAATTCCTCTTGTACAGAACGTCACCATCCAGCAGGAACTTGCTAGCGAGCCTGCGCAGCGTCTTCTTGTCTTTGTTGGAAGCATCCGGCGGATACTCACGGCCTTGCAAAAATTGCTTGATATCATAATACCAAGGTCTGCTGTCGACTCCGCCTGAACCGATTTGTACAATTGTATCACTGACAGTAAACACATGAGCGGGCCGGTCTAGGCGTTGTACTTTGATCATTGGCACGTGATTCCAATGGTTCACTTGAAACATGGAAGATAAGGTAGCAAGAGCATCGGCCATTTGGTTCTCCTCTCGGGGAATATGGTGCAACTCGACCTTTGTAAAATACGTTAACAGACGCCTCGCATAATCACGGTAAGGGATCAGATTGGCGTGATGGGTCTCCCATTCTCCCTTTATCTGGTTGATGACTAGTGCAAAGTCTCCATAGATGTCGAGATGCTTGATTCTCATATCGATGGCTTCTTCAATCCCCAGGATACATGCTTCATACTCGGCCACATTGTTGGTGCACTCAAACACAATCCGGGCTGTAAAAGGGATGTGATGCCCCTGCGGAGCCACAATTACTGCGCCAATTCCTCGGCCATAAGCATTAACAGCACCATCAAAGACCAATCCCCACTTGCTATCAGGGTCTGGACCTTCACCGATCAGTGGTTCTTCACAGTCTCTTGACTTCAAGAACATGACCTCTTCGTCTGGGAAATCGAACTTCAAAGGTTGATAGTCATCAAGCGGTTGGCAAGCAAGATGGTCAGCCAAGATGCTCCCTCTAATGGCTTTCTGAGCTTTAAACACGATATCATACTCTGACAGTAACATTTGCCAACGTGCGATTTTTCCAGTAACAGCCGGTTTCTCAAAGATGTACTTGATTGGATCCATCCGGGATATCAACCAAGTGGTGTGGTTTATCAAGTATAGACGCAGGCGTTTGGCAGCCCAAGCTAGTGCACAACAGGTTTTCTCGAGCATTGTATACCGAGTCTCACAATCGGTGAATTTCTTGCTCAAATAGTAGATAGCATGCTCTTTCTTTCCAGTTTCATCCTGCTGACCAAGCACACATCCCATGGATTCATCCAACACTGACAGATACATGATCAATGGCCTTCCTTCCACCGGCGGAACGAGGATAGGAGGTTCTAGCAAATAACTCTTGATGTTGTCGAAAGCTTCTTGGCATTCATCATTCCATACCACAGGTTGATTCTTCCTGAGTAACTTGAAAATCGGCCCGCAGGTCGCAGTCATGTGAGATATAAATCTGGAAATGTAGTTCAAACGCCCGAGGAATCCTCTGACCTGCTTCTCGGTTTGCGGAGCTGGCATCTCGCGGATAGCTCGGACTTTGTCGGGGTCTACTTCAATGCCCTTCTGACTGACAATGAAGCCTAGCAACTTCCCTGATCTGACACCGAACGTACATTTGTTTGGATTCAGCCGAAGCTTGTATTTCCTCAACCTTTCAAACATCTTAGCCAAATACTCGACATGTTGTTCTTCATCGTTCGACTTTACAATCATGTCGTCTACATACACTTCAACCTCTTTGTGAATCATGTCATGGAACAAAGTGGTCATCCCCCTTTGGTAAGTAGCACCAGCATTTATTAGACCGAACGGCATTGCTTTGCAGCAGAAAGTTCCCCACGGAGTGATGAACGATGTCTTCTCCCTGTCCTTGGGTGACATTTTGATTTGGTTATAGCCAGAAAACCCGTCCATGAAGGAGAACACCTTGCACTGGGCAGTGTTATCAATAAGCACATCGATGTGAGGCAGTGGGAAATTGTCTTTCAAACTTGCTCTGTTCAGATCTCTGTAGTCAACACACATCCGGACCTTACCATCCTTCTTCGGTACCGGCACGATGTTAGCAACCCACTCGGGATACTCAACTGTCATGAGAAAACCCGCATCAATCTGTTTCTGCACTTCACTTTTGATCTTCAGAGCCATGTCCGGCCGAGTCCGTCTCAACTTTTGTCTGACAGGGGGACAGTCTGGTTTAGTCGGTATCCGATGCTCCACAATCTGAGGATCCAAACCAGGCATGTCTTCATACGACCATGCAAAAATGTCCGAGTATTCGCGGAGAAGTTGGAAGATCCTTTTCTTGACCCCTTCCTCCAATGCAGCACCGACTTTGATCTCTCTCTTGTTATCCTCAATACCCAAGTTGATTAGCTCGATCTCCTCTTGATAAGGCCGAATGGTTTTCTCTTCCTGCTCAAGCAACCGGGCAATTTCGTCTGGTATATCATCACTATCCTCATCTTCGGTCTCGAACACTGGGGATTCAACAGTTTGGAGAAACATAGGGTCACTGTGTTCAACGGGTTCATTTTGGTTCGATCTGCGTGATATGATTGGATGATTTTTTAGAAAATAATTTTCATGCAGATCTTTGAAATTAATACGAAAATACAGATGTTTTGGTTTTTTCTGGCATTACCATTATTTCCAAGGAAAAAACACTAAAGAAAAAGAGAGTCGTGAAAGAAACGACGTTTTTTATTGATAATGGTGATGTCGGAACAAACATGCCCTTTACAAAAGTGTCACTTCCGCCTCGGGCAGGGCGGAAGGATTGTTATTTTGAAAACAAGAGCCTAGACAGCAAGACATATTACTTAGAATCATGCACAAACACAGGGAGATTGATAACGTTCCAGTTCTTTGGAATGCCTCCTGGTATCACAACTGTGGGTCTAACCCCTCTTTTAGCAGCACCATCAAGAATCGCATTGGCAAACCCGGCACTACGGAACGTTCCAGTTGACACGCCTGACGTCGGAGAGAAACCGAGACCCTCTTTGTGTTTGTTGCCCTGCAGCTGTATCAATTGGCCCCAACCGGCGGCCTGACCCTCCTGAACGGCTTTCTACGCATCTTTCAACGAAGCCATGGCAGCACTAGCTCTCTTGGGCTCCGCACCCTCGATAGTCAAACCTTGGAATGCAGTTCCTTCGGCAGATTTAGCTTCAATGCAGGAGAAGGACGATAACTGACTGACCAGATAAGCTTCTTCCCCATGCACTGTCACAAGTTTATCATTCCTTACGAATTTTAGCTTCTGATGGAGGGTAGAAGTGACTGCCCCGGCCTCGTGTATCCATGGTCTGCCGAGAAGGCAACTGTAAGAGGCATCTATGTCCATAACTTGGAAAGTAATCATGAATGTTTCAGGACCAATAGTCATGGGGAGGTCTACTTCTCCAAGCACAGTTTTACGGGAACCATCGAAAGCCTTGACTAGAAAAGTACTCCTTCTCAAAGGAACTCCTTGACAACTCAATTGGTCCAAAGTCGACTTAGGCATCACATTCAATGACGACCCAGTGTCCACCAACACGTTGGACAGCATATCTGCTTTGCAGTTCATGGAAATGTGCAGGGCCAAGTTGTGATGCTTTCCTGCCTCTGGAAGTTCATCTTCACCAAACCAAAGGTTACTGCAAGCAGTGATGTTAGCCACTATCCCACCAAATTGATCCTCTGTGACTTCGTGGTCGACATAGGCTTGTTCCAACACTTTCAATAACACATTCCTGTGAGCCTCCGAACTGAGGAGTAGGGCCAAGATGGATATCTTCGAAGGAGTTTGTAACAGCTGATCAACGATCTTATAATCGCTTTTCTTGATTATCCTCAAAATCTCATCCAGATTGGAATCTTCAATGGATTGGCCTGGACGGCTGGTACTTTCAACAACAGGAGGGATTGTTAATGGAGTAGTCTTATCAGCAGGAATCGTAACTGGCGCATCATCTTTCTTTTGGAACAAGAGGGGTCGGACCTTGCCGCTCCTCAAAGCCGTCACTTCAGCGATACTGCCTACTGTGCTTGAGGACACCAAAGGTACTTCCTTCCCGTTTTCCAACATAGTCGCACTGTACTTGTACGGGATGGCTTTCGCAGAGGTATATGGCACTGGACCAGGCAACCGTATGACCAATGGTTCAACGTCCTTCCTGACGGGCGTGCTCTTGACCGGAGTATCGTGGAAGATCGGCACTATCATACAAACATCACTGGTAGTCAAGTAGTTGTCATTCATCAATCTTTGGATATCAGTCTGGACTATGCTGCAACCCATAGGGTTCTGAAGACATTCACAGCAAGCAGCGTGGTCGTGGCTGAAGAGAGCAGCTTGGCAAAGTCTGATATGCAGTGGCACTAGAGGAGTGGCAACATTACAAACATTGAGACGAGGGATTTCTTCACAGACTTCGATCATATTTACCGCGGCATGGTTGGGGAGTGGATTGTCGAGCACATGTGGGACATTGTTTTCAAAAGATAGCTTTCCCTGGTCGATCAACTTCTTCACAATGTATTTCAGAGCGTAGCAACCTTCTACGTCATGACCTAGGGCGCCTTGGTGGAAATCACATCTGAGATCGGAGCGGAACCTGGGAGGCAATGGGTTTGGCGGAGGCTTGCCAGGCCTAGTGGTGCAATACCCCTTATGTAACAGAGTTGGGAGTAGTTCGGCATACGCCATTGGTATCGGCGGGAAAGATGGTCTAGATTGAGGGCCTTGTTGTTGTTGTTGCGGTTGTTGTTGAGCTAGTGGTTGTTGTTGCATTTGTTGGGCGATGGCATTAACAGGGACCTGAGGCTGGCCCGGTAGAGGAGGGTATTGATGGTAGAACGGCGGATAGAACGGATGTTGGGCATACTGTAGGTATTGGTACTGTTGAGGCAGTTGTGTAGCATTGACAGGAGCGGCAGTGGCAGATTGATTGGTTCCGGCGGACACCATTCCAACTTCTGATTCCTTTTTCTTATGGTGACCGTTGCCGTATTTCTTCGGTGCATTCGAGGACTCACCTTTCTCAAACACGATGATCCCCTCTCGGACGGCTTCCTCCAAGCGGGTTCCCATAGTGACCATCTCAGAGAAGTTGCTTGGGGCAGCAATAATCATTCTCTCAACATAATCTTTCTTCAGGGTTTTCAAGAATGTTTGAGTCATTTCTTCCTCGTCCAAAGCGGGAGTGATACGGGCAGCTGCCCCTCTCCACCTCTGTGTGTATTCGCGAAAGCTTTCGTCCTTTTTCTGAGAAAGAGACCGGAGGAACTCTCTATTCGGTTTGAGCCTAGTGTTGAATCCATAGTGGCTCTTGAAAGCAGTAGCCAGATCATCAAAAGTACGGACATCATCCTTGCTCAAGCCGGTATACCACTCCGCGGCATCTTCCATTAGGCTGTCCTGGAAGCAATGGATCATAAGTGAATCATTGTCTGCATGGTTAGCCATCTTCCGGACGTACTTGATAATGTGGTTCTGAGTGCAAAGTCAGCCCGTTGTAGCGGTCAAATTCCGGGACCTTGAATTTCTTGGGGACATCGACCCTCGGCACCAAACAAAGATCGTGGGTTCTGATGAGGTCACTGCTCCCGCGGTTGGCCTTGATCTCGCGACGGAGTTCTCTGGCAAGCTCCTCCATTCTTTCTTCCATAGTTCCCAGTACAGGAGTCTTTCCATGGTAATCATTAGCATTAGCGCTGTAACACCCCAATTTCCCCGACTTAAAAATTTCATTAAAATAAAACATGTATCAGAGTAACATCACAAAGGAGTGTCACATTTCTCTACAACAAAATCTTTAAAACAAATAAATATTAGTTTGTCCGTCGCATAAATAATTAAATGTATAGCAGCGGAATCATAATTAAATATCCTTCAAAAGGTCTCATAAACGTCTCATAAATTCATCAAAATACTAAAAGTCATTGAATAGTTCAAGCATGATACATAAAGGAATAGACTCTAATTAAGACCCCATCCCGTTACGTATCAGAGCAATCCTACGTCGCACAAGACTCCTCACATCTGCGCATCTAAGACTGGGTACCTGCACTTGCCCACAAGGCGGCAATTCCAGCAGAAGGGGTGAGATTCACAACAGAAATATTAATACATAAATCAAATTTTTATGAGCAACATCATAACTTATCACATACTTCACATATTAACATACAAGGTTAACATCATAATAAACATCTTAAACAAACACATCAACGTCTCAAAACAATCGTCTCATAAAGTGTCAACAATTGACTCAACTAATGCAACTCTTAACATCTTGACATCATGCATGTGGTACCATATATATATGCATTAATATGCTTCACCGTCGCTTTGAGCAAATGCTCCACCGTCGCTTTGAGCATAAAGCTCCACCGTCTCATAATTATGCAAATGCATGGACTCGACTCTTAATAACTTAAACAAGTTGACACAACTTCTCAAACATCATTAATTAAATCACACTGACACATGCAGCTATGAATAATACATGGCAGAAGCTCATCTCATTGATCATACATATCACAACACATAAACATGGTCATAGTCACATAACATCATGTTACAAGTCATTTAAAATATAATAATTCAACGCTTAGCATCAACACAAGGGTGCATCTTTAATCATTCTTACAGACTTCATCTCAGGCTATGGAACATCTCTAACACTACCCAAAAGTATTCTCTCAAGGTCCCATGCGAAACAGATCGCAAAACAACAAACGGTTCAGGAAGGCACTAACTCGCCACGGCGAGTACATCTGCTCGCCACAGGCGAGTACTCACATCAGCTCACTCGCCAAAGGCGAGTTGGGGGCGAGCTGGAGGCGAGAAATCTTGGGTGCTTCGGCCTTTTTGAGATTTTCACCAAAAATCCTCATTTTTAAGCTCTCTAAATCCAATTTGACCAAACCAACTTCACAGGTCATCTCTATAAATATAAGGGCACTCAAAACCATCTAAAGTTTGGCAAAAATCCTAAGTTTAAGGGTCAAGCTCGCCACGGCGAGCTATGCTGCTCGCCTCGCGAGCGATAGGGCTGTACTCGCCACGGCGAGTAGTCACTCGCCACAGGCGAGCGATCTCAGAACCACTACGGGTTCACTCCAATTCTCACCAAAACATCTCAAATCTCTCAAGTTAGGCTTCTAATTCATCAGCAATGTTGTTATAGGGATTAATCTAGGTTCTGTAACACGTTTCTACACCAATACAACACAATCTCACACCCAATTCATTAAATTCATCAAACCCTAACTTATGAAACTCATCCCAATTCTTCCCAATTCTTAAGCCAATCATAAACAGATGAAATATTATTAATATTACTGAAGTTAGGCTCACCCTTACCTGGAAAAATTGCAGAATTTGCAGCCTAGCTTTTCCTCTTCCTCTTGCACCGTTTTCTCTCTTTTCCCAATTGTCTGTACGCGTTTTCTAAAAAGTGTTTTCTCTTAACCTACTTCTCTTAAATACTCCCTCTCAATCTTTCTAATTCTAATTCAACCCTCACAACTCTTCCTATTTATTAAATTAGCCCCACTTCTCAAAATAATATATTTTCATAACAAATCTCTATATTTTTCATATAAATATTCATATAAACACCACATATATTATTTTATTAAACAATAAAATAATCATCACGTCACACATCATTACCACGTCACAAAATCATCAAAAATCATATAATATATAATAATATACTATATTCTCTAATAAAATAATTAAATAAATGAAGAGGGCGTTACAAGCGCCCTGAGGCGTAGAGTGCACAATCGGATCTGTGTAGACGGTTGACTGAGGCAAGGTAGTGTGGAGAGATGTGGGATCTGGTGGGGGTATCTGACCGACATTAGCAGCACCTGAAGTCGCGGCCCCTGAAACACCGGCTGCAGTATTGGGAGAGTAGTAAGATGGGAGCCCATAGGGGTATCCCCTCGGCATAGCAAGAGATGCGGCGGGGATCGCTTCGGTAGTTGCCTGAGCGGACACGACCGGTTGTTCTTGAGCGGCTATCAGAGCAGTCATGGCGTCGAGAGCTTTGGCTAACTCTTCTCTCACAGAAGCTAGTTCAGTGCGGAGCTGTGCATTCTCTTCGTCCATAGCTACTTGATTCCTCCTTCTGTATTGTCTAGTCTGATGTACCCTGGTAGGTTGATCAGTCCTTCGAGCACGGGCCACTTTTCGCACCGCGGCAGAAGAACCAGGAGGCAATGAGCACTTGGAAGTTTTTTGTGACCGATGAATGATGCATATGATGCATGATATGCAAATGCGGATGCAAAAATGACTCTTTTTATTACCAAAGGGTTTTTTAGACAAATTAGAATTCTTTGCAAACACTTTTGGACTAACAAACTATTCAAAGCAAGTTGTTTTGATACATTGAGCCAAAGGAGTAGGCTTCTGAAACATAAGCTGAACAGGCAACATAATCAATAGTAACCCTATCATCCAGAACTAAGGAGTGACTGGGTAGTATTCGGGATCCGAGTCTGAAGCTGAACCACAATGACTGGCGAAGAAATCTCGACGACCTCTGACTCTTCTGGAGTCTCTCCTCAATAGATCATCCTTTTCCTCAAGCTCCTTCCTAACCCTGGCTAGTTCCTTCTTCAGCATCCGGTTCTCATGATCCTTCTGCTCGTCTCTGCCATCCAAAGTCATGATCAAGTTCTCAGCCTCACTGTAACGGGCTTTCCATGCTCGCTTCTCCTCACTCTCCATAGCTAGATGCTCCTGATACATCTCCTGAGTCGCGGGAAGTAACGGTAGTGGTCTAGACGGAGTAGACGCGGATACATGCCTCATAGCAGGGTAAGGCATGCCAATCTCTTCGGCTCGATCTATTACCCACTGAGTATAGGCTTCATGAGCAATACCGGATCTCACTCCCAAATGCTTCACATCCTTCCTACGAATCTTAGACCAAGCATCTATAAAAGCTTTCCTTTGCCTGGTGGGAGCGTTGGAATGGTAAAAGAACTCCTGAGATGTAGCAAGGTTAATGGGCTTCGCTCTCATAGGAAAACCAAACTGCCTCATGGCTAACTCGGGATTGTAGTTGATTCCTCCCCGGGTACCGAGAAGAGGTACGTTGAGGAAATCTCCACAACCAGTGATAATCTCCTTGACTCGAGCTGCTAGAGTGATCCAAACCACCTCATCGGGAGTAAGAGCCATAATCCGCTGCGAATAAGACCAATTCTTCGTGTTGGCATGGAAAGGACTCGGGAGGTGAGAAATAAACCACCTATATAAAAGAGGTATGCAGCAAAGAATAAATCCACGGCCCTTGAGAGTCCGATCATGGATGGCATGGTATGTGTCAGCTAACAAAGTAGGAACCGGATTCCTGGAGTGGAAGATCTCAATAGCATTCATGTCCACAAAGTTGTCAAGATTCGGGAAGAGAATGAGTCCGTAGATAAGTAGTGCAAGAATGGCCTCCAGAGCGTCCTGGCAAGTAGATTCGAGATTAGCCTGCTCAAGTAAGTACTTTGAAGTGAAGCCCTGGATGTAAGACTTGGTGATGAGATTCTTAGACACATCAGAAGTCTTGAGATACAGATCCTTAGCAATAACCAGAGGAGTAAGGGAAGATCCTGGGCCCGTGAAAGGTGTCTTCTCGGCTATAGGTAAACCCAATAAGCAAGAATAAGCCTCGAGTGTAGGAACCAACTGAAAATCCGGGAAAGTGAAGCAACGGAAAACCGGATCATAGAATTGCACCAGAGTGTGCACCAGCTTCTCTTCTACATTAGTCCGGAGAATACCAAGCAAACCACCGTATCGGAGACGAAACCCAGTCGGATTCTTAACTTTAAGTGCCAACTCCCTTAGGCTAGCCAAATCAACTTCTTTGAACTTGTAAGACTTAGTCCTCTTCATGCCTGGTTATATTTGCAAAGAATTTTAGTTTGTTTATACCCTTTGATAAATGCATGTAGAAAATTTATGCATGAATGCATGTATGCATGGTTTCAACAAGGAAAGCACGGTGGGCTAAGGTAACAAGTTGACACGGTGTCCGGTGAAACTAAGGCTTTGATAGTAGTAACCAAGGTTCTATAAAGTTCCCAAACCACAACCTCTCTTGCGTATATCATGGTAGTACAAAGCAACGCTTGCCCACGATTATCCGTAAGAAGGTTTAGTTTGGGTGTAGTATCGCGTGACGACTAAATTTCGAGGCAACGCTCGGTTTAGCCACCGCACTACGTCCTAAGAAAGGCCAAAGATGGGTTTGGTAACTACGGTCCATAGCCTTCATTGGTCAATTGGAAGTAAGGTGCCTAAGCATGACAACACACGCCGACAGCATCACCTCCAAAATGCCTCGGCTATGTGAAATTTCTACTTCCTCATTATACCCTGCATCCAAATCTAAACATCTAGGTTGATCTGCTTTGACAGTTATATCCAACACATTGTGCTCAACATAAATATGTCCATGTACTTTTTTACCAATTGAATAACCAGAAATTTCCTCAGCAATATGATCCTCATTAACTTGAAAATATTCATCAAAAACTTCAGGATATTGACCCCAAACCCTAAACTTCTTCTTCTCATATCCCCAACTAGCCACAATATTCTCAATATCACTCACACCCTGTCATCGCGATTTTCGGGTGTCAAATCATTGATTAGATTTGAACCTTTCAATCATTGATGTCTCTTATTTTTTTTGGGGAAAGGTAAAATCGAGAGAAAACCTTTAGAAATTCCGAGTTCGGGGCTGATTTCACTACGGGAAGGTGTTAGGCACCCGTAATGACTATAGTATCCTATAGGAACCGTTTTACTATGCTTTACGTATATGCTTTGCTTTTATTGCTATTTGTAAAAAGATTGGTTTTAAGAATGAGAGGAAGAAGATTGGATTTTATTTTATTGGACTTGGAGAGATTTTGAGTCTCTTGCCTACATACCCTTTTAAGGGATCAAAATTCCATGTAGTTCTCTTCCAAAATATTTTGTGAGTTTTGATTCAATTTTAGTTTTGAAAAAAAGTTTTGAAGCAGAGAACGAGGCCGTAAAGGCTTGAGATTTGGAAACAAGTGAGGTTGGTCAATTATTTACAAAAAGGTTTAAGTGGGAATTATTTCCATTTTTGAATTTGATTAAGAAAATAAAGGGAAAATGGATGAAACTTTGACTTCACTTTATTGCAAAAAAATTTGAGTGATGGGTTAGTTTTTTGAAAAAGAAAGGATGAGTTTTTTCTAAGTATTACGCTTCCTAAACATACATCTAGCGGTGAACATGCAACGTGTGTACGTGTCGGTGCGTGTGTCGGTGTACATCATTATAGTCCATAGTCCTTTACATCGGGTCCTATTTTACATTCTATGGTCTTGCAAAAATTAAAGGAAAGCAAAAAACTAACCTAAAATATTACATAGAAATTAACATAGAAAATGGCATAAAGGTGATTAAAGGAAGGAAGAAAGAGAGTGATGCAATGCTTGCATGAAACAAAATGGTTAGTAAGCAAAGTATAGGATAATAATAAAATGGACAAAGAAAAAGACATAATGGCAAAGTATGGTGAAATGGGAAAAATGCATGCAAACTAATATTACCTATAAAGCAAGAAAACAAGCAATGAACTTTGCAAAGTAATGATACTAGCACATAAACTTGTAAGGTAGAGTTAATCAAATATACTAACAAGATTGAAGGTAGGGCCAAATTGTAAACAAAGACCAAGCTAACCACATTGAACACATTGCAAGTAAAAATCAAACTAACAAGAATTTGACCAAATTGCAAAAAATTACAAACAAGATCACAATTAGCACAACTAACATATGGCAAAAGTTGTAAACAAGATCAAAAATTAACAAAATTGATCACATTGCAAATTTGTAAACAAAATCAATACTAACAAAAATTGAACAAAGGTGCCAAATTGTAACCAAGAGTCATACTTTCAAGATTGGAAGGAGTTGCGACATTCATTAAACAAGAATTAGCCTTTTAACCAAAAGTGAAAACATTTACCCAAAAACAAACTTAGCCCCCCCAAATTGAACAAATTAACATGAAATCAGAAGTGGTTATATCATCACATCAAGTAACAAATATTTGGATCAAGAATCATGTAAGAAATCTCGCATACAAATACACCAATCGCACAAACCAATAGAAGAAATTAACACATACTTCTAACAATTCAAGAAATGTAAAAAAATACCATCAAACAGTCAAGAATATATCATGAATCCCATAAAAATTTACGAAGAAAATTGCAATAAAATTATAGCGTGCCAGAGATTCAAACAGCAAGAGAAGGGGGTGCAATTAGCAATGAAAACTCAAGAAAAACACAAAAACCCAGGGCCCAATACCACGAAACCCAAACCCACGGATACTGATGAGTCCGGATCAAACTAATGCTCCAGGAGCGTTGGATTGATCCGGATCCATCAGGATCTTGATCCAACGCTCGTCATTAAAGGGAAATGGACCGGGTATGGGGCAACCCGGTCCAGAGGCTTGTATATAAGGGTTTGCAACCCGGTTCACCTCACTCTCCACCTTCCGTTCTCTCTCTACTTCGCCGTTCTCTCTTCTCTCTTCGCAAACCCTAACCCTAAACTGTTGAATCCGCCCAGAATCACACAAATCATGGCTTAAAAGCTTCATCTTATCATTCTAGACATGAATCCGCTACCAAATCTTCATGCAATCGTGAAATCGGTGTAAATCCTGAGATTCTTCCACGGTTTCAAACTTTTGTTCTTCCCCTGTGTTTCTTTTGAAACGAAGCTTCGTGGATTCACTTCGGTTTGGTTTCGTTGTGAATCTTGAAGTTCTGTACAATTTTTAACGGTTTTTTTTTTAGGGTTTCAACATTTTTGAATGAAACGCTTCAAAACCCCATGGATTTACACCGGTTTGAACTTGTTGATGCTTTTAAAACACGAAGAAGATGAAGTTTGAGTGTTACCTGGGTTTTAATCGGAGGTTTGGGTCAGAACCTTCAGAACCTCTTGAATCTTGATTTTGTTTTGTTGATTTTGTGGCTGGATCCCGAAAATGAATCGGTAATTTTCTTTCTTCTTCTTCACCGGTTCAGAACTTTCGAACTTCTTTCCCTCTTCTTCTCAGTTCCTCATTCTGCGATCGCGCTTGAATTCGCTGCTTTTTGCGGTGGATTCGCGCTTGAATTGTAGAGAGGAACGGCTCAATGATGAAGATTCGATTGAATCTCTGAGAGCTACACAAAAAACTCCATTGGTTTTGTTGAATTTTGGTTCTGGAAAAACGGTTAGGGTTTGAATGTTCTTGAACTTTCTTCTGGATTTGTGAGTTTGATCCAACTGAAAGGAGAGAGAATTTTTGTTTCTGTTTGTGACTTGGCGCGTAATGAATGGATCCTCCTCTGACTGGTACAGTGCATAGCCTTTTATAGGCTGCCATGTCTGCATTTGGACCAATTGCATTGTGACATCTGGACATGGAACTGCTTGCGTGGCCTCTTGGACTTGAATCTGAAAAAAAAGAACTCAAGGACCAAAATGAAATTTTAAAGAATTTGGGACTAAACTGCAAAATAAAAGAAGAAAAATTGGACTGTTTTTGAGATTTAAAAAGGAAATTGAACTGTTTTTGAGAATTAAAAAGAAATTGGGGCGTATTTGTAATAAAGTATAAAATCTGGACTGAATTGCAATTATCATAAAAATTTGGACTAAATTGCAAAAAGTTAAAAAAAGTAAAACTGGTAAAAAGGGTAACTTGAAACAACGTAAAGTGAAACAGTTAAAACTGACAAAATGGACTAAAACGAACAAACTACCAAAATGAGGTATTTTAAAATACCTCTCTGCCCAAAAATCAAATAACGTGAAAAGACTAAAATGCCCCTGGGGCAAAAACGACTCAGACTGACTCAGATGCAAATTAAGATGATTTTTGAACAAAACTTGATTAATGGTTTATGCAAACAAACAGAAAAGACTCAGGGACAAATTGTAGGGACTGAAAATGGGTTCCTTTGTAGGAAATGACCAAAATACCCTTTTGTATGATTTTATGCAAAAATTCAAAAGACTGAAACAGTAATGTATGCAGTTGAAGCACAGTAGAAAACACGGTGGATTTGAAAGCATTAGAAAATAGCAGAGGAATTTGAGTGAGTATTTTTAGGTCCAAAATGAGGGTATGACACACCCCAATTGTTACCTTCAAGACCAGACACAATAGTTTGTACGCCACCTCTATAAAACACACGTTTATCCCTAACAAACTCCCCACCATGATGGAAAACAACATCAAACAAAGCCATTATCTATGGTAAAAAAAAACAATTTTTTAATCAATTACAGCTTGACACGTGTCATCCAACCATTGGTTCAAACCAGGTTAATAGAATCAACTCAAACAAAATTAAAGTTTCAAAACAAAAAAAAAAGCCTAACAAACAAAATTTTGCACATGGAAAAGTACAGTAATGGAATCTAACATCAGATTTTTGGGACCACAACATACATTTTTCCCTTTCTTTATCATCTACAAATAGTAATATCAACAAGACACACACGCATGCATAAAGAGCAAGAGAGAATCAGTAAACTTACCTCAAGCTTCGTCTTCAACCTTCTTAGTTCAGTTCTCTTTCCCACCTTTCTTCGTACCCAGATTCGTACAAACCCTAACTCGAGTCGAAAACCAGATTCGTACAAACCCTTTCACCCTTTCTTTGTTATCAGCTTCCCAGAATCATAGAAACCCTTTCTTGCTTGAATCGCAGATGCCTTGCTTCCATTCGCATAACCCTTGCTTCGATTGTAAACCCAGACAACTTCTTCTTCGTATGCCTCTTGTGCTTCTCTGAAATTAGGTTTGGAGAAATGATAGGGGGGGTATGCCAATAAACCAGATTTTGGCAAAAATAATTTAAATTTTATTTAGATTAAACGAGATATTAACTATGTGGAAATTAAAAAAAATGAAAATTAAAAAAATTACCATGTCAGCATTCCACGTCATCAGTTTTGTCCAGTCAGATGCTTACTATTGGCCTTGGGGGGGTAAACCAAGGAATCTTTATATTACAAGTGGGAATCTACAAGTTTTATTTTTACAGGGGGGTATACCAAAAGCGCAGCAAATGGCAGGGGGTAAAGGTCATTTAACCCTTTTTTTATATGTAGATATGCATACGAAAACTCAAGCTAGCATGGATAAGAGGTCCTCATATGCCACTCAGAGAGGATACCGTTATGATGGAATTTATAGAATTGAAAAATGTTGGCAATCAGCAGGACGACAGGTAAATAGATATGACAAATATTTTGACGACATAGTATAATGTTTTGCAACACACATTAAATTTTTTTTGGTTAGATTTTAACACACTATTTTCTATTAGTTGAAGTTTAAATATATTCTACTAAATTATATATATTTCATATGAATTTAAGTGGTACTTGTAAATTTGATTAATTATGACTCTGATCCATCACATTTTCCATGACCAGGGGTTCTTAGTTTACCGTTTTCTGTTTGTTAGATGTGACAATGAGGGTGCCTCTTGAACTTGGAAAATAAGATAACAAAATTTCTTTTGTTCTATAGTATATATTACAATTATATTACATTCTTATGTATTAACAATTTTAACTGTGTTTTCTCTCTTTCAAGAAAGAAATTTAACATTGTATTTTACTAAATGATACATGGAAGACAGTGATGTTCGTGGAGACATGCCAAGACCCTTGTCAGTCGTTCCCGGATTTGAAAAGGCTATTGTTGTTTATGAAAAGACTGATACTCCATTTTGGAATTTTGATGTGAGTGAACTCTTTTTCATTGTTCAAATATTTACATTTTCGTCTCCATATTATGTAGTACTTTATTCAAGTTGAAAATGGAGATGAAAATGTAAATATTTAAACAATGAAAAAGAGTTCACTCACATCAAAATCCTAAAATGGAGTTTCAGTCCTTTCATAAACAACAACAACCTTTTCAAGTTCAGGATCGACTGGCAAGGGTCTTGGCATGTCCCCACGAACATCAGTGTGTTTCATTTATCATTTAGTAAAATACAATGTTAAAATCTTTCTTGAAAGAAAGAAAACACAATGTTAAAATCATTAATACATAAGAATGTAATTGTAATATATGCTATAGAACTAAAGAATTTTTTTTACCTTATTTTCCAAGTCCAAGGGGCACCCTCATTGTCACATCTAACAAACAGAAAACGGCAAACTAAGAACCCCTGGTCATGGAAAATGTGATTGATCAGATTCATAATTAATCAAATTTATACAATACCCGTTAAATTTATATGAAATATTATAATTTAGTAGAATATATTTAAACTTCATCTAATAGAAAATAGTGTGTTAGAATCTATCCAAAAAAAAATATAATTTGTGTTGGAAAACATTATACTATATCGTCAAAATATTTCTCATATCTATTTACATGTTGTCCTGCTACTTGCCAACATTTTTCAATTCTATAAATTCCATCATAACAGTATCCTCGGGGGCATATGAGTGACTGTGGACAATTTCAGATGTAAGTCAGATAGCGATTGTGTAGGTAAAATATTATGTAATCGTGACCATGATGCCAAATGTATTAGAAAACAGTGTGAATGTATTGGAATTCACTCAACCAAATTTTACAAATGACATTCCAAGTCATCTTTATTTGTAGGCTCGTTTACAAATTAAGTAATTGAATTTTGTGTAATAATCATCATGTTTTAAAATGAGATTAAAATCTTGGATTATTTTAATTTGGAATAATGTATTACTAGTCATCATTATTTTGCACAAAACGCTTGGTTTTTATAGCAGCCAATGAAACTTTTATTGATCGAAGGACATAATAAGTAGAAATCCAAACAATGACATAAAGTACAAGTATTACCCACCCTTCCAAAAAAAAAAAGACGCAAGGAAGAAGAAACAACAAAGTAAGCACTGAAACTTACAATCTAGAGGAAAAGAGAACAATTCATAAAACAGATATGGAGGACTCGGATATCTTTACCTAAAGACAATTCCGGTAAAAAAACTATCATTATGCGTCTTCCAAATTAACTAAAGAGTCGTATGTCAAATCGCCAACAAAACACATTCTTCCTTTTTCCTTTCCGGATCAAAGAAGAGAAAATCTCAAGAAAAGATTTTTAACTTTACTCGAAAACACAATAAAGCACACCTAGCAATTTGAGAATTCTATACTATAAAGGACTAGCAAAACCACACTTAATGAAGAAGTGATTCTCCATTTCCAACATGCCCTAACAACACACTCAATGTGATCCCAAAACATCTCCAATCACCCACCTTTTCAAAATCTTTTTCCTTGTTGAAAGGTGGTTAAAAAGCAATACACAAGAGAAAACTAAGGATTTTGTAGCAACATAGCTCCCAAAACCTAATCAAGAAGCTTGCCCATTGGCTCATCAAAAGAGGGAGGAAAATATGGTTACAAAGATAAAGGTAAATAGAACGTCCTAGAAATTTTCCTTGAGAATCAACATGGCAACTCAACTCATCATCCTTTGGGGAAATTTGTACCGAAAGAATCAATCCATAAAGTCCTTACGAATTTCTCCTTCCCAAACAAAAAAATGGCCTCCTCCTAATAATCTTCCATAGGCAATGACCATATTCCACCCAACTCACCATGTTGATATAACAAGTTTTCACCACATCAATGCTCTTTTCAAAAAAGAGTTCATGTCCGTCTCCCCATTGTCTTCCTAACCACCTTAACAAACTAATCCCCACAACGCCTAAGAACACCTCCAATTCCTTTCTCTCCACCCCCGAGGATGTCAAATTAAGATTGTAACACCCTAAACTCTAAAAGAGATAAATTACGCTAATGATACAAGAATATCAAGAATCTAGATGTTACTTCTTCAATTAAATCACCAAGCATGCATAAATAACAATTTTCTAAAAACATCGCAGCGGAATAAAAACATCATCACAACTACATATAATAAAACATCTCCAAGTAGCCATGTCATCATACAACTCATAACATCATTAATACATAGTCTTAAAATCTCCAATAGACATAATAAAGATAAACAGTAAAGACTGACCCCTAATTAGAGCCCTAAAGTCTAAGACATCAAAAGCGATAAAGGAGTTAGCATCCAAGCTATCCTCCAGCAACTCACCAAGGCAAAACAAACAACTAGTCCTGCACGCCGACCACCCATCCATACATTTAAGGAAGGCGGTCAACCAAACAACCATTGGGGGTTAATCCACAATTCACAATTAAACATAATCAAACACAAGTATTCAAGGATTCATGCATAAGCATAACACATATACATACTCAACGTTTCTAGAATACGAACTCCACAAAAATCACATCATATCAAGCATATTCATTCTTAAATCAATACATCATCAAAAGCTCATCACTTAACAACAACAAACAATATAAGAATTTCTCACCGCATTTCCTGTCTAGTTCAACCATCAACTACACGAAGTTATCAGAATCTGACAAAAGGCTCTGATTGTTTGTCTAATCACTAAGTGGACGAACAAAGGACTGGTCGGACACACTTTCGAATGGAAACATATCTATTTAGGGACAAATGATGAAAGAGTTCATGAATCTCTTTTTCCCCAACAGCTAAGTACTTGGAGAGGAAGCATGATATTGCAAGATTCAAGCAGCTAGACTTTTGATCCGTGCGACGCACGGGTATTCTCGACTATAATAGAGACTAATAAATAATCTTTAACCCTTAAGATCGTGGGTCGATCAATAAACGTAAATTAGATTGTTGGAGATACAATATTACAATCAAATGATAATAAATGGAGATACAATATTATAATCAAATGACAATAAAAAAAATTATAAAGAAAAAAGATTAAAAAAATACAAAATATATTGTTGCACGGGTCAACTTTATTTATTACTTTTATAGTTAAACATCAAAAATTAATGCAGTTCATGGTTCTTAACAAATTATTTATGGTAGCCGAATTTGCATGGAAATTGAGATATTATGTTTGTAAACATATTAAATAAGTGTACAACAACTTGTCAAAAAAATAAAATCTATATAAACAATAGGTTAAGTTGATGCAGACCTAATGAAATTAATAACTAATAAGGATAAATAAATAATAAGGATAAGAATTAAGATATTTATTAAATTTTTGCTTTGAAAAATATTCATGGTTATTAGAGAGAGAAATGAAAAACATATATCATGCAAATTTAGAGCCAAAATTTTAGGATAGAGTTGTTGCAAACCTAATAAGGGACTAGTGGAGGAAAAAAATTAGGATAAGACATAACAAAATTAATAAATAAGGATAAGGATAAGGATTAAGATATCTATTAAATTTTTGCTTTGAAAAATATTCACGGTTATTAGAGAGATAAATGAAAAACATATATGATGTAAATTTAGAGCCAAAATTAGTGGAGGGAAAAATTTAGGTTAAGACTTAACAAAATTAATAAATAAGGATAAGGATGTACAAGACACACACACACACACACACACACACACACACACACACACACACACACACACACACATATATATATATATATATATATATATATATTTATAGACCAAACTTTTATATTTTTGATTTTATATTCGGTCTACATTTTTCTCTTTTTTTCTTTTTCTTTTTCTTTTTCTTTTTCTGTTCATAAGTTCTACTAATGCCCACTCCAAACTTAAAATTTTGCTAATTTCAAAAAGTAACGCCAAACTTGGTTTCAAACCATAAGTAGTATTTCACTATTCTATCGAACTACAAAGAAATTAAACAAAAATGACATTATAGGGTTCAAAAGTTGTGACAAGATATGTCACCAAAATAACAAAGAAATTATTGCATAGAAGCTCAGAGAGGTTTAACATATGATAATAATAGTAATAATAATAAGGTCATGCTAACTTGTGCCCTTAAGACACATGTTAAAGATTTCATAAATGGATAATAATTACAAATACTCTCTCTTCTTCCTCTGATTTCATAAGGGTCTTAGTCCACGACTCAGCCTAGTAATACATACAAGCGCTGATTTACAAATAGTCTCTTCTTCCTCTGATTCAACTTAACTCTCCTCAACTTATTCACAAAACATTATGATTATGTCAAAAAAAAACATTATAATTATTTTTTTGGCCTATGTAGAAATTAAGGAAAGTAACAACCTTATTAAACATGGGCCTCTACAGAACAATCCAACACGGAGCTTCAAAAGACCAACACCCACAAAAACAAAACAAATCTTAATTAAATCAAAGAAATAAACTTTAATGTCATATCAGAGCCTCCAATTTGATATGGATGACCCAGAGTTTGAGGTTCAGACTGGTGGTGAAAATTTTCATAGTTTCCATTTTATTAAATAATATATATAGAAAAAGACATCTAAAGTGTGTGTTAGCCTAATTGTTCTTTTGGCACAAAGAAGTTTGAAGGTGGTCTTCTATTGGTTAGGGAATCCATAGTAATTTAACTCTAAAATTGTTTATTAGGCTACTTTTCGAAATATATCTTAGATCTATCCTCAACAAATTTATAACTTTGAAAAGATCTCTAAAGTCTATATGATCAATACTTGAGTTTGAATGTCTGTTTAGAATTACTTCAAGTTCATAGCAAGATCCATTAACTTGTTGACTTGAGTTGGCAAATGTCTTGACCAATTCTACTGGATTTAGGATACATATTCAAATTGACTATGGTTGAGTATGATTATCTTCTCTAAGTTTGTCCCGCTTACATGAAAGTGGTAAGTTAGTCAAAGATAGAGATGGAACGAACAACAATCTTAGCATCCTCAACGCAAAGGTATGTTTATTTAAAAATTTATAGTGAATTCTGACTTCTTTCTATTTTGTTACTTGATGACAAGAAACAGTTTCAGTTTGGGGTTATGATGACAGAGAATCATATGATGTTTTAGACCTCAAATTAATTGTATTCATTCGATTCACTGTAATTCAGTTTTTTCCATAATGATGCAACTTTATGTGTTTTTAGTCCTTTTATTGATAAGTTATGTAATTCGGCAAAGCAAGACACCGCATGGATGATTATGAGTGTTGAAGAATGAAGAACAATGGTATTTAGAAGATTTTACATGACAAAACAAGTTGGGAAAAATTCAACTAAAGTCCCAAGACATTTCAAGATGGAAGAACACTTGAAGAAGGACAAAAAACTGCAAAATTCACCCTTGGTTAAGACTATCAAAAGTGCCCAGGCGCATGGCACAACCCTGGGGGATGCCTAAAGCACCAAGGCACACGGGGGATGAGCTTGGCGCATCTTGGTCGAGTATTTTGTGTTTCTAACTTGTTTTTCAAGCTGCATCAAAGGAAAAAAGTCCATAATTCTCTACTAAACAAAGATGAAAAGATGCCTACAAATAAAGACTCTTGCACACACTATTATTCATTTAAAAAGTTGACAGTACAAGACAAGGATCAAGCATGCAAAGCATCAAACAGGGACTTCTTCCTCTCAATTGCTCAAGAGTATGATTTTCTTTTATTTTGTTACATTTTTAGTTACCATAAGTAAATAAACCTCTAAGATTGATGTTAGAGGACGAACATCCATTTATTTGTTGTATTCAATTAATGTAAGTCTTTATTCAATTATGTTCATAGTATTCTATAATTTTCATTTTTATGATCGTTGTAATGATCTCTAGGTTAGGTTATATGACCGACTATGTTGCTCTCATCCGAACAAGAACCTTGAAATTTGTTTAATTGTCGTTAATTTAAATATTGAAAATAAGTATGATATTATGATTATGATTCATCTCTACATCGTCCGATTACATGAGAATTGAATAATATATACAATTATTTATAAATCATAATTCCGGTCCATGCTTTATTTAAATTTTTGAAAAAGAAAAAATTAAAAACAAAAAATGAAGGGCAAAGTGCCACATCCCCTTGTTGTGTTGTGCGAAAAAGGTGAGAGAAAATACAACAATTTTTTCTTAGAAAAATTCTATTTATTTATTAATAGTTTAGATACCATAACGAGTATCGTTTTTTATTTTTAAAATAGAGTATTGTTTCATATTTAATTTAATTCATTGCTTGTTTCTTGTACGGCTCTGTTACATTTTTTACTTTTAGAAGGGAGTAACGCAAATAAAAAGAAAAACATTCAAATATCTCAGTCACATTACTCCTAAGTTTTAAGAACAATTAATGTTCAAGGTCGTTTCAAGGCCTATATAAACGTAACATACTTCTTTTGAGGGAATATTATAAACATAATTAATTCTAAAGAACAAATTATATCAAGAAGATGGATATGCCAAGAAAATATTCTCTAACCATGGCAATTTTGTTGGTTTCTTTTATCACCGCATCAGGTATAAAACCATTGACTGATTTGAGTAACTTTTTTGTGAACTTTCTTTGAGTTTTCATATATTGTATGTATTTTTGTGTATGCAGACATGCTCACGAAAACACAAGCAGAAATATGGGGTTTGGAATTCCTCAAATGTAAGACAAATAGAATATGTAGACATGCACATGAATGTGGTGATCCTTTTCTTTGCCAAATGTATTAAATCATGGCTTAAATATGTTTTTGTCCCTATAAATATACATATTTTTTCGTTTTAATCTCTCTAAAATTTTCCTTCAACTTTTAGTCCATATAAAATTTTCAATCACTACTTTTTGTCCCTATTTTTAAGTTAATTTTAGTATTTTTTTTTTAATGAAATTGTGCTGATATGTGTAGAATATTGTAAAAATCATTCATAAAAAAATTAGAACTTTTTAACAAAACATAAATTAAATATTAATTTTTAATAGTAAAAAATATAAAAATTCATATTAAATTCATGTTTTGTTAAAAAAATCTAAATTTTTTTGGGAGAGATTCTTATAATATTATGAATTTTTCTTCAAAATTTTATTCAAAAATATGAATTCCACGTATTAGTTTACTTTATAAAAGGGACCGAAAGTGAAGATGAAAAATTTTATAAAGACTAAAAGTTGAAGAAATTTTTTAGAGGGACTAAAATGAAAAGTTGATATATTTATAGGAACCAAAAACATATTTAACCCTTAAATCATTGTGTCGATGTTATATTAATTACCGTCTTCGAGACTTTTCATTGTGTGTTGTCCCAAGACAAATGCATTGTGATTTTTCCACCAAGGCTAACGGCTACTTCACCCATCAAATCAACTTTCACTAACCCTCACTCATAATTAACTTTTCCACTTCCCCCTCTCCCTCTAAAGTGTAAATACTCTCACCAAACCACCATTCAAACATTGTTCAAAATTCCCTAATTCCCAATCAGTCGTAACCTCTCGCAAATTCAAAACCAAATTTCTCTCAAAATTTCAAATTCCAAATGGGTAAGAAATAATCTGCTATAAAAAGTTCTGGAAAAGCTGCACAACGTGCAGAAGCATCATCAAGGCAAAATGTTTCAGCTGTTGAAGAAACTGAAGAAGAAACTTCTCCCTTTTGGACCATGACCATGCTACTAAAGCGTGGATACAACTTAGCAAAGGCAAGCCAAGCATTTTTGTCAAAAATGGTGAATCTGAATTGGCAATTGCTCGTGCAACCCAGAAGATTCTATTTTGAGCCATTAGTCAGGGAGTTCTACGCTTATATTCAAGATGCACAAGGAGTAAAGTTGTTCCTTACTCTATAGTTAGAAATAGGAAAATTTTCTTTGATCGTGTGAGTTAAAGTCCTAATGTATCTAATTTCTTCTTTAATTCTGTCATTGGGATATCATGCTCACTTTCACTTTTTTTCTTCCTCCCCATCAGATTAAGTTTCTTCCTCATCCTCTTCTTCATCAATTTTCATCACCTTTCTCTGTGTTTCCTCATCCTTTCCAGTCTCCTCCTCATCACCTAACTCCATTATCTTGCTCTTCCCATTCACATATTTCTTGCTTACTCTCTTTATTTTTGGCTTCTTCTTCTTTTTTTCACCTTCTTCCTTTTCTGATTCATTTTCCCCCCTCATCATCAAATATCCACTTTGGTAATTCAGGAGTTTCATACTAAAATTCTTGCTCAGATAGTTCTGCAAACCTGAGTTTGATCCAATCCTGCTGCTCATCCTGAAATTTCCATGCAAACTTCATTCTCCGCATCCAACGCTCTTGCACTGGTTGCATGGGCTTTGGTTTCACTATGACTCTTTTCTCTTTGAAAGTTGCAAATAAAGCACTAGGGGGAGCTTTTTTTTTAAGCATCTTAGTTTTATAAAATTGAACACCTTGTTTTCTACACATCTCATTAATCAAACATGGATAGAATAGTTTTCAGAATTCTTCCCCAAGCAAGTCATTATTTTCTTATGAATTGTTTTGCCTATGTTTGCATTACTCTCAGTATAGATTACATCTAACAAAAGCAATCTCTCCTTAGTTAATGAGGATGTGTGTGAAGTGGGAATGATAGATGTATCAATAAACAGATACCATTTCCTTAGTTTTGGAATTAAGAATCTACTCTTCAATTTAAGCTCATTTTGTGCAAACTTAGCCCTAGGTGCTCCCTTTACATCAATTCTATTTTTCACTTTCTCTATATCCTTTTCTTCAAAACTATCAACTTCTTTTTCATATTCATCACTCTCACATCTTAGCATGTAATGACTTTTAATCCTCTCTGGATCAATTTTTTTTCCTATTTCTAACAATAAAGTGAGAAACAACTTTACCTCCTTGTGCATCTTGAATACTAGTGTAGAACTCCCTGACCACTGGGTCAATATAGAATCCCCTGGATTGCATGCCATTTCAGATTTTCCATTTTTGACAAAAATGTTTGGCTTGCCTTTGCTAAGTTGTATCCACGCTCTGGTGGCATGTTCATGGTCCAAAAGGGAGAAGTTTCTTCTTTAGTTTCTTCAACAACTAAAACATCTTGCCTTGATGATGCTTATGCACATTGTGAAGCTTTTCCATAATTTTTGACAGCAGATTGTTTCTTAGCCATTTGGGATTTGAAATTTCGAGAGAAATTAGGGTTAAAATTTGCGAGAGGTGATGATTGGAAATTTGGAAATTTTGGAAAATGTTTGAATTGTGGTTTGGTGAGAGTATCTAAGGTTTAGAGAGAGAGAGAGAGAGATGTGGAATCGAAAGTCGATTTGATGGGTGAAGTAACTGTTTGGTTTGGTGGAAAAGCCCCAATACATTTGTCTTGGGACAACACACAATGATTTAACACATTTGAGAAACCAACTTTTTTTTATGTTAAACCAACTTCTACAAATAGTGTTCCTAGTCCAATAGCCTTATTTACAAATTAAGTAATGGATTATTGCGAAATAATCATTTTTTTTTGAATGATAATAATATGTAAATTGTTAATTGGAAACGGTTATTACTGCATTATATTTTGAAAATGAGATTAAATTATTGGATTATTTTAATTTTAAATTGTTAAAGTTGTTTGTTGTTAGTCTCACATTGTTTAAGTTTTTGGGCTGTTGAGTGTATAAATATGTTTGAGTACCTTCGTTCTTTGAACTAGTTTTTGAAATGAAATCCGAACCTATTCGAGAAACTAAGTTGAAGAATGCTTCGGTGAAAGCACATTAGAATTGAAATTTTTGAGAAGTTAAACCAAATGGCTACTAGTTATGTGTCGGTTAGAGAGATTAGAGTAGTGTTGAAAGTTACAAGTAAAAGATTTTGCAATTGTTCCAAAATCTATGGCAACCGGTCCCACTTGGCATTAAGGATTTTCTAGTGAATTCTGATTGCACTTCCCGAATCAATTTCCACAATTGATTTCTCCTTGTTTATTTTTGTTTTCATCAATGTAAAGTTTAAAAATATATATCATCTGTTTAGGATTTCATGTTTATGATCTTAGCACTTAACTTAGAATCGAGCCAAGTATAATGGATGATCCTCACATTCATATTATTTGTGAAGTGCTTATTAACACTTAAATTAAATTATGAATACATAATCTATCGAGTATCATTATTCCATATTTAATTGGTTCTTGTACGTTTATGTAACATTTTTACAAGGGAATAACGCAAATAAAAAAAAACAGTCATTTTACACATAAGTTTTAAAACAAAAAACCAATGAGTGATTTGAGTAATTTCTTATGAACTTTCTTTTGAATTTTCATATTTTGTATACAATATTATTCTTATCTATATATGAATTTCTGCGTATGTAGATATGCTTAGTCTCCATTGGCATTACGAACAAAAACAATGTTCGTCAGATAGAGATTGTCAAGATCCGGGAGTTTGCTATCCACATATTGACGTATGTGAAAGACGGAGGTGTATATGTAAACGACGTTTAGGCGTTTAACATGGGACGCATGCACATGGGGACAACTCTAGCCTTAAGGGTAATAATAGGTCAGACGGTTTGTCAGGAGTTTATGATCCAGCTTACTTAAAGCCCGACTTGGCATAATTCATTTTGGGTGTGTTTGATAAAATGAAACTATAAACTAACTTATTTATGATAAGATAACTGATAGCTAAAAAATTGATTTATATTTGATGACTGATAACTGAAAAGTTATAGCTGAAAATCTCGTTGATTGGAATTAAAGTGTTTGGTAAAATTAACTTTTAAAATAATTGGTAAATATAAAATAATATAAAAGGTACACATATGTTTAATATGTTATAAATTATATTTATAAACATTTTGAACTAGTATATTTATTTTAATAATTCTCCTAAAATAACTTTGATAAATTTGGTTTCACTTCTTTATCAATTTTTTTATTGTTTATGGATAATTATTTCTTTTTGTGTAAATATGTTCAACCAAAAAAATTAAGATAAATATGTATATACCAATTTAATAGAAATAGACCGTATAGGTCGCGATTTCATTTCCACTCTGATTTCGATTTCTTAGACGGCGACGTGTTTCCGGCACCTTTCTCTTCTCTTTCGAAACCATGGTGAGTGTCAGTGTGTTGAACGATGCTCTTCCAGACAGTTTGGATACATTGTTTTGACCACTTCTGCTGGTATTATGGATCATGAAGAGGCTAGGAGAAAGACTGTTGGTGGTAAGGTCCTCGGCTTCTTCTACTAGGCTAGTTCTATGTTGAGGATTTTTGAGATTTCAGTTTTTTACTTGTCGGATGTAATGGTGGATGTGCTAGTCCATTAGTAATATCAAGAATAGTAGGAGCTGTTTTGTGACGTGATTTATTTTGGTGTGTTTGGTTCTGCGGCGACTAAAATTGAGTTTGAATGAATTGATTTTATAAAATTGATTTGGAGTAAAAGTGAGTTGAATGTAAATTGATTTATGTTTGGATAGTTTCACAACATAAGTTATTTGTACAAAAAATGTTGTTTGAACACTTTATGTCAAAATTGCTTTTGGATGTGTAAATGACTAAAATGGGTTTTACATGTGTGTATATATTTTTGGATCAATTTCTAATTATGTTTTAGATAATTATTTAATATATGGTACAATTATTTGAAATAATTTTTTTAATTATTTAAAAAAGAACAAATTTTACTTAAATATATATTTACCCCAACTTTATATTCAATTTCTATTAAATAATGGCATTGTAATTAGACACTAAGCCAAAAAATAAAATAAAATTATAACTTACTTAAATAAAATAAAAAAAAGAACATTTATAACTCGGTGAGTGAATTACCTACCTGAAACAAGTTAAGACCAAAAAAAGACCTTCTCTCTCAAATTGTAAGGGGCGATTGGGGAATAAGACTTTGGGAAAGCAAATAGAAGTTCAAAATTGATCTCTGTCCAGCGTGAAAAGCTCCGAATGTTAGCTTCATGTGCACCGTGCTTTTGGGGAGAGAATTGATTTGCACAGGATGAAGTCAAACATCAAATTTTGGAATCAAATCACGTTTTAAGTGGTGAAACGTGCGTCCATGTGTTTTCACCGCGTAACCAAACAGGGAACAAGTTGGTTGCTATAATTTATCCGGTTTCTTTATATTTTCATTGTACCGAAATGTACTGGCAGAATTGTTTTGAATGGTAAGCACTTTGATTATTAAAAAAAAAAAAAAAGAAATAGACCGTATAAAATAAAATTCAAATCTAGAACAAAAATTCATATCCAGAAAGCAAATAAGGTAATTGTAAAAAAAATCAAAAAAATAACGTGGCCGGTAGTTTTTTTCTCTTTTGAGAGGGTAATTTTATTAAATACAAAATGATATTAAAGGATAAAAATAGTTAAAGCTTGTTACCAAATATATTTTATTTTTATTTTGTACATATCAATAAAAATTGTTTTTTTCCTATAATATTGACCAGGTGCATATATCAATAACAATTTGTCGCGGTGATTTTTGGATATCAAGCCATTGGTTAGTGTTGATTCGCAATTTTAAGTTCACCACCGATCTTTTATTTTTCCAAGGGAAAGGGGAGAAGTTCGGAAAAAAAAACCCTATTTTTAGAAATCAAAGGTCCGGGGGTTGGTAATGTTAAGGGAAGGTATTAACACCCTAAATGTCTATAATATCCTATAGGAACTTCTTGTTTTTATTTATCTTGTGCTAAATTAAAACTTGCTCGTAAATAAGGCCTAAGTGTGAGTAAAGTCTAAGTGTAAAGAAAGAAAAGAAAATGTTTTTGTTATTTTGTTGATTTGGAAAGACAAAGTCTTTTGCCTATGTACCCGAAGCAGGATCAAAATCACGTAGTTTGGAGTAAAAAGTCGAACAAAATTGAATCTGTTGCGCCGAGCTAGGCATTCTTCACGGTGACAACTCTTCTTGTGTGGCGGGTTGTGGTTGTATAGAAAATGTGCAACACTTGTGTACGTCTTGTGATTTTTTCGGGACCTTGTGGCATCACGTTCGACAGTGGCTCGGTTTGTCAGGTGTTGATCACAATGACTTAAGTATTCATTTCTCACACTTTACGAATTACCTAGGCGGAAGGAGGAGTTGTCGATCTTTTTTACAGCTTCTGTGGCTTCTGCGTGTTTGGCTCATTTGGAGAGTTTTTAATAATGTTCATATTTCCATTGAGGAGCTTAAGGAAAAAGTTATTTTCCATTCTTATTGGTGGTTAAAGGCGAATAACGCCTCTTTTGTGTATGATTGCAAGCAGTGGCGGTCAGACCCTTTGTTTTGTTTGGGTATCGGCTGATGCTCGTT
The DNA here is from genome assembly GCA_958299785.1 of Medicago lupulina. Classification (NCBI taxonomy): domain Eukaryota; kingdom Viridiplantae; phylum Streptophyta; class Magnoliopsida; order Fabales; family Fabaceae; genus Medicago; species Medicago lupulina. The sequence goes on along the minus strand of OY283145.1, from coordinate 18,663,204 downwards.
TTGTGTATTTATTTTGACAGACATCTTGTATCTTGAGCACACTCTTTAGTACACCTTGTGCTTTAGAGGCGTCTCCGTGTTTGTTAATATATTCTATTTTAGCTTATTCAAAAAAAAAACTGAGTGATTTGTTTTGGTTCATTTTAAAGTTTGAAAAAGTTTTTGAGAGGATAAGGGGCCGAAATGTATAGAAGAATAAAAAGGTGATTCGCTTGATTTTGAAAATGTTTTTGAGAGGATAAGAGGCTGAAATGACATAGAAAAATAAATGTGATTCACTTGATTTTAAAGTTTGAAAAAAGTCTAAGTATGATTAAAATTGATTGAAGTTTGATTAAAAAAAACTTTGAAGTTGGTTGTGGATTTTGGGGATTTGTTGTTGTTATGGTGAGATATTTGTGTTGGCTGTGGTTTTCTGTTGAGGTTAATATTATGATTTTTGGAGAAAAAGTGTAGGTATTGTGTTGCTGGAATCTGTTCTTGAGATTTTTGGATCAAATTTTTTGATTGTTGGATGAAATGAAATTTTAGATAAAAGTTTCTTGGGGTGTGTGTAGCCTCCTCTATCAATGATTGGACAGTGTATAAATAATGGAGAATTAAGGTTGTGACTGATATTGGACTGGACAAAAATACCCCTAAAAGGGATCCTATAAAATGTGGATTGACTTGGACCATTGGATTAAAGGACAAAAAATGGACTAAGAACTAAAAAACATAATATTGATTTAATTAATTAAAAAAACGAAAATCATTTAAAAATAAAAAGAAAAATTAATTAAAATAAAATAAACACTAATAAATAAAATAAAATAAAAGAAATAAAAAGTAATAATAAAAAAACTTAAAACTGTCCAAACCAAAAATGAGGTATTTGAAAATGTCTCTCTGCCGAAATTTCGTCTGAAACGACGAAAATTCTCAGCTTTAAAAATACGAGTGAAAAATAGAAAGAATTAGTCAAAAAATAGGGTACGACACAATTCATAATTCGGCAATGCACCTTTAACATTTTATACCTCATCATGTTAAAAACAAATAAAACATCTAGACCTCACTTCATTTGTCTAACAATCAAAAACAAACAATTTTGGAGTCATAAGAAAGTTAAACTCTACACCCACTCCAGTGATACCACATGACAATGGAATAAGTGTGTAGTAATTTTTTCCATTCCCACTATCACAGAAACACAACTCTTAGAAGTTTGTGGATATAGCACTTGACTGATAGCAAGATTTGACCTCGTAAAGATACGATCCAAAAGGAGAGCCAAGAGAATGTAATTGCCTTCGAAGGTGCCAAACTCCTCCAAATATTTTGAAACACCCCCTCTTCGGAATCATTCAACCCGTCCTCCACGACTCATACTTTTTCAATTAACTCGTAGATATATTTCCCTGTAAATCCCACGCCATCCACCGCGCTCCACAACCACCTATCTTCCTCCGATGCCATGTACCCGTTTAGCTTCCCCTTCCACATAAGCAGCTTCCTGCGCCGAGTAAAGGACCAAGCCATCACCCCGTTAACATAACTCCACAATTTCTTCACCCTTGCATCCATTTTAGTGGAAATCGAATAAAGGCATCCAACAATCACCCCAAAAACTAATAATTCTCCCATACTTATCCTTAAGAACCCTTTTTCAAAGTGGATTATCAACTTGTGGTAACCTCCATCCCCACTTTGCAAGAAGACTTAGAAACACACTACCTCGCAACGCTTCCTTAATCCAAGCAAAGCTTATTATGAAGTCTGAAACACACCTCAGGGCTCACTTTTTCTTGAATTTACTTTTATATAACCTCTAAATCAAATTTGATAGTCCTTGGTTAAAATAATTAAATCAATGAAATTCAAATTATTTTTAAAAAACTCTCAAGATACATCGAAGAAATATTTTTTTTCTTGTTTAAAGATGTTGTTTTAAATTAGGCTTAATTACACTTTTGGCCCCCTAAGTTTCTTAAAGTTGTGATTTTGGCCCCCTAAAAAAACAACTCTTTTCAGGCCCCCTTGCAATTTTGGCCCCTACGCCAATTTTGATCCAGTCAACGGACACGTGGGCGCCACATGTGTAATTTTTTTATTTACATTTTTTAATTTAAAAAAATAAAAAAAATATTTTTGTAATTAAAAAAATGTTTTTTAAATTACACAATTAAAAAAAATATTTTTTTATTACAAATGAAAATAAATTAATTACAATTTTTTTTATTACAAAAATTTAAAATAATTTTTTTTATTTATTTTAATTACAAAATAAAAAAATAATAAAGTGGGCGCCACGTCAGCGTTGACTGGTCAAAATTGGGCTAGGGGGCCAAAATTGCAACAAAAAGTAAACTTAGGGAGTCTGTAAATAGTTGTTTTTCTTAGGGGGTCAAAATCACAACTTTGGAAAACTTAGGAGGCCAAAAGTATAATTAAACTCTTAAATTAACTTATATATAACCTCGAAATCAAACTAGACAATCCTTGGTTAAAATACCTTAATCAAAACACTGAAATTCTCCAACTGTTTTTTGAAAAGTCTCAAGATACAACGAAGAAATCATTTTCCTGTTTTAATCATGATATTTTCATTTCAACCACTTCATCAAACATTACTATTTTCAAACTTTAATTCGTAATATCCAAATTCTTTTTACACGAAAGCTCATTTTCACATTTAGTGAAAATAGCTCATTTAGTGAAAATAGCTCCAACTCTAAATAAGAAAAAATTTTGTAAGAAAAAAATTTCATCTCTATATTTTTTTTATATTTATTTTTTACTAATAATTACATCTCTAATTTTTTTTGAAGGAACATCTCTAAATTATTAAATGTTGTTCACGTATGTAAACACAAATTTAAGTACAACAGGTGAGCTGCTCAGTGAAACATCCGAGGTGGAGTCTCAAGAACACTTTTAAGAAGTAAGCGAATATTACACTGTTTTCCCTCATTGGAATCTGTCCCATCAATCATCTACGTGTCCCTTTTTATAGCCATCAACGAGTTGGTCTAATGGGCCTTTCACTGATCATTCTAAGCCCATTAAATTGTGGTCCAGAGCCTCCCATTGGTAATCTGCTTTCTGTACGGCCGCGCGTGCACGAAAAGTGAAACTCATCCGTACCAGGCGCGTGGAGTCAAGACGCATTGATCGTCCATACAGAATACGTGGCCTTAAGTGAAGACGTGTTGAGTTGGCTGGCTTGACTTGAACAATAAAACCAGTGTTTACTGAAGACGTGCTGAGCTGACTGGCTTGACTTGAACAATCAAACCAGTGTTGACTGAAGACGTGCCGAGCTGGCTGGCTTGACTTGAACAATCAAACAAGCGTTGACTGAAGACGTGCCGAACTGGCTGACTTGACTTGAACAATCAAATGGAATGGTCTATCCATGCCAGTCCACAGTCCACCAAGCGTCAAGCCTGTTAAGGCGTAGACGTTTGTTCTCTGTTCGATCGAACCATACCAGTCCACAGTCCACCAAGCGTCAAGCCTGTTAAGGCGCAGATGTTTGTTCTCTGTTCGATCGAACCATACCAGTCCACAGTCCACCAAGCGTCAAGCCTGTTAAGGCGCAGACGTTTGTTCTCTGTTCGATCGAACCATATCAGTCCATATCCAATTTGATTCAAACTTACTTTGCATTTATTATGCCTTGTCACCTCATTGTATCCATATTATTAATGTCTCACCCTCTTCATAAACACGGCGGGTCCCACTCATTTTTACCCTTATAAATAGGGAAGTTTCACTCCATAACTTTTATAATCACCAAATTTTACTCTTAAGATTTTTACCAACTCCTTTGGATTTTACAAAGCTTTGCTCTTGGTGTGGAAAGTTCTCCCACTCTACACGGCTCACTTCTTCTTCACGGGTAACCCTTACTTTGATATATAACTTCCATGACTAGCCAAAGTACTTGTAATTTTTTTTTTATGCTTTCCACTAAGATACAAATGTTGGTTTGTATCTAAAACCATATAATGATTTTGATAGAGTAAGAGAATCCGTACCACATCTCCCACACCCACCCATTCGGCCTAGGCTACCCGTACCATACCTCCCATAGTCCACGAACTCGGCCAGCTTGCCTTGGTGAGTCAACTCACTTGTCCAACTCGTCCTTGTATATCCATGCTATTTTAGCTTTGGTATTGAAGTATCCTTAGGAACATAGCCATAGAGATGTGTGTAGCTAATGACACTGAACTTTTCATATGAAGTGGTTCTTGTAAGAATTTTTTTATGTATATGGGAAGGACGAGTGAAAAGAAGGAAAGAGAATGGGTAGGACAAAGGGGAGAGTGAGACGGGTAGGACCAAAGGAGAGGAGGGGTAGAGTGAATTGTGGTTGTAACTATCTTTACTTTTATCATGTGAATCTTCAATCATCTAGTGGAAAACCACTACTGTCATGAAGGCATCATTGACATGCCAAGAGAAAGTGTTTCAATTACTATGCTTTTTGTTTACATGTACCAAGAGATAACATAAAAAATTTATCTTCTACTTGCACTTATGTTGATGTGGTCAAAGAAAATTGAATAATTACTTATGGCATAGTACCAACACTTACCAACCTAATAATAATAATAACTTGGTCCCTCCATCTATTGTACTTTTCTTTTATGGTTGGGATAGAAACATAATAAATGAAAAGTGAAATTGATGGGTGGGAAAGAAAAGGGTAGGGGACGGGTAGGAGGGGGGGATGGGTAGGGTAGGGGACGGGTAGGGTAGGAGGGGGGACGGGTAGGGGGGACGAGTAGGATAGGAAGGGTAGAGAAGAGGGGTAGGAAAAGTGCTCATGGGTGGGTAAAACAATTTTTTTTTTACAACTCTTAGTACACCTCCATCACCCTACTCACCTCTTTTCCACTAATTCTTTATTAAATGACATAAGCATATCTGTCTTAGCAATGTGCCATATACTCATCGCAACAATAATGTTTATGTATTTGTTCGTCAAGGATTAATGCATTCAATCCTTCATGAGTTATCAACCCGCATCTAGTTCCTCCGAGCCTCCTCCGATTTCGGACACGTCCTCTGAAGCCATGTCGGAAGAAGATCAGCCTGATTCGGTGGACGAGGAAGTTCGTCAATCCTCCATTTATGTCGACCACAACAGCACCTTTACACTTTATCCGTGTCTAACAAATCCCTCCCGAAAAGGTTTTTTTGACATCTTCCCTTGTGAGAAGGGAGAGTTTGTTTACCATTCTCCGCATAACCAAAGAACAGAATATTATACCTACGTATATGATTGTTTCTTTACAAAATTAGGAGTTCGACTGCCCTTTACTGACTTTCAATGTGAGATCCTCCGAATCCTTAATGTAGCTCCTACTCAACTTCATCCCGGGGCGTGGTCCTTCGTCCGCTCCTTTGAAGTCATTTGCCGTGAAATCGGTTTTCCATCATCCGCCTACGCATTTTTTAGCTTTTTCTTGGCCAAAAAAAGCAACAACTCGTGGGTGTATATGAGTAACTTTTCTGGTCGCCCCCTCGTCCGACCCTACCATTCCTCTTGGAAAGGAATACATAGCTTTAAAGGCAAATTCTTCCGTGTCCGTCCCGGGCCTAACTATCCTCGATTCTTTCATGACGTGTCGGGAGATCCTTTATTTCCTTTTTACTGGACGGAGCATCCCCTCTCTAAGATTAGACGTCGCACTCTACCGAAGTCGGACGTAGACGAACAGTTGATCTCACTATTGCGTCAGGCTACACCTGTCCAGGCATCGAATGTGCTTGAAAATGAGCGTGACCGCGAGAAACTAACCTCTTTGTTGAGTAATTATTCTTCCCTTGCCATGTTAATTTTTTTTTCTTTCTGTTTTGATATGTATAGGACTTGCTTTTCATTTCCTCATCGACTATTACCATGATTATACTAACACTTTACACCCCTTTTCTTTTTGCAGGATCAGCCGGGATGGCACCACTTGTAACACCCCGTTTTCCCGTATAAAAATATATACGTAAAATTAGAGTTTTCATCACAAAACGGAATGTTACACTACTTTTCAAAAATTCATAAATAGAAAATATACTATTTATTCAACAACATAAATTAATCTCGTAATATTTTGCAGCGGAAAAAGTCTTTTTTAAAATATAATCAACTTCAACAAAATCTTGGCACAAAGGCCCCAACATAAATAATCATTTCAATAATCCTCTTAATAATAAATAAATGTTCCAACAATATAGTTCCAAAATTGATACATAAAGGAATGAAAATTCAACAATTAACTCCCATCCCGTTACGTATCAGAGCCCTAGACACTTGAGCCAAAAATCCTATAAGCCTTGGAAATCTGCACTTGCCCACAAGGCGACAATTCCAACAGAAGGGGTGAGAAACACATTCAATAATAATAATATATAATTCATCAAATCGATGAAACAACAACAAATTATATCACAAGTATCAACAAGTTCATATATGTATGTATGTATATATATATATATATATATATATATATATATATATATTGCAACAGCAACGTTATCAACATCAACGACATTTAGCAAGATACAACAACAATAAACAATCAACAACAACAATATCAACAACATCAACAAATCATCACATATAACGAAAACATCTCAAACATTCACAAGTACATCATAACATCAAAAATACTTCAACACGTCATAAATACATCAACAAGTCACAATTACACCATCACGAATACATCATCACTTTGCAAATTACATCATCACTTCACAAACGACACGACACGACTATGCAACACTTAGACCTCATGCATGTGGTACCATCAGGGCATTAAGCCCCCATCTCTAAGGTCAAATAGGACCTGTCAGGCATTAAGCCCCCATCGCTAAGGTCATAGAGGACCTGTCAGGCATTAAGCCCCCATCGCTGACTATGCTATGCAACGACACGAGTAAAGACTCAACAATGCATATCTTTAGATGACTCGACAAATACACATCTTTAAATAGCATCATCGTCAAATATCACATATTTAAGTCACACATCTACAAACAACACATCTTGATATAACACATATTTAAATCACACATCTCCGGAAAGCACATATACATTAATCAACTACATCCATATCAAACCAAAACATTCTTCAAAAATAAAGCAAGTTGATCAATAAAACATAAGCCAAATACTCATAAAACACTCCGACTAAATCCCTAATACTTAAGTTTGAAGTTGGGAAACCATCCATAAGTTTTGGACTAACTTGGGATTAGTTAAGCTAAGTTTTCTTAAAATTTTCTAAAGACCTACTTGGACTATTTTTATCATAACTCGAGATTTACAAAACATTTTAGAGTCAAACCAGTGCCATTAGAAAGCTAACTCAATTATCTACAACTTTCATGTTTACAACTAAGACCAATTATGTACCAATCAATACCAGTTTTCATTTCAAATTCGGACAAAGTTGTGCTGAAATTCATAAAAATTCACTGTGACCTACGTTCAGTAATTTGACCATAACTCAAGTTCTATAAATCATTTTGACGTCAGACCAACGGCATTAGAAAGCTAACATTCATACCTACAACTTTCGTGTTTACACCGAAAGCTAGTTCGAAACAGAAACTGATGAAAAAGACGCAACAACATGAAACAGGGTATGCTGTCAAAGGTAGCTCTCGGGAAAACTCTATTTTTCACTCAAAAACTCAAATTTCATCTACCCAAATCCCAAATTTGATAGAGAACAATGTTTACAGGTTCTATATACAACATAACAATCAAAACAACACAAAAACATGCATTAAACAACACAATTCATCACATCATATCAATTATCAAACTTTCTAAACCCTAAACCTAGAACACAATTTCATCAACAATCAAAATTATATATACATATTATTGAAGGAATCCCACGCTTACCTTAGATTATGATTCCTGAATTAAGCTGCGTTCTTCTCTCTTCTTCTAGCCTCTTCTCTTGGTTCTAGGTTTTCTTCTCTTCTTCTCTCAAAAACTCACTTTCTTTTTTTTTTTTTTTCAATTGTACGTAAAACTCTTTCTGACTCTCCTTTTCTTTTTATTGCAAACTATAACCCCCTCTTATTTCCTTAACTCCCACTTATTCCTCATAATTATACTTAATTCCCTTTAAACCAAATAATACTATTTTCTACCTTTTTATTAAATAAATAAAATAATCAAACAACATTTATTTAAATAAAACACAACACCATAAATCATATAATAAATTATCATCACACCAAATATCACACAATTCATACCAAGTCATATATTTCACATAAAATCATATCTAAATCATATATGTCAAATATAGTCATATAAAATCATATAAAAATACCCAAACATCAACTAAAAATAATTAAATAAAAATGGGGCGTTACACCACTTACCCAGGAAGAGCGCCGCGCGGCTAGGGCACAAAAAGTTGTGGTGCAAGGAGTCATTCCTTCCCCCGCCATACAAGACAAGCATACTCAATCTTTCGCCGCTCGCCCACAGGGTCCATCTTCGAAGTGTTCCTCCAAAAGACGTCACCCAAACACTTCCATGGTCGTGGCTGCTGAAGTTGTCGAGAGGCATGATGAGCCAGAGGCTTCTGAGCCTGCTCCTTTCGTCCCTCCAAGTGGAACTTAGCGTTCCGAGCTGGCGGTTTGCCGGTCCGGGGTCGGGGACCCCTCTTTGTGGGATGTTGATTTTCCCTTCAAAAGCGTCTTGAATTAGGTCTCCACCCCAGGAGACAAAGCTAAGATGAAGCAACTTGGAATCAACGAGTCTCTGCAAGCCATGATGTCTTATTCTTTTTGGGCGAGTTCATTAGCTAATTCCACTGAGATACTTTGTCGTGATCAACGACAACATTACCTTGAGATTTTGCAATCACTAGAAGACAAGGTCTCCACACTTGAGCAACGATGCGCAAAGTTGGAAGATTTGCATAGCCGTGCTACCAACAAGTTGGAGAGGGCCGAGTTGGATTTGAGCACCTCTAGTGTGAAGTATCAAGCTCTTGAAAAAGTCAAATCCGATCTCCAGTCTCTTCTGGCCTCCACCTAGGAAGAGCGAGACCAGCTGCTGGCGAGGATCTCCGAGCTGACGAGTCAGGGGGTAGCTGATTATGACCATGGCTTTCAGGCGGCCCTTGATTGAGTCCATGAGATGTTTCCGACTCTTGATCTTGGCGAGATCCATCCAGACTAGCGGAGACGCCATGGGTTCTCAGTAGGGCTTCCATTTATTGTGTTGTATTCAAACTATGTTATTTCATTTTCCTGTAAGGCCGCTTCACTTTGGGGCCATATTATGTTGTTGTGATATATCATCCTCGTATTATCATGATATCTCTCGTTGTTGTTTCGTATTCTGCATGTTCCCTTTTACTTGTGCATTTTTATTATCGCGTAAATTTTTCTAACGATCGATCCTTATGACGTGGGTCAATCCTAATAACGTAAACTTGCCTATGGGTCGGGTCTATACCGATACTCGCTTAGGTCTTGAAGGCGTAGCTCTGTTCGATCGAACATATAACAAACGTCTGTGCCTTAACAGGCTTGACGCTTGGTGAACTGTGGACTGGAATGGATAGACCATTCCATTTGATTGTTCAAGTCAAGCCAGCCAGCTCAACACGTCTTCACTTAAGGCCACATATTCTGTATGGACGATCAATGCTACTCGACTCCACGTGCCTGATACGGATGAGTTGCACTTCCCGTGCACGCGCGGCCGTACAGAAAGCAGATGACCAATGGGAGGCTCTGGACCACAATTTAATGGGCTTCGAATGATCAGTGAAAGGCCCATTAGACCAACTCGTTGATGGCTATAAAAAGGGACACGTAGATGATTGATGGGACAGATTCTAGTGAGGGAAAACAGTGTAATATTCGCTTACTTCTTAAGAGTGCTCTTGAGACTCCACCTCGGACGTTTCACTGAGCAGCTCACCTGTTGTACTTAAATTTGTGTTTACATACGTGAACATTGGCGCCCACCGTGGGGCTACGGTAAAATTTTCCAACAACCTAGCTCCATTTTCAATGAACCTATCATCATGGTAGGACGCAAACCCCCCCGGACCTCGTCCGGATCTGAACTCGAAGACGACGCCAACCCCCAGCTAGCTCAGCTGCTGGAGGCAGTGCGTGAACTTCAAGAGCAGAATGTCGAACAACAAAAACAGAATGACGAGCATCAACGTTTGCAAGCTGAAGCACAAGCTCAGGAGGTTGAGCTGAAACAACAACTGGAAGATCGAGAGCGCGAGCTCAGGCATCAGATGGAGGCCAGAGAAAGGGAATTGAGAGAGCAACTCGAGCTCTTAAGGAACAATGTCACTGGAGCTGAAACCACCAGATTAATGCCTAAGGTTTTCCAACCATTCTCAACAAGAAATACAAGCGGTGGAAATCCCTCGTCATTTTTGGGAACCCACTATAGACTCGTATGATGGAACGAGTGACCCACATAGTCATGTCTCGACCTTCCAAACACAGATGTTCGTAAGCGGAGCTGATGATGCATTGAGCTGCAAGATCTTTGTTGGGACCTTGAAGGGTGTAGCACATAAGTTGATTGCTGGTCTGCCTGTCAGATCCGTCGCAAACTTTAAGGACCTGGCAACTCGTTTCGTTGCCTAATTTACAGCAAATACTGAGAAGCCTTTCCTATTGGCAGATTTGTTTGATATCCGACAGCATCCAATAGAGTCCTTGAAGAGTTACCTAGCCCGGTTCAACAGTGCCACCCTCATGGTAACGGAGCCTAATGAAGATATTTTTCTTATGGCCTTTGAAAAGGGTTTGAACTCTGGGGCTTTTAGTGAAGCTTTAACTTTGCGTAAGGCGCACTCCATGAATGAGATTCGGATGAGGGCGGAGAAACATATCGAAGCCGAGGAGATAACAAAAGAGAAAGGATCCAGGGAGATACGAAACAGAGACCGAGCTAATGAAATCGTCGGGAAGGAGTGCTGAAAAGGCTAGGGGGAAGGATTCTCAAGAGGCGCTTGGCTGGATCGTGGAGGCCGACCAGAGCGAGAGGTCCCAACCAGAAGAAATCAATGGGAAGAAAATTTCACTCCTCTGAACAAAAGAAGAGCTCAAATACTCAAGGAGGTGATGAACACTCAGATTATCAACCGACCACCTCCAAACTCTCGACCTATGGGGGGCGAGGCAGGATTGTGGTGTGAGTACAATCGCACATAAGGACACGATACGGACAATTGTCGTACCCTTAAAATGCATATTGAAAGGTTGATACAAGAAGGTCAGTTGGGGCGTTACGTTCAAGGAAGGGGCGGAAGCAACCAGGACAAAAGGGCTCCTCCTGGCGGAAACACCAGTCGATCCCCGAAGCGAGGTCGAGGAAATGAGAAAGCACAAGACTGAGAAGTAGAGGAAGGGCATGAAAGAAACAACCGAGGCACTGTCAATACTATAGCAGAAGGATTTTCTAGAGGTGGGTCAACTAGCTCAGCCAGAAGAAGATATTCACGCTCAACCCACTCTTGCAATATGGTGGGAGTGTATGCTTTTAAGGAACACCCCCAATTAGTTTTTACCTTCAACGACTTTGGCGGAACGTATCCTCACGATGACGACCCTTTGGTCATCTCCGTACTCACAGTTGGTTTCCAAATAAAGCGTACAATGGTAGACACTGGTAGCTCGGCAAATGTGTTGTTTTGGGCAGTATTCAAGAGGTTGGATCTTCCCAAGGAGGTAATGAGGGCGCACAGAGGATCCCTGCTGGGATTCGTGGGAGAATCATTAGAAATCATAGGATACGTATGTTGGAACAAAGGGTGTTTCACAAATATACCACTTAAGTTTTAATGATAACAAGGTATTAAAAATTATCAATTGGATATGCTAAAAGTTTATTCAAGTGTACAAGACCATTAACAAAGAGTTATTTACAAGAGGTTCTGAACTGAATGAATTAAAGAGCAAAAGAAATTTAGATTGAAGCTTGAAGAGCATATGATTGAAAGCGCTCCTGGAAAGTCAGAAGCATAGTGCATCTGAAGAAAGCGCTCCTGAAGATGACATCATCAGAAGCCAGTTCTCCAGAAGCAAGTTCATCAGAAGCCAATTTCTTCAGAGGCTGGAGAGTGTTGACAAAGTAAAGTGTACGAAATGTACAACCACTAAGTCTGCGCATGCCTCTGCAACCACCATCTCTGCATTGTGTCTCCTATACAAGACAAGAATAACAGCAATATTTGCATATATTGTTCCATTTGTTTTTGGAATGAATTTGAAATTGTTTTCATTAGGACAATCTTCAAATCAGGCAAAAGATCAATGGTGATAAATCAAAGCTTCGGTCAAGACTAAATGATGAGCTGGCTAGTTCCCAACGTCTCTCAAATTCTCTATAAATAGAGATGAAGACTTGAAGAACTGATATATATATATATATATATATATATATATATACACACACACATACGCGAACAAGGCTATTTTTCATATTCAAAGTCACAAACATTGCTCATCAACAACTTAGATAATTCTTACAAAAGTTCATATTTTAGAATTTCTAAGTGTCTAAGAAAAACAGAGTCTGTTCTGTTCGTTTTGTTTTGTGAATACCTTTGATTGTATATCAAGTATTCAAAACTCGTTTCAATTCTCTGTAATTGTTTAGAAGTCTCTTGGAGTTGTCCATGAGCATTGAAGTCTCTTTCTTGTGTGATTGAACAAAGGAAGTCTCTTACTTGTGTGTTTGAGCAACTTGTAATTTGATATTACATTAGTGGAACTCTCCTTGGAAGTGCAAGGGGGACAGGACTACTTCCGGATTGTGGAAGGAACCTGTATAAATTGCTTGTGGTCTTCTTCTGTTTTCTGCTTTCTTACTTTCTATCCGCTGCACTAAGACTCTGAACTCTATCAGACTCTGATCCTGAGAACAGTTGCTTATTTTCGTGAGAAAGAAACGTTTTTGAAAACACAATTCAACCCCCCCCCCCCCCCCCCCCCCCCCTTCTTGTGTTTTTCCCACCTTCAACGTAGACTTACGTACCACATTTGGAGAAGGGGAAAATGCAAAAACTATAGCTATAAAATACATTGTGGTTGATGCACGATCCTCATACAATATCATTTTAGGGAGACCGGCATTGAATGGCCTGGGAGTGGTTACTTCGACCGCACACTTGTGTATGAAATATCCGCTGGAAGATGGTCGAGTGGGAGTAGTCAAAGGAGATCAATTCGTTGCCCGAAAATGCTATGAGGATAATTTGAGAAACAAAAGAGTGGAAAGGAGAAGTAACTCAGAGGACCAACGTTGTAACTTATTGCACCTCGACCCAACAAGTTTCAATAAAGATGAGGAAGAGTGGCACCTAAGGCCGGCAGAGGATTTGAAAGAGATACAGATCGGGGAAGAGCTGAACCAGATGGTCAAGATTGGTACGACCTTATCAAGAGAGATGGAGGAGAACCTGAAGCATACGTTAAGGAGAAACCTAGATGTGTTCGCATGGTCAGCTAAAGACATGCCGGGAATAGATCCCAATTTCATATGTCATCGACTTGCCATTGATCCAATGGCGAGGCCGGTACAACAAAAAAAGCGTAAGATAAGTATGGAGAAACAAAAGGCAGTACAAGAGGAGACACACAAGTTGGTAAAAGCAAAATTTATTAGGGAGGTAAAGTATCCGACCTGGTTGGCCAATGTGGTGATGGTGAAGAAGGCCTCAGGAAAATGGAGAATGTGCACGGACTACACTGATCTAAATAAGGTGTGTCCCAAAGATTCTTTCCCACTGCCAAGCATAGACCAATTGGTAGATAATGCCTCGGGGTATGACCTTCTCAGCTTCATGGATGCTTACTCGGGCTACAACCAAATTCGAATGCACCTAGAGGATGAAGAAAAGACAACTTTTATGACAGACAGGGCTAGCCACTGTTACAGAGTTATGGCGTTTGGTCTGAGGAATGCTGGAGCAACTTTTCAAAGGCTAGTGGATAAAGTCTTCATGAATGAGATAGGCAAGACGATTGAGGTGTATGTAGATGACATGGTGGTAAAATCGACAAAAGAGGAGGATCATCAAAACAGCCTCAATAAGGTTTTTGACTTGCTTAGGAGGCATGATATCAAGCTGAACCCAGAGAAATGTTCATTTGGAGTGCAGGCAGGAAAGTTTTTAGGTTTCATGCTGACTAGGAGGGGGATAGAGGTCAATCCAAAAAAGTGCAGGGCCATTATGGATATGAGGAGCCTAGTTAATGCGAAGGAGGTACAAAAACTCATGGGGTGAATTGCTTCACTTGCGAGGTTCTTGTCATGCTCAGCTGATAAAAACCTACCCTTTTTCCAATTAATCCGAAAAAATGAAATGTTTTGTTGGACAGAAGGGTGTGAGGAAGCTTTTCAAAAGCTAAAAGAATTCTTGACGACCCCTCCCATCCATGTGAAACCGAAGTTGGGCACTCCCCTGATACTTTACCTGGCAGTATCTGAGACTGCCTGCAGCTCTGTGTTGGTAAAAGAAGAGGGTAAGGAGCAAAAGCCAGTGTACTTTACCAGCAAAGTACTACATGGGGCGGAAGTACGATACTAGAAGATTGAAAAAGTTGCACTAGCTCTAGTGTCATCAGCTAGGAAGTTGAGACCTTACTTTCAAAGTCACACCATCATAGTTCGGACTGATCAACCCATTCGACAAGTATTGCACAAGCCGGACCTAGCATGAAGGATGGTAGCATGGACGATAGAATTGTCCGACTTTGACATTGCTTTTGAACCAAGGGGAGCAATAAAAGCACAAGTTCTGGCAGATTTTCTTGTGGAGATGACTGTGGAAAAAGGAAGCTTGGAAGTAGCTAAATGGGTGTTATCGGTCCCTCAACTTTTGATGTATCTCGAGAGAGTTAGGCATTTAACTCAGAAGTTTGAAAGTTTCAAATTAGCATATGTACCAAGGGAGCAGAATAGCAGGGCGGATTTACTGGCTAAGCTGGCTAGCACCAAACGACCTGGGAATAATAGGTCAGTTATTCAAGAAACTCTGAAACAACCAAGTATTGAGCAGGAGGATTTTCTTTTCATCACAGAAGATTTCGAGTCGTGGATGGGAGATATCATTCGATACCTGTAACACCCCGTTCCCAAAAATACGTAATTTGAATAAAACAATCAGAGTTATACCACAAACGGAGCATTACACTACTTACATAAAAAATTCTTTAATAGAAAAATAAAACTATTAAACTTCCAACAACTCATTATATATACAACTGCAGCGGAATATTCATTTCATTTATAATTTAATCCTCAAATAAAAATCTTGGCACGAAGGTCTCAACCAACAATAATTATTCAACCATACTTAAATAATTCCGGCATAAAAACCTCATCAAAATAATTCAACAAAAACAACATCATCATGTCTCAAAATTTGATACATAGGAATGAAAATAATATAAAAATCTCATCCCATACGTATCAGAGCCCTAGACATTGAGCCACCACCTACTACTCAGGATCACCTGCAAGTTACCCATACGAAGGGCAACATTTTCAAGCAGAAGGGGTGAGATTCACAATCAAAGATGATATATATATATATATATATATATATATATATATATATATATATATATATATAATTCATCAAATGCATTGAAACAACAGCAAATTCACAACAACAACATCAATAAGAAATATATATATATATATATATATATATATATATATATATATATATAAATATAGCATCATCCTTGATTATCAACACTACTTCAATTATATTTAATTTGAAACCAACTTCATTCATGATGACAACACACCGACAACAACTTAACACCAACGACACATCAACAACATTGACAACTCACCCAACACAACAACTACTACGATGTAACAATGCACATGCATGTGGTACCAAAAATACAGGGTAGAGCCCTCACCGCTTTGAACAACAAAGTGTTCCAGGACATGAGTCCTCCCGCTTTGAACGACAAGGCGTTCCAGGGCAAAAGCCCTCACCGCTTTGAAAAACAAAGTGTTCCAAGACATGAGTCCTCCCGCTTTGAACGACAAGGCGTTCCAGGGCAAAAGCCCTCACCGCTTTGAACAACAAAGTGTTCCAGGACATGAGTCCTCCCGCTTTGAACGACAAGGCGTTCCAGGGCAAAAGCCCTCCCGCTTTTATGCATTATGCAATGAACTCCACTTGTGTATATCAACATACAACATCAACAACTCAATGGTGTATATCCGCATACAACCCAACAACAACGACAACAACATCTACTACGACATCAACATCTGTGCCTAAATACTTATGACACACTCCCCAACCGGACAACATTCGAGGGCATGAGCCCCCAACGATGCATGAGTATGAAAGACTCGTGGTGTATATCAGCATACAACCCAACAACAACAACAACGACAACGACAACAACAATTGTGCCTAAATTATTTATGACACACTCCACAACTTAGACAATCAACGACTTAGCAACTTGGATGACAGTAACAACAACGTTAACAACAAAGACAACCTTAGCAACTTATACATTAATCAATTACATTCATATCAAATTCCAAAACATTTTTCAAAAGCAGATCAAGTTTCATCAATAAGACATAAGCCAAATACTCATAAAACACCTCAACTAAATCCCTAATACTTAAGTTTGAAGTTGGGAAACCAACCATAAGTTTTTGGACTAACTTGGGACTAGTTATGTTAAGTTTTCTTAAAGTTTTCTAGAGACCCACTTGGACTATTTTCATCATCGCTCAAAATCTAAAAATCATTTTCAAGTCCAACCAAGGCCATTAGAAAGCTAACTCAATTATCTACAACTTTCATATTTACGTCAAAAACCAATTCAAAGCAGAAATGGGTGAAAAAGTATGAAAAACGTGAAAACAGAAGTCCTTCCAGCACGCACGAAAACAGAAAGTTGGCACGGCCCGTGCTAAATCACGCACGGCCGTTGTAACACCCCGATTTCCCAACATAAATAAATATACGTAAAATCAGAGTTTTCATCGCAAAACGGAGTGTTACATTACTTTTCAAAAATTCATAAATAGAAAATATACTATTTATTCAACAACATAAATTAATCTCGTAATATTTTGCAGCGGAAAAGTCTTTTTTAAAATATAATCAACTTCAACAAAATCTTGGCACAAAGGCCCCAACATAAATAATCATTTCAATAATCCTCTTAATAATAAATAAATGTTCCAACAATATAGTTCCAAAATTGATACATAAAGGAATGAAAATTCAACAATTAACTCCCATCCCGTTACGTATCAGAGCCCTAAGACACTTGAGCCAACATCCTACTAGCCTTGAAAATCTGCACTTGCCCACAAGGCGACAATTCCAACAGAAGGGGTGAGAAACACATTCAATAATAATAATATATAATTCATCAAATCGATGAAACAACAACAAATTATACCACAAGTATCAACAAGTTCATATATGTATGTGTGTGTGTATATATATATATATATATATATATATATATATATATAGCAACAACAACGTTATCAACATCAACGACATTTAGCAAGATACAACAACAATAAACAATCAACAACAACAATATCAACAACATCAACAAATCATCACATATAACGAAAATATCTCAAACATTCACAAGTACATCATAACATCACAAATACTTCAACACGTCATAAATACATCAACAAGTCACAATTACACCATCACGAATACATCATCACTTTGCAAATTACATCATCACTTCACAATTACATCATCACGAATACATCATCACTTTGCAAATTACATCATCACTTCACAATTACATCATCACTTCACAAACGACACGACACGACTATGCAACACTTAGACCTCATCCATGTGGTACCATCAGGGCATTAAGCCCCCATCGCTAAGGTCATAGAGGACCTGTCAGGCATTAAGCCCCCATCGCTGACTATGCTATGCAACGACACGACTCAAATGCAACGACACGAGTAAAGACTCAACAATGCACATCTTTAGATGACTCGACAAATACACATATTTAAATAGCATCATCGTCAAATATCACATATTTAAATACGACATATTTATATAGCACATATTTAAGTCACACATCTACAAACAACACATCTTGATATAACACATATTTAAATCACACATCTCCGGAAAGCACATATACATTAATCAACTACATCCATATCAAACCAAAACATTCTTCAAAAATAAAGCAAGTTGATCAATAAAACATAAGCCAAATACTCATAAAACACTCCGACTAAATCCCTAATACTTAAGTTTGAAGTTGGGAAACCAACCATAAGTTTTGGACTAACTTGGGATTAGTTAAGCTAAGTTTTCTTAAAGTTTTCTGAAGACCTACTTGGACTATTTTTATCATAACTCGAGATTTACAAAACATTTTCGAGTCAAACCAGTGCCATTAGAAATCTAACTCAAATATCTACAACTTTCATGTTTACACCTAAGACCAATTATGTACCAATCAATACCAGTTTTCATTTCAAATTCGGACAAAGTTGTGCTGAAATTCATAAAAATTCACTGTGACCTACGTTCAGTAATTTGACCATAACTCAAGTTCTATAAATCATTTTGACGTCAGACCAACGGCATTAGAAAGCTAACATTCATACCTACAACTTTTCTGTTTACACCAAAATCTAGTTCGAAACAGAAACTGATGCAAAAGATGCAACAACATGAAACAGGGTATGCTGTCAAAGGTAGCTCTCGGGAAAACTCTATTTTTCACTCAAAAACCCAAATTTAATCCACCCAAATCCCAAATTTGATAGAGAACAATGTTTACAGGTTCTATATACAACATAACAATCAAAACAACCCAGAAACATGCATTAAACAACACAATTCATCACATCATATCAATTATCATAAACTTTCTAAACCCTAAACCTAGAACACAATTTCATCAACAATCAAAATTATATATACATATTATTGAAGGAATCACACCCTTACCTTAGATTATGATTCCTGAATTAAGCTGCGTTCTTCTCTCTTCTTCTAGCCTCTTCTCTTGGTTCTAGGTTTTCTCCTCTTCTTCTCTCAAAAACTCACTTTCTCTCTTTTTTTCAATTGTACGTAAAACTCTTTCTGACTCTCCTTTTCTTTTTATTGTAAACTATAACTCCCTTTTATTTCCTTAACTCCCACTTATTCCTCATAATTATACTTAATTCCCTTTAAACTAAATAATACTATTTTCTACCTTTTTATTAAATAAATAAAATAATCAAACAACATTTATTTAAATAAAACACAACACCATAAATCATATAATAAATTATCATCACACCAAATATCACACAATTCATACCAAGTCATATATTTCACATAAAATCATATCTAAATCATATATGTCAAATATAGTCATATAAAATCATATAAAAAATACTCAAACATCAACTAAAAATAATTAAATAAAAATGGGGCGTTACAGCCGTGCTCAGCTGGGAGCACAGGTTTTAAGTTTTTTTCTTTTTCGGTTTCACCATTTCGCGCGTAAAAATCAAACTGTTAAGCGGATTTCAGTGCCGTTTTTCGCCTACACGCTCCTGACACTTACCTCTATCATAATCTACAAAAAAAAATTCAAGTTTCCACCTCCCAAAAATCGATTTCCCAAACCTCACATAAACACTTGTTTGTAAAACATTCAAACATCGACTTTCCAAGTGAAAATCCCATTCTTCATCAACCTAACCCAAAAATTGATCAGGAATCACTGCATACATGTACTCTATGACTGAAACATCACTTTTCTACACCAATTACATGAAATTCATACAGTTTCTACCATTTTTATTAAACTTAACCTAATTCCCAAAATCCCAAGAACACCATTTTCAATTCAATTTCAGAAATCATATACATATATTACTATTGAAGGTTAGCCTCACCCTTACCTTAGATTGTTTTCCTGAAATCAAGCCGCGTTCTTCTCTCTTCTTGCTCCTTCTCTCTTCTCTAGGTTTTCTCTTCTTTTCTCCCAAAACTGTTTTCTTTTCTTTTACGTGAAAAATGTCTTTTTTTTTACTTTTCTTTCCTAACTCAGTAAAACATAACCCCCAACTTCTATTTTTCCTTAACTCCTCCTAACTACTATTAATTTTTCATTAACCCCAACATAATTCCAAATAAATATTATTTCCTCTATTTTTATTTCATTTCTCCCACTAATATTCCTTAACTCCCTTTTACATTTCATTTAACTCCCACTAATTACTATTAACTTCTCAATTAACTCCCCACATTTTCAAATGAATAATATTCTTACTTATTTTTATTAAACAGTAAAAATAATCATATATTCACATAATCACATAAATACTATATAATAAAATAGTAACACCCCACATATTCACATAAATCATTCAAAAATCATATAAAAGATTTTAAAATTAACCAACGATAATTAAAATAAAACTAGGGCGTTACAATACCTGAAAGATGATCAGCTGCCAATTGAGGATAAACAAGCGTCGAAGGTTAAAAAGAGGGCAGCCAAGTTCGTGGTTATCGCAGACCAGCTTTTCAAAAGAGGTTTTTCTAGCCCGCTTTTGAAGTGTCTAGCTCCCAAGCAAGCCGAGTATGTAATAGTAGAGGTCCATGAAGGGGTATGTGGAACTCACATTGGGGGTCAAGCTCTAGCAGCTAAAGTACTTAGAGCTGGATATTACTGGCCAACCATGAAGGAGGATTGTTCCAAGTACGTCAAGAAGTGTGACAAATGTCAGCGGTTCTCTAACCTTCATCATGCTCCTCCTAAATACTTGAGCTCAGTGATTTCTCCTTGGCCCTTTTTCAAATGGGGAGTGGACATCGTAGGACCTTTCCCTCTAGCACAAGGTCAGGTGAAGTTTTTTATTGTGGCAGTAGACTACTTCACGAAGTGGATTGAGGTGGAGCCAATGGCCACTATTACGGCAGATAGGATCAGGAAGTTTTATTGGAAGAAAATTATATGTCGGTTCGGTCTCCCTGCGGTTTTGTTTACTGACAATGGAACTCAATTCGCTAGCTCATCTGTGGCAAGTTTCTGTAAGGAGTGGGGAATACAACTTAAGTTTACCTCGGTCGAGCACCCACAGACCAATGGGCAAGCCGAGTCTGCAAATAAGGTGATCTTGCAGGGGTTAAAGAAGAGATTAGAGGCTGCAAAAGGATTATGGGTGGAGGAATTGCCAATGGTAATATGGTCATACCATACCACCCGACACTCATCCACACAGGAAACTCCTTTCAGGATGGTGTATGGATCTGATGCTATGATTCCAATTGAAGTCATGGAACCAAGCGCAAGAGTTCTGTTCACACAGGCAAAAGAGAACGACAGTAACTTATTGAATAACTTGGACTTCCAGGAAGTGGTTCGAGCGCGAGCTCAATTGAAGGAGGAAGCCTGTAAAAGAAGAGCAGCACGGAGGTATGACTCGAAGGTGAGAAGGAGAAGTCTTAAACAAGGGGACTTGGTGCTAAGGAAGAGACCGGGAGTAGAGCAACCAGGGAAACTGCATGCACACTGGGAAGGACCTTTCAGAGTAAAAGACGAAGTGGGAAAAGGAGCCTTTCGTTTGGAACGCTTAGATGGCAAGAAGGTACCAAGCACTTGGAATGCAGCGAACATTCGCTATTACTATAACTAAGGGGAGCGGATCAAGGAAAATGGCCAAGTCTTGTGTTATTTTCATTATGATTAGTCTAGTTTCTGTTAAGAGTAAAGTGTAATGAAGGCATTATGCCAATAGATGTGGATCACTGTAATGTTCGTTTATTTCATTTTATAATATTGAATCAAGGCCGTTTTCCTGCAGGATCCACCATTTCTACGTTATAGGGATTGATCCGTTAGAGACTTTCCATGACATCTTAATAAGGGTAGCTGAACAGAGCTACGCCTTCAAGACCTAAGCGAGTATCGGTATAGACCCGACCTTTAGGCAAATTTACCTTATAAGGATTGATCCGTTAGAGACTTTCCTTGACGTCTTAATAAGGGTAGCCGAGCAAAGCTACGCCTTCAAGACCTAAGCGAGTATCGGTATAGACCCGACCCTTAGGCAAATTTACGTTATAAGGATTGATCCGTTCGAGACTTTCCTTGACCTCTTAATAAGGGTAGCCGAACAGAGCTACGCCTTCAAGACCTAAGCGAGTATCGGTATAGACCCGACCCTTAGGCAAATTTACGTTATAAGGATTGATCCATTAGCGACTTTCCTTGACGTCTTAATAAGGGTAGCCGAACGCCTCTTGAGAATCCTTCCCCTAGCCTTTTCAGCACTCCTTCCCGACGATCTTCATTAGCTCGGTCTCTGTTTCAGATCTCCCTGAATCCTTTCTCTTTTGTTATCTCCTCGGCTTCAATATGTTTCTCCGCCCTCATCTGAATCTCATTTATGGAGTGCGCCTTACGCAAAGTTAAAGCTTCACTAAAAGCCCAGAGTTCAGACCCTTCTCAAAGGCCATAACAAAAATATCTTCATTAGGCTCTGTTACCATGAGGGTGGCGTTGTTGAATCGGGCTAGGTAACTCTTCAAGGACTCTATTGGACGCTGTCAGATATCAAACAAATCTGCCAATAGGAAAGGCTTCTCAGTATTTGCTGCAAATTGGGCAACGAAACAAGTTGCCAGGTCCTCAAAGCTTGCGACGGATCTAACAGGCAGCCCATCAATCCACTTATGTGCTACACCCTTCAAGGTCCCAACAAAGATCTTGCAGCTCAACGCATCATCAGCTCCGCTTATGAACATATGTGTTTGGAAGGTCGAGACATGACTATGTGGGTCACTCGTTCGATCATACGAGTCTATGGTGGGTTCCCGAAAATGACGAGGGATTTCCACTGCTTGTATTTCCATTGAGAATGGTTGGAAAACTTTAGGCATTAATCTGGTGGTTTCAGCTCCAGTGAAATTGTTCCTTAAGAGCTCGAGCTGCTCCCTCAATTCCCCTTTTCTGGCCTCCATCTGATGCCTGAGCTCGCGCTCTCGATCTTCCAGTTGTTGTTTCAGCTCGACCTCCCGAGCTTGTGCTTCAGCTTGCAAACGTTGATGCTCGTCATTCTGTTTTTGTTGTTCGACATTTTGCTCTTGAATTTCACGCACTGCCTCCAGCAGTTGAGCTAGATGGGGGTTGTCGTCGTCTTCGAGTTCAGATCTGGACGAGGTCCGGGGGGGTCTGCGTCCTACCATGATGATAGGTTCGTTGAAAATGGAGCTAGGTCGTTGGAAAATTTTACTGTAGCCCCACGGTGGGCGCCAATGTTCACGTATGTAAACACAAATTTAAGTACAACAGGTGAGCTGCTCAGTGAAACGTCTTAGGTGGAGTCTCAAGAGCACTCTTAAGAAGTAAGCGAATATTACACTGTTTTCCCTCACTGGAATCTGTCCCATCAATCATCTACGTGTCCCTTTTTATAGCCATCAACGAGTTGGTCTAATGGGCCTTTCACTGATCATTCTAAGCCCATTAAATTGTGGTCCAGAGCCTCCCATTGGTCATCTGCTTTCTGTACGGCCGCGCGTGCACGGTAAGTGCAACTCATCCGTATCAGGCGCGTGGAGTCGAGACACATTGATCGTCCATACAGAATACGTGGCCTTAAGTGAAGACGTGCTGAGCTGGTTGGCTTGACTGAAGACGTGCTGAGCTGGCTGGCTTGACTTGAACAATCAAACCAGTGTTGACTGAAGACGTGCCGAGCTGGCTGGTTTGACTTGAACAATCAAACCAGCGTTGACTGAAGACGTGCCGAGCTGGCTGATTTGACTTGAACAATCAAATGGAATGGTCTATCCATGCCAGTCCACAGTCCACCAAGCGTCAAGCCTGTTAAGGCGCAAACGTTTGTTCTCTGTTCGATCGAACCATAACAGACCATAGTTCACCAAGCGTCAAGCCTGTTAAGACGCAGATATTTGTTCTCTGTTCGATCGAACCATACCAGTCCAAATGTTAAAATCATTTTTTTTAATCCTTAATAAACGACCCTAATTTGCCGTGAAAAGATATATGTTGTTTAATAATGAAAAAATTAGACTTTGCTTTGAAAAGATTAAAATTCACGTGGACTGTTTTCATGTCTTGACTAGTAGTTAGTTTCCGTTCGTGAACATCGTATTTGCTTAAATAATTGCACTGATGATAAATTAAAAATAGGTATATTCTGATGAGTCCAAAATTATAATCAATATTCCAATCTTCACGGAAAGTACATCATGTGAACCTTTGTTAGTCTTTATTCACGGGACACAAATAACGTTCAGGTACAAATGAAGTGAAACATTTATTTTTGGATTATGCAACATAGGAATCAAGTTTTTTAATTTAAACATTATTCTAAACATTGTATTCATTTCAATATTTTGATAAGATCAATATACACAATTGGAAAAATAGAAGTCTTGCGTGGAATAAAGATTAAGCCAAAAATGTGTTAAACCTAATATAAAAATATGATATTTAGACCTATCGATCGTGTTAAACATTGATATTTAGGAAGGGTAGCAATGACACCGTTGTCTTACAAGTCAATTTTGCAAGAATCAATTAATCCAATACAAAAACATAATAAAATACTAGATTTTAAGACTCGTAGTTAGACTCTTATGTGTGATGTTGCTATATATATGCCATTACACTTCTCAAAAAGTACTCACCAAACATTCTATTGAAGGAATCAAGTGCTTGAGAAATTAAAGGAAAAATGAATAGCTCTAACAACATTTTCGTGATTCTATCTTTGCTCCTTTTGGTGTCTATAGAAAACATTGTGCTTGTATATGGTGATGATCCTACTGATGGTTTTACCTCTGTGCCATTGACTGAAGCAAACTTTGAGGTGCAGAAACCATACAATATACCAGTTGAGAAAAGGTATAGCTTCATTGATGGTGTTCATCGATTTTGGGTTTATGCTCATGACAAGCCTTATTCTCCTGGTAGCCCTACACAACCACGCACAGAAATTCGGATAAAGGTAATCTTCTCTTTGGCATATACTCCCTCCGGTCACATATATATATAAGCAAAAATTGACTTTTTAGATATATTAAATAATTAATGTATTCGGTCACATTTATGAATTAGATACATTAATTATTGAATGTACCTAAAAGGTTGTTATTTTGCTTATAAATGTGATTGGAGTGAGTACTACGTTGTTCAGTAGGCCCCTCAAAATTGCTCAAATTTCTAAAGAAAGAAAACCAATCAAAAGTTACGATCTGATCGATTAAGCGATTTGAGTGACCTATATTGAACAACCATCCTACATATATAAGCTTTCAAATAATGCAATCCCAAAAACCATGGCCCAATTCCACATATTGTAAATAAATTGTTCCCAAGTACTTATTACTGTACATAATTATTTGATATTATATCTATATTGTGTCTTTGCACAAGGTCCGTCCTAATATTTTTTATGCAGTGGGTGAAAGAAAAAAATTGTACCCTTTTAATTATTCTAATTTTCTTTTTGTATTTTTTGTTACACAAGATTCATTTATAATCAAAATTATTTAAAAAGATATTTTCAATAGAATTAATAAAAACATATTAAAAAGAAATATTTCTATATTGCACTGACTACTAAGTGTTTGCATAGAAAATTATATTTTTAACTTGTTACATATGCAGGGACTTGACTACCACTCTGGAGTGTGGCAATTTGAAGGTTATGCATATGTACCAAAGATAACATCAGGTGCTACAATAGCACAGATCCATGGTGCAGAACATGGTAAAACCACTTTGCTACTAAGAATAT
Source organism: Medicago lupulina (assembly GCA_958299785.1). Lineage (NCBI taxonomy): Eukaryota > Viridiplantae > Streptophyta > Magnoliopsida > Fabales > Fabaceae > Medicago > Medicago lupulina. Next base: position 18,637,370 of record OY283145.1, on the reverse strand, counting down.
ACAATGGAGATATGAGGTATTACAGCACAGACTTGGTGGCTAAGAATCTTTATAATAAATGGTTCAGACTTAATATCATTCATGATGTGGATGGAGGAATAGTGACTGTGTTCATTGATGGAGAGAAGAAGTTTCAAACAAAGGATCAAGGGCCAGGAGATTTGTACTTTAAGTGTGGAGTTTATGCTGCACCTGTTGATATAAGTAATTACATGGAATCAAGGTGGAGAGATATCAAAATATATAAAAAATGATGACACTTTAATTACTATTTAATTTCCAATATACTTTATTTGTATTTTTTTTTGGTGGTGTAATATACTTTATTTGTATATTATACATATATGTTTGTAAAAAATTAAGATGATTAATCTATCTATCTATCTATCTATCTATCTATCTTCTATATATCTTTGTAAAGGAAACTTGAGCTATCTATGAGCTAGAATTGTGATGATGTGGCACATCTAAAAGAGCTTCACACATTCTTTATGTGTTTACAAATCATAAACTCCAATGCATTCATTATTATTATTATTATTATTATTATTATTATTATTATTATTATTATTATTATTATTAACCTTTTGTACTACTATTTTTTTTGTATTCCATAACTCTTATTTCTTAACTACAAACATTTACTCATTCATTATATATACAACCACTAATATGATCTCAATATTTTTAATTTCTACTAATGAGACTATTTGTCCTACATTGAAAAAGATTGTGTATATAAATTTGTGATTTTTTGCTCCAAATTTTGGGTTTTGTTCATCGCCACTTTCAAGCAATAATTGGATAGAACATCTTCAATTTTGTATCACTATTTTTCTACTAACTTCTACTCTCCATCTCTTGATTATCAAATTGGTTTCTATGGCATGTTAGGGAGTCAAGTTACTCTTAGATTGGTCAAATATTTAAGCTCCACTTTTTATTTATTTATATGATGTTTGTTAGTCTATTTATCCAACTTTCTTTCATATTTTATTTTATTCCTTAATGTGTATGTGAATTTTTTGCATGTGAATTAAGAAAAGAAGATAATTATGATACTTTTTTTTTTAATTTGGTTGCATCGTTGTTGCTCAAGAAGAAGTTTATGAAAAATGGTTGTTCATCATCACTCTCTCTAGGAAACTATTGGATGGTAGCTCTTCAATTTGGTATTATGATTTTTCTTTTGTTTTTTACTCTTCATCTCTTGGCTATTCTTTGGTTTCTATGATATGATAGAGACTTAAGTTCCTTTTAGATCAACCAAATAGTTTGGATAAAATTCTACAATTTATAAATATAAATTTGAATGAATTATTTTAATTTTTGAATTTAGTTTATATGAACATAGTGATAATTATTATCATCTATATTTATTTTCTATTTATCAAAAAAATTTGTATTATTTGCACACTTATATTTTTAGTATATTTTATCTATTTATCATGTTTATATACTTTTCAAAAATATAGAACACAAAAATGTTAGGGTTCATTAAATAATAATATTTTTCTCATGAACTTTGCAACTTAGATATTTTAATATTATGTAAAATAAAATACAGAATGACAAAATAATTTTTGTAGAAAAATGTTACAAATGAACAAAGTAAAATGATCACTCAAATAATATATTTAGCCAAAAACTAATTATATTTCTTACAATATTAAAACAGTTGAATAAAGGTTAATGGAAGGTTGTAAGTTACAAATTAAAATAATTATATTAATAAACTCATTAGTTACATTTTTATTAATTACTAATGTCTTATTATATTTTTATAAAGACTTTGTCACACAAACCTTTGAAATACTATTTTTCATATTCCCTATCTACGATAATTTACTCACCCATTGTATTAATGAAAAATTTTAACGAATAAATTGATTAATTAGTTACAAACTTACAATTGTTTAGTAACTTTCTATTTTCATTTATAACTCTTAGATTGACCAAGTATTGTACAGGGCCGGCCCTAAGACTTTTGATGCCCCGGGCGAAACTATAAATTGTGCCTTTTTAATTATTCAAATATTTTTCTTCTTGCATTTTTTGTTGCAAAATATTCATTTATAATCAAAGTTATCTAAAAATATTTTTTCAATGGAACTAATCTAAGTGAATTAAAAAGAAATATATAAATATAGTACTAACTACTAAATAAAAATAATAATTTTGGTACCCCTAAACAAACTGTGCCCTGGGCTGTCGCCCCTCAAGCCCGCCCTCAGGGCCACCCCCTGATTGTAGCCCTACTTTTATTTTTATTGATATAATGTTTATTACTCTACTTTTATAATTTTCTTATTTCCTTTTGTTACTTGATTTGGATATGATAATATTTTCATGCGAATTCGGAGAAGAGAATAAAAAAAAATTGAAGGAAGGAGAAGAGGATAAATGAGACTTCTATTTATGAATTAAGTATAATATATTAAAAAATGAAAACTACAATATATTTAAGTAGTCTAAACTTAGAGTCTTTATGTAAATATCAATAATATAGAACATGATGTAAAAGTTCAATTCATTTTTATTCAAATATTTTCAATTGAATATGAAAGATTGTATCTTACATAAAAACAGTATTTTAGATTATAAAGGTGAAGATTACAATTGACCAAAAAAAAAAAGGTGAAGATTACAAGTGTCTACCATTTTTTCGAATAAAAACAATAACAAAGATATTATAATATAATTAAGACAGGACAGAGAGAAGACTAAAGGATATGATCCAAGTTACACATTTGTGGCATTTGCTTCTGAAAAACACGAAATGAATTTATACACTAAAATTTTAAATTTATTGCACATGAAGTTAAAACAATTCATTGAGAAAAAAGATTCAACAAAAATAAATTTAAACCATTAACTACAATTGACTTGAAAAATTTATATATAAAGGTGGTTAATGGAAAAATAAGGTCTCATTAGCACGTATTATAGTCTCGGGCCCGGCTAATGAATAGATTTGCTAAAATCATATTCCATATGTTTTTTAAATTCAACATTTTTATTTTAATAAAAAATTTGTTTTGTATTTTAGTACCAAAATGCTAAATATAATATGCATCCATCGTATATGCTGAAATGAAATAATGAAACTATAATTATTAAAATTAAATTTTAGTCAATAAATTATTTGTAAAAGGGAGGATGAGAAGATGAATAATAATTATTTTTTTATCTAAAAACTTTGTTGTCATGAAGTGTTTGAATCGTACATATGAAAATGAGTCATTTAATTTATTTATTTATTAAAATTGAGTTATTTCCTTCTATTTTCTTCAAATAAAATAATTCATTTACTCAAGTTAGAATATAAATTTGATAATATCTAAAATCCACAAATGTATGAAAATAAATGTAAACAAAAATAGGAGATATAAACTAAACCAATAAAATATCTTAAAAGAAATTTTTATTGATTTTTAATAGAAGTGAATGACACACTGTTTATCTCAAAAGTAATTTTTATCTACTTTATACTCTATATTCACTGGACGAGAGAATAATAAGTTTAAAAATATTTTAAAAGCTATTTTATTTTTAATTAAAATATAATTCAATAGAGATTTACCAAATTTTTTATTTTCAATAACTTTAAAAAAATAAACATTATAATCAAACCCGTGCAACGCACGGGTTGAATACCTAGTTATATGATAATATAAACACAATAGTTTTGTTCATTGATGTGATGATATCTTATTTTCTTTCTAACATGTTAACATGGACACACAATTTAGTAAAAGAAAACAATAAATATTTCCAATGGTGACTTAAGTAAATGATTCCTATATATATATTGTCATACCCCAAATTTTGACCAAGGTTCCTCTTTTAAACTACATTTTATAGTTTATTTCAAATTTATTTTATTCGTCGTTTTTTTTCTTTTATTCACTTTTCTTTCGCATTTTTAACAGTATTTTAGCAGTCGTGGTGTTATTGTTCAATTGTATTTATTTCTTAAACGCTCGTCTCGTTAGCGTTTTGTTTCTTAAAATTTTATTCGTATTTTAAATTTTGGTTCTTCGCATTCGCTTTTATTTGTTATTTTTATTCGCGCTCGCAATTTTCGTTCACGTTTTCAAAAATGTTTACTTTCCCGCATTTCAAACGAAATTTCGGCAGAGAGGTATTTTAAAATACCTCATTTTGGTTCCGAAGGGACATTTTTAATTTTTATTTATTTTGTTTTATTTTTATTATATTTTTATTTTATTTTAAGTCATCTTTTATTTTTTAATTTAATTTTTGTTTTCCTTATTATTTTTATTTATTATGTTTGTTTTTAATCTTTTTTTAGAAGTTTGTAGTCCTCTTTTAGTCCATGTCTAAGTCCAGCCCATTGTAGGGGCGTTTTTGTCCAAAATTGTCCCAAAAGGACACTTCACCAGCTTTTCCTGCAAAACCCTAATTTTTTTTGTCAGCTATAAATAGTGTCATTTATGACACTGTTCAGAAGCAATCATTGGCCAGCCGCACAAAAACTTGTTTCCCCTTTTCATCTATATTTTTTTCGGATCAAAATACAAAAAAGGTCACAAAATTATGAACAAACAGCAAGAACATATGAACCCTAACATTTTCCAGAAAAACAAAATCCAACTATAACAGCAACAATAATTCGTTTTCTCACGAAAATAACCCAAATCCAACTCGGATTCCATCATCTATACCACAACAGATCCAAACCGCAAGCATTAGAACCAACACCATAATTCCGGATCCAACCGAAATCAACAAAACGCAAGCAACAATTCGAGCACAAACAGAGGCAAATCGTGAGGAAGTGACAAAGAACAGAAACTGAACTCAAAATCAAATCCGAGCTCGAATCAGTGAAGCAAGCAAAGTCGAACCGAATCGCGTTCAAGGGAGAGGTAGTTTCTTTTCTTAACTTTTGTTTGACAGTGAAAGTTAGATCTAGGCTTATTGGTTGTTTGTTTTTGAAAACTGAGTCTGGATTCGAGTAGAGGGAGGAAAAGGATGTCTAAAAACGAGGTTATTTTTGAAAACGGAGATGTTTGGATTATCCGACGCGGTGGGCGTTCAAGCCACTCATCGCAGAAGATGAAGATCTTTTTCCATTGTTCCTTTTTTCCAAATTTGCTCTTTAGAGAGAAGGGAGAGTATTTGATAAAGTGTGAGAGAGAAGGGTTTGAAATGAAATAAAAAAACCAGGATTACATATATATATTGCTTCTTTGAACCGGCCAGTTTTTGTTTTAAAATTTTGAACCAATCTTTAGGCCGGTCTTGATCCCAGGCCGTTAGATCGTAGATCTAACGGCCGTGGTTGTTTCTTCCGTTTTTTTTTTGTTTTCTATTTCGGTGTGTTTTTCATTTGCTGTTGTACCATGCTCCCTCATCTCCTAACTCTCTTATTATGATCTGCGGCTGTGATGAACTTGCCTGTGATCAGATCTGAACCCTCTGATCTATTAGATGGTTCAGATCTATCCAGCATGAGCCATTTGTTTTTATTACTATCTTTTCACTATTTACACCACTATTTTTACCATTTGTACACTTTTTTTTACTCAAACTTTTAAAAATTCACCAAAATATTTTTTTTACTTCATGATACTTGTTTATTTATTTTCTTGTTATCATTTATTTATTTACTTTGCTTTGCCTTATAGTGGAAACTCTCACAAAACTGTGAGGAGTGGACTAATCCACATTGGGGGAACCACTATAAACCTTTGTGTGTTCTTTCTTTCTTTTCAATACTCTTTAATTACAGTATACACTACACACACAAACACTTTTATTTTGTTAAACAGTTTTTGCATAAGAACTTCAGAACGTTCTGAAGTCACTACACTAACTTAAATATTCCAAGCAAACCCCACTTGAGAATTAATTTTAAGTTGCAGGATAATTTTTTAAAGGGTCACAATTCAAACCCCCCTTCCTTGTGACTATTTTATCTACTTCATTTTTTTCTTGGCTTAATTACACTTTTGACCCCCTAAGTTTCCCAAAGTTGTGATTTTGGCCCAAAAAAAAAAAAACTATTTCCATACCCTCTAAGTTTACTTTTTGTTGCAAATTACCCCTAGCCCAATTTTGACCAGTCAACGTTGACGCAGCACCCACTTTAATATTTTTCTATTTTTTTATTTTGTAATTAAAAAAAAAATATTTTAAATTTTTGTAATAAAAAAACAAAAAAAAAATCGTAAATAATTTTTTTTCATTTGTAATAAAAAATAATTTTTTTTTAATTTTGTAATTAAAAAAACATTTTTTTTAATTACAAAAATAAATTTTTTATTTTTTAAATTAAAAAATATAAATAAAAAAAATTACATAGGTGGCGCCCACGTGTCCGTTGATTGGGTCAAAATTGGCGTGGGGGCCAAAATTGCAACATAAATTAAACTTAGGGGGCCTGAAAAGAGATGTTTTTTTAGGGGCCAAAATCACAACTTTAGAAAACTTAGGGGGCCAAAAGTGTAATTAAACCTTTTTTCTTTCCTATCCAAGCTTAATTTGCACTCATTTTTCCAAGTTGAAGAAAATATCTTAAGTATAAGATTATTGTCAGAGAAAATGGTGCCTTCAATACCTTGTTTTGATTAACAACTAATTTGTCGAAAGGAAGATACAACAATACTACCAGAATGCAACTGCATAAAAAAAATTACTTGTTTTTTTTTTTTTTGTAGAGAAAAATTTACTCGGATGGATACCATATTTTACATGTTTTCAACTTGATATAATGAAATTCAAAAGTCAAGGTTTTTATAAGTAAAAAATAATGGAAGAAATAGCAATATTAATGTAAAGATCCTTTTCATATAAGAAGTGACATTTCAACAAATCCACCTATTTGGCCTGCAACGAAACTAATAAAAGAAGAAATATTAGAAGGAATGAACATGAAAGCTACCAAAATAAAAATGAAATGAAAGAAAATGTAAAGATGGACAACCTTTTCGTATAAGAAGTTGCATTTCAACAAAATTCACTTATTTCCAAAACCTACAATGAAAACTACCAAAAAAAAAAAATGAAATGAAAGAAGAAATGGGAGGAGGATAGTAAGTAACATGAATTGTTACTTAATTGAGGGAAAATAAAAGGTTAGTGATGGCTAGGAATTAATTGATGGAATAGAAATAGTGTAGTACGGACTTTATTCAATTGGACTATCAAGGGAGGTTCAATTAGGAACTATTAAAGAATGACATTATTGTTCCTTAAAAAAATGACATTATTGTAAAATATAGTAGGTCATGTTTAATTATAGATGAGAAACTTTAAATAAATAGAGATGAGAAACATCTCTAAAGCATGCCCCATCGTCATAATGAAAGTCTAAGAATAGTTCAAGTGAGATAAATAGATGATATGACACCAATATCACTACCTCTACCATTTCAAGTCATATATTAGAGTCAACATGACAACATGCATATTACCTTCTTGATATCAGAAATTGTCACCACACACTATGATTAGGCTAGTGATGTTACCTAATAAAGTAATTTGCAGCTTTTCGAAGAATCTCTATTGGTATCAGCTATAATTTATGTTTCAATGTTTGAAATCTCACTTTCTTGAGGTTTGTCTTCACTATCTCCATATGGTTATAAATTGTGATCTTCAACTGCAATTGCGGCTACAATATATATTAACATAATGCCTTCTTAAAAATATCGAAACTACAATTTTGACTACACCAATTCCATTTTGCCGTAATATAAATGTTAGCAGTACAACTGCAACAACAAACACAATTTCAAATCATTGTAACCGCCACTTCGTCGAAGTTAAATACCAATTTCATTGAGATCCATCACTTATCATCATTCTTTTCTTCAGGAATTGGCATGATTTCAATGAAACGTTCATTACATCCAGAAAGAGTATTCTATCACTCATACTCATTGGAACACAAAAAAGAGACAAGAGACTTAACACCAAAAAATTTATTCCAAATGTATTAACCTCTTATACACAACATATATAATCACTTATGATTTATGAACAATAACTAGAAACTTAAAAAGTCCAATAGCTACCTCTTATATTATAGTATTTCAATAATATCACAAAACAATTATGTAAAATATATTGCTGTACCTAGCTTGCAATATTTAGAACAAAAATGGGATAATAGACTTAACATTCTTAGGAAAATCATCAAATTTAGAGAGATACCATCTCCTAGTTGCATAACTCCTACCCAAAAGGTAGAAAGTAGTGCCTATGGCGAAAGAGAACGAATACAATGTCTGCGAAATGAAGGAAAATCCATAAAACCCGATGATCTCAAAAAGATAATGAGGACATATCACAAGGTCAAATAAGCCACCTTTAGGAATCTTGTATTCTTTTTCGCCTTTTCCTCTTAATTTGGATAGAAGATAATGATGGTAGAAGTTGCCGGTGACGCCTACAAGAAACAGCCCAATTCCGGGATACAATAGATCGATTTGTGGTTCTGGAAGATTCAATGTGAGGTGTTGAGCATAGATCAGAGTTGCAGATGAGAGAAAATAACTTAGAGTTATGGGAATTGCGGTTTCAAGAGCCATAGAACCACTATATTTGTGGACAAATAGAACCTACACAGTAGAGTAGAAACATCATTGTTCATTGAGCTCAAAATCTCATAACAGGACAATAAAATTCTGAATATGATATGTTATTTATACAAGTCTAGTCACCAAAAGAACAACAAACAATAAAATAATCACCATGCTACTTTGACAGGTTATATTAGTATAACAAATGCAATTTGAAAGGTGAAGCACTACTTAGTTTTGCAGTGTTTAAAATTTAACCTCCTAACTAAAACTATACTTGCATTTGGAGAGATGTTTCAACTCAATCCATTGCATCAGGGTTTTAATTCTAACTTGTAATCACAATTACAACAATATGAGTTCAAAGATTTGTACTAAGGATTATCGAAGTTGTTAAGAATTCTACATTAAAAAGAGATATGGCTCGAACATGTGTTTATAAATAGAGGCACTCCTCACACTATAACCCAATTTTGTTAGGTTAAGTTAGGGCCAACCAAAATTCGACTATGGCATCAGAGTCTATCCAAAATCCATTGGGTCACTTGCTATTAGGTTTCTGCTATAATGTGACTAAAGTTACGCTTCAGATGTTCAATCTTAGATATGAGGGGTGTGTTAAGAATCCCGCATTAAATAAAAAATGTTGCACATATGTTTACAAGTGGGGGGCAATCTTCAACTTACTGACCGGTTTTGTAAGGTTAAGTTAAACCCAAACCAAAATCCTTACATGGTATCAGAGACGGCTTGGACAACCTCACCCTTTGAGGGAACTTTTGGATGATATTCAAGCATAAAAAAATTGAAAGAACAACATCATTTAACATTTCACTCACACTTATTTTATTTTTACAAACATTTAGTAGATTTCTATTAAAGAAAAAAAAAACCTCTCCTAAGCTTTAAAGCATACATAAGTATGTTCCTTAAGTACAACTTATACCTTCTAAGAGTGCAGGGATATTTTCTTTCAAAAGAAAAAAGTGCAGGATATTTGATGTAGTGAAGTGTCTATTCAAATATGGACATTATCCACTTTGAACCATTTTTGTGGTTGAATTTCGCTAGTTGGTTTAGCCTCGTGGTATTGACTTGAGACTGAGAGTGTATTTCTATCTCAGGTTCGATTGTCTCTAATGTTAATTTAAATGGGCTAATTTAACTTCTTAAAAAAATGATAAAATCACGAGTTGAAATTTATTAAACACAAATGTAATAGTGGGTCCATTAGAGATGTCCACTTATTAAAATGGGTCCACATATTAAAAACCAAACTCGAATTCAATACACTCTTTAAAACATAATTAGTCCACAAGTTGTACATCAAACGAGAAAAAATTATCAAATTGTTAAGCCACATGCGTGTAGGAGTTTCAAAGGCTATTGTCATTTATATATCTGACAAAAAAACATACCTAACAACATTAACTCCTACAACAATTAAAAAGAATACTTACTCTTTTGTTCCTTAATTTATTTTTTGTTTCGTTTTGGTCCCTTAACTATTAAAAGTTTCGTTTTTGTCCCTTAATTTTCTTTTTGGTTTCGTTTTGGTCCCTTAACTATTAAAAGTTTCGTTTTGATCCCTTAACTTACTTTTTGGTTTTGTTCTGGTCCCTTAACTCTTCCTCCGTCAACCATTTTGGTCTTTTATATTAGAATGAATGTATTAGAGTTAAAGGACCAAAACGAAACCAAAAAATAAGTTAAGGGACCAAAATGAAACCAAAAAATAAGTTAAAGGACCAAAACGAAACTTTTAATAGTTAGAGACCAAAACGAAACCAAAAAGTAAGTTAAGGGACCAAAACGAAACTTTTAATAGTTAACGAATCAAAACGAAACCAAAAAAATAAGTTAAGAGACCAAAAGAGTAATTAAGCCCAATTAAAATCATAAACTGCATTACATTTTAACACCAAAATTTCAAACACAAAAATGCAATTAACCGCACATCATTAAATAATGTTATACATTACCTCAAAAACTCTCTTGAAGAAATGAAACGTAACAGCACCTTGAAGAACCAAAGATCTAAAACCATCATCAGGAAACACCAAAAACGACGCAGCACCAGCAACAAAAGCAGGAGTATACAACAACAACATACCACTTTTACTCGACAATTTCATCATCTTCTTCTTCTTATCACCATTGTTATTATCTACGTTCCAGAATTTGGAATAGTTTAAATGCTTCCCTCTAATTTCATTGATACCTGCGTTTGCAAGTGAGACACATGTTATGACAGACATGGTGGTGATGAATAGTGATGGTGGTGGTGGGAATAGGAAGTTTAGGAACGTGGAGAATGTCATGGTTTGTTTGTTTGTTTGTGTGGCGTTCTGTGTTGTTTTCGAACTGTGCTTTGGATCTGATGAGAAATATATGATATTGGTTGAGAGAACATATGGTAATATATACGCGGAAACATACAAACCATACCTTTTATGAAAATATAATTCTTTATTTTTGGGTCCAAAAAAGAGAATATAAATATTATAATTGTTAAATAATCTTCCCTCAAAAAAAAAATGTTAAATAATCTATTGGGGTTGAATTTTTGTTTGGTGGTGGCTGGGGTTTGAACCTCAAACCTTACATATATTATATTATGCATTATTCTTATCAATTCACGGGAACATATATTGATTGAATTTGCTAACACGTGTAGATTTTTGAGGTATATGCATGAAATAATTTTAGTACATCCATCTATCAAATCATCACTTTAGAAGGAAGGAAAAAGTGAAAATAATATCATAAATGTGATAAATTGATAATGATAAGAATAAGGAGCTAAGTAGAAAATAAAATTATCCCTAAAAAAAGAAAATAAATAAAATGTTGAATAAATGTGAACATTATAATTGTTTATTTTTTGGACCAAAAGGAAATATAAATATTATAATTGTTCAATAATCGATTGGTTTATTTTGTTAACACGTGTAGATTTTTTGGGTATATATGAATGAAATAATTTTGGTACAACCATGCATCAAATCATCACTTGGGATGGAAAGAAAAAGAGACAATCATATGATAAATATGAGAAATTGATAATGTAATAAAAATAAAAAAGTTAAAAAGAAAGGTGTATAGACATAAATTGGTGAATAGACAAAGGACTTTGGTGTATGCTTTTTTTAAAGGTCTCATATTTGATTTTTTCGAAATCAATTTAGATTGATTAGTTAAATTTAAAAAAAAAATTAAGAGATTTAAAGGTGTAAATTATTTGTTTGAAGAAGATTTAAAGGTGTAAATTATTATTGTTGGTCTATGAATATAAACTACTTTTTTTAGGGAGAACATAAACTACTTCCTTTTTTTTAAGGAATAAACTACTTTTTAGATTGCGCTCTTTTTTCTTGTTGATTTTTAGGTTGTGTTTGGTTTCTTGAAAAAAAAAATAATAAAAAAAAAAAGAAGAAGATTGTCTTTGGGTTTGCATTTGTTTTACATTTATTGTCCTTCGTACGCATATATTGAATTGGCACACATAGAAAAGTAAGGAACTACCAACAGATTCAATAGGTTGTGTTTGGTTTGCATTAAGTTGGTTTTAAATGATATTGTGTGGAGAGACTATAATAGATTCAATGCTCATACTTGATCTCTTGGACTATAAGAGCAGAATAAAATACTGCAAAATATCATGAATAACTACAAAAAGACAGTTAATCAATGCAAGAGGTCGTAGACACCACATATGTTAACCAAAAAGAAAATATATATTTTTAGCTTTCAGTCACTGTAAAGAAGTAATTTTGATTTTTTCTATAAGCTGGATAATTGATTTAACATTATTAGAAAACAACTTGTGATTCCTTTCATTCCATATCACCCAAACACTACAAAGCCAAATAAGTTGCAAGAACGATCGACGGGGTTTAATGCCTCCCGAAGAGTAAGTAAACTGTATAAAATGATCCATTATAAGTTGGAGATCCGCTAAATACACACCAATCCAAGTTTAAAAAAAAAAAAATACTCTTCATCCTATTCCTATTTCACCAAACATTCTTATACAAATAGCATTGTTATCCAACTTAATTCTTGCTGCACTTCAACAATGACACCAAACTCATTTCAAAAGGAAAAAACACACAACCTCTCAATTGCACCGATAACAAAGTTATTACCTCCATCAATAACATCCAGGATGAAAAGATCGAGTGAAACTTAAAGATTCGTGTAATCTCTTTGTGAACTTGCCTTGAATTCAATAATTCATATGAAACAAACAATTTGAAGATGATATTACGAGATGAAAAGATATAAAATCAATTATCATCTTTATTTAAATCACTAATCTTTTACTTTTACTTAAAGCACAAAAATTTCCAATTGATATGTGTCTTCACTTATCAAATATCATGTGACATATTTTAGTGTTGTTTAAGGGGGCATGATTTGTGGGTTATAAATTCATTTTCACAAAATTTCTATGATTGAATTAAAAATATTACATTGTCGTACTCATAGAATTTTTAATATGCTTCCATTATGTTTTTTTTCAAGGGATATGCTCCTATTATGTATTTTGTTATTATATGTAGGCTTAAACGCACTTTTGACCCTATAACTTTATCATAGTTGTGATTTTGGCCCGCTATTAAAAAAAATCACTTTTTAACTCCATAATTTTACCCCATTTTGCAACTTTGAGGACCCCCTTGATTTTGACTCAGTCAACGAATAGATGACACCTCATTTAACTGAGTCAAATGACACATGTGTAATTAATTAATTAAAAATAAAAAAATGTCAGCACATTATTATCTAAATTAAAATGATTAAAAAGGAAACAAAAAACAAATCTCCTTCTAAAACCAAACCCAACCCAACCTAGAAAATATTCTATGCTTTTTTTCTTCATCATCAAACACAACCGAAAACACAACACAACATCTTCATCATCATTTGAATTCAAAAAATCAACCCACACTCAATAAAATCAAACCCATTTGAATCCTCTTCTCCTTCAATCCTCTTATTCTTAAAACCAAACGGAATCAAATCAAACCCATTTCAAAATTTTAAATTTTGAAATAACAAATCATTTAGGGTGTGTTTGGATGGAGGGTTTAGGAAAATTTACTTTTCATTCGTAATTTAAAAAAGAAAAGTAAACACTCTCCTCCTTTCTCCTCCTAAACCCTCGATACAAACACACCCTCATAGATAACAAACCTGATTGTAAACGAGTAGGGAGTCTCCTTGAACACAATTGTGCTTATATACTTTTTTTGAGAGAATATTTGTTAGAACATGTGTGGAAATTGAGTAAAAAGACTAAACACAAATTCTCATGTTGGGTAGAACTAGTGTTGTGTGAATTCAAAAAAATGGAAGTCCCACATCGGATGGAACAAACACATTAGTAGTGTTTATAGTGGGGGTGTACCTCTAATTAATGGGGGTACATAGTTATGTGAACGGAGTAAGCACTAGAGAAAAATATATATATTGATATATATTTTATCATTTGGAAATGATAAATTAAATAATTAATTTAATCATAATTAGAAAGTGTTTTCTTAGTCCTCAAGTTTTGCTAAAATATTTTGGAACACAATCTAGAATAGTTTGGAACACAATCTAAAATATTTTGGTAGACAATCTAATATATTTTAGTGTTTGATCTGAAATATATTTTGGTACATAATATAATATATTTTTGTACTCAATATAATATATTTTGGTACTCAATTGAGATATTTTTGTACTAGATCTAATATGTGAATTACTTGCTGTCATACCCTCATTTTGGACCTAAAAATACTCGTTCAAATTTCTTTTCTATTTTTTGATACTTTCAAATTCACCGGGTTTTCTACTGTGCTTCAGACGCATATTGTACCGTTACTATCTCCAATTTTCTTGCATTTAAAACCATCCTAAGTGTTTTCTTGCATTACAAGTCATTAAAAAGGGTTTCTAAAACCGTTGCATGTTTTCCTGCATTTTACTTTGAGTTTTTGCATAAAATCATACAGAAAGGGTATTTTGGTCATTTCCTACAGAGGAACCCATTTTAGTCCCTATCGTCTGTCCCTGAGTCTTTTCAACTTGTCTGCATGAATTGTCAATCAATTTCTGTCCAAGAATCATCTCAGCATTGCATCTAATTTAGTCTGAGTCAGTCTGAGTCATTTTAGTCCTCAGGGGCATTTTGGTCTTTTCACGTCAAATAATTTTTGGGCAGAGAGGTATTTTAAAATACCTCATTTTGGTAGTTTGTCCATTTTAGTCCGTTTTGTCATTTTTAACTGTTTCACTTTACGTTATTTTCAGATTTCATCTTTTTTACCAGTTTTATATTTTATGCTTTTTGCAAATGAGTCCTTTTTTGTTTAATTGCAAATAAGCCCAATTTCAGTCCAATTCTTTTTAATTCCAAAACGGTCCAATTCTTTTTAATTTTAAAACAGTCCAAAATTCTTTTTAAAAAATTGCAGTTTAGTCCCAAATTCTTTTAAAATTGCATTTTAGTCCTTAGGTCTGTTTTTTTTTTTTGCAGTTTAGTCCAATTGCACGCAGGCCGGTCCAGGTCCGAGTGTCAAAATTTCATTGGCTCAGCGCACACATGGCAGCCTATAAAAGGCCACCACTGTACAAGTCAGAAAAAGCCACCACAGAATCAGTGCCAAGTTTCTCTCTCCATTCAGTTAGATCAAAGTCACAACAAATTCAGAAAAATTGAAGAACATTTCACAAACCCTAACCGTTTTCAGAAGCAAATTCGAGCCAAATCAATGGAGTTTTCACCAGCTCTCAGAGATCCATGGCGGAATCTTCATCATTGAGCTAGCATCTCTGCAATTCTAGCATCAAATTCGTCACCAGAAGCGACGAACCTGATACGATCACAGAGGTGCTGATTTTGAGAAGAAGAAGGAAAGAAATTCGAAGATTTTGAGCCAACGAAGAAGAAGAAGAATATCACCGGTTCAGTTCCAGATTTCAAGCAAGAATCAGTGAAAACAGAATCAAATCAAGGAATTCCAAAGATTCGAATCCAAATCTCCGAATAAAACCAGGTGAAAATCAAAAGCTTACCTCTTTCGTGCTTAAAAACATCAGCGAATCCAAATCAACGTGAATCCGTCGAAGATTCGAAGCGTTTTGGTTCAAAATCAATAAACCCTAAAAATCTTTGAAAAAAACGTAAAAGATTCCAAGGTTTACAACGAGTAACAACCATTGTAAACCAACGAATCCATAAACAAATCCATTCAGAAAAGATTGAACCAAAACGCGAAGAACCAAAACAGTTCGAAGCTACGATTGAAATTCAAGATCCACGTCGATTCAACGGATGAATGTGATTTCTAGTGACTGATTCATGCTTAGAATAACAACACGAAGCAATTAAGACATGTATGAATGATTTCTGGGTAGCCTATGACGAACTAGGGTTAGGGTTCCATAGGAGGCGAAGAGGGAACGGAGAGAAGAAAGAGAAAGAAAGAAAAGAAATGAGTGAACCGGGTTTTGATGCTTTTATATAGACGCGTGGATCGGGTCGGTTCAGACCCGATCCAGCTCTCCTGTGTTCTAGGCCGTTGGATCTAGGTTTTAGGGTATCCGGATCAATCCAACGCCTCTGAGGCATTTTGGAGATCTGGATCCACCAAGTGGCGCGGGTCTGGGCTCCATGACCGTGGGCTTTAGGTTCCTTTCATTTTTTCTTAATTTTGTTGCTATGCACACCTTCATTCCTGCTATTTGGACCCCCTGTGCACTCTAATTTTTTACAAAAAATCCCAAAAAATTACTATGTGTTCTTGATATGTTTTTGACTGTTTTTGTGATATTTTCACATGTTTAAATTGATAAAAATAATATGTGTTAATTTCTCATTTGATTGGTGTATTTTGTGTTTTTGTGAAGTTTCTAGCATGATTTTTGATCCAAATATTTGTCACTTGATATTGATGGTTGGCACTTAATTTTATGATGTGATCCCCTCTGATTTCATGCTAATTCATTCAATCTTGTTAAGTTTGTTTTTTTGTAATATTCTCAATGTTGTTAAAATTTTCCATTTTTGTTAAAGTTTGATTCTTGATTACAATTTTGCAATATTTTCAATCTTGTTAGTTTGATTCTTGTCTACAATTTTGCAATATTTCCAACGTTGTTAGGTTTAATTCTCGTTTACAATTTTGCAATGATTCAATCTTGTTAGGTGTGATTTTTGTTCACAATTTTGCATGGTAATTGTCAATTTCCAATGATGTTAGCTTAATTTCATTTAGTTTGTCATCTTGCAATGATAATTGTTAGCTTTTAATCTTGTTGCTTTAACTCTCGGTTTGCTATTTTACAAGCTTATAGGTTAGCTCCTAATTTTTGCCATGTTTTACTTGTTAGTTTCTTGCTTTGTAGGTAATATTAGTTCACATGCATTTTTCTTTCCACTTTTTACATTTTGCTATTATTTTTCTATGCCAATCAGTTTAACATTCCCACTATCATTTCATCTTGCTTTACTAACCATTTTGTTCTATGTTTCATACATACATTGAGCATTCCACCTCATCCTCGTCCTTTAGTCTAGGTTTTATTCACTTTTCTAACTCTTAGGTAGTTATTCCTTTATTTTAATTTCTTGCAAGACCATAGAATGTAAACTAGGGCCAATGTAAAGGACAATGGACACTATAATGATGTACACCGACACACGCACCGACACGCACACACGTTGTATGATCTAACGCTAGATGTATGTTTAGGAAGCGCGAAACTTAGAGAAAATCATTTTCCAAAAAGTGTTAACAATTCCATCACTTGAAAACATTTTTTCAATAAACCTTGGAGTCAAAACTCCATTGTATTTTCTTTCCTTTTCTTAATCAAATTCAAATGGAAATAACTCTTACTTAGACTCTTTTGTAAACAATTGAACTAACCACACATTTTTCTTTCTCAAGCCTTTACGGCCTCTTTCTCTTCCTCAAAACCATTTTCGAAAATTAAAATCAATCAAAACTCACAAAACTTTTCGAGAGAGAACTACATGGAGTTTGATCCCTTAAAAGGGTATGTAGGCAAGAGGTCAAAACCTCTCCAAGTCCAATAAAAATAAATCCCAAACACTTCTCCCCCATTCTTAAAAACAATTTCTTTTCAATAAATAGCATTAAAAATAAAGCGTAAAAGATAAATCTAGAAAAACGGTTCCTATAGAGTACTATAGTCGTTACGGGTGCCTAACACCTTCCCGTAGCGAAAATTGCCCCGAACTTAGAATTTCTAAGGGTTTTCTCAATTTTACCCTTCCCCAAAAAAATAGAGGCATCAATGATTGAAAGGTTCAAGCCTAATTAATGACTTGACACCCAAAAATCGCGATGACACTTGCTCCCAAAGTTTCTCACTTATTAGTTGTGAATTTTCTCTATAAATAGAGAGCTCACACAATGCATTCTTCACACCAAAATTCACAGTTGATGCTTCCTGTGTTTTTCCTCTCTTCTCCCTCCTTCGACTTGTGTTGACGAGTCATTCTCCTTCTTTTACTCCTTCTGTCCCTTCGGAATTAAGAGTGTTCTTAAGACCATAGTCCCTTTTCGGTTTAATGTCCCTTCAGAATTAAGAATGGTCTTAAGTTCATAGTCCCTTTTCGGTTTAATGTCCCTTCGGAACTAAGAGTGTTCTTAAGACCATAGTCCCTTTTCGGTTTAATGTCCCTTCGGAATTAAGAATGGCCTTAAGTTCATAGTCCCTTTTCGGTTTAATGTCCCTTCGGAAATAAGAGTGTTCTTAAGACCATATAGTCTCTTTTCGGTATATTGTCCCTTCGGAATCAAAAAATGTCTTAAGAGCATAGTCCCTTTAATTATTTATATCTCTTTAGAATAAATAATATTTTAAGATCATAGTCCCTTTTAGGTAAAATAAGAATGATCTTAAACATATATATTCTTCTTCAATTCATGGAGAAGTTAGATGTTAGAATGGTCGTAACACCATATTTGAGTGGTTGAAATACCATATTGATATTTGGAGAAGTTAAAAATTAGAATGGTGGTAGCACCATATTTGAATGGTCTCAACACCATAATAGAGTGGTCACAGTACCATATTGGTTTCAGTATTAAAAGAGTGGTCTTAGTACCATATTGAAGGTGTAATTCTCGAACGGTTTTCTACAGTGCAGTAGTTAACCGCACAGTTGTAGCTGAGCTTGTTTTATCCTAGAGGCGGCATGGTTGATAGTCTGCCTTGCACAATTTTGGGTAGTGCCACGAAACGTCTTAAAGAGAGCGACCTGGTCGTGACTCAACCTAGTAACAACTTCGGTACATATTCTCTTTCAAAATAGAATTTTGGAAAACCAAAATACAAAAGTTTGGAAATCCAAAAAACAACAATTTTAAGACGTTTCGACTGCTAAGTCTATCGAAGAAATTACTTATTGAGGTTTCATTGTCCCTAAATATAACAAGTATAAATCAAGCTATAGAAATACATCTTTCGACTGAAACAATGAAGTGCTTGTTGTTATAACAACAAGACTAACAAAATTCACATATGCTACTTTGAATCTGTTTGAAATTTATTTTCAAAAATCAGAACCGCACAATGAATAAATAGCTCTAATTGCCAAGAGAATATGAACCCCAAAAAGATCCTAAGTGAAAATCAGCAACACCATCAAGAATTGACATTGGTTCACAATTTATTGTTAATACAATTGTGAGAAACTATGTCATATGTCCCGCAGTTATATGAACATGTCAAGTGTTGCTTTGTAGCCTAACATGACTAAAGAAAAATTCACTGATGTGACTAGCTAAATCATTCTAGTTGGTGAATTAAGTGAATGATGGATAAACATTAGCGCATCGCGCCATGTTTGCTATGACTATGCTATGTTTAAAACATATGTTGCTGAGAATAAGAAAGTGTTGTTAGAATCTTCTTACACCACTAAAGTAATTGGCATTGGAGATATGAAAGTTAGAAAGAATCTGAATTACAGATTTCTACTGAATAAGACTGAGTTCACTCAGACTTAAAGAGAGACTTGAGCGTGATGTATTCTTGTTGGGAAATACGAAACCACTGAAGGAATTTCGTGGTGATAGAAGCACATAATTCCCACATTTTCAATGAGTTTTATTCATAATACAAATTTATTCATGAAACAACTGCATCTTATTATCCTGAAATGAACGGTAAAGCAGATAAGAAAAAATTACAACCTTTACCGAGCTAGTTGTTTAAATCATGCCTAATTTTGGTACTGTATCTCATTGGTGAGAGAAATTTTATTGATTGTTTGAAATGTGTTAAATAGAGTACTCAAGTCTAAGAACAAAATTTCTACTTATGAAGTTTTGACGAAAAGACAACTCAACTTGTCTTATTTTTGAACTTGGGATTGTCTGACATAAGTTCGGATTTTGAACCCAAGAGAGTTAAACTCAACTAGTAGAGCCTATGAATCTGTATTCATTGGGTATGCTATAATTAGGGAAGCTTATAGGTTTTATGACCTAAATGCTTAAGTGATCATAAAATCAAACGATGCTGATTTCTATGAAGTACGTACCCCTTTAAATTAAAGAACAGTGGGGGCACTAGTGTGGGTAAACTAAATTCCCCTTGTATATTAAGAACTAGTGGGGGCACTATATCTGATCATATTTCAGTAATCAGAAATAGTTATGAAAACATCGTACAAGATGTTATAGAACCTCAAAGGGGTAAGAAAGCAAGAATTGCTAAGCAGTATGGACCTTATGGTTTATACATTGGAAGAAGATCCATTAAGCCTTAAAGAAGTTATATCCTCATTGGATATTGAATTATGGCAAGAAGCAATAAACGATAAAATGGATTCTCTAGATTCTAACGAAACATGACATTTGGTTGACTTGCCTCATGGTTGCAAACTAATCGGTTGTATTTGGATTTTGGGAAAAGAACTAAAACCTGATGGTACGGTTTATGAATACAAGGTCCTCCTTGTAATCAAAGGTTTTAGACAGAGATAAATATAGACTTCTTCGACATTCAATCACCAGTCACGAGAATCATATCCATAAGAGTACTAGTCCCTTTAGCCGCTGTTCATAACTTGATAGTACTCCAAATGGATGAGAAAGTTGCCTTTTTATGGTGAACTAGAAGAAGAGGTCTATATTAAACAACTTGAAGGTTTTGTGATTCATGGACAAGAAAAACAAGGTCTGTAAGTTAGATAATTTTTTGTGAGGTCTAAAATAAAATCCTAAGGAATGGCATGAAAAATTTGACATTCTAATGTTATCGAGCATAAAGTGAATGAAAGTGACAAATGTATTTACAACAAATATGGAAATAATATTTGCACGATCATATGTCTCTATGAAGACGACTTGCTCATATTTGGTTTAAAGATTCATGTTATGAATTATGTGAAATCATTGTTTATCAATAACATTGATAAGAAAGACCTAGACAAAGTTGAAGTAATTCTTGGTTTCAAGATTACTAGATCAGAAAAGAGAACTTTTTTGATAAATCTCACAAAGTTGAGAAGATCTTAAGAAAATGTAATTATTTGACTATAAACTTGAAAGCATATATTGTGATCCAAGTGTAAGAACACTTGAGGTGGTGTTAGACAAATAGAATATGCGAGAATCATTGGCAATCTTTAGATACACCATTGAATGTATTAGACTCGACGTTGGCCACGTCGTGAGATTTCTGTTCAAGTTTACTAGTAGACGAATGAGAAGCATTGACATGCTATTGAAAGAGTCATGAGGTGCCTTAAGAAGATTATGACTCTAGGATTACATTATGAGACATATCATATTGTACTTGAATGATACAAGATACAAATGAGAAGTATTCTATTGTACTTGAATGGTACAAGATACAAAATGGAACATCTTTCAGATGAGTCTTAAACGACTAGTGACTGCAAATTGAGCATCACTAAAGGAGTTATTTGTTGAAACAAATGAAATTAACTCAGTCCACTATGGAAAGAACCTGAGATGAGAACACTAGAGAAAACTAGTGAAGAAGCAAGTTGATAAGATACTTGCTAGTTGAGAACCCTTAGTGGGTAAAATTGTTTCTAGAAGTGTTAATTCATTGTGATAGTACTGTGTCTATTACAAAATTGAGAATCGTTACTACAATGACAAGAGGTGTTTATTAAGGCACAAACACATAAAGAATTAGAGAGCTAGCTACTCTCAAAAGGAATAGTTAAAGAAGATCATGTACGTACTGATGATGACCTAGTTTATCCTTTGACGAAAGGAATAACTAGCAAGAAAGTCCTAAACACATCCAATAGGATGGGACTAATGCCCAAAGGTCATAAGTGATAGTAACCCGACCTACATGACAGGAGATCCCAAGAAATAGGTTCATTGGGTAATAACAAGTCACAAGTGATAGAACATGCTATGATAAAAGTAAGAAAACATGATTCCTGCAGCGACAGAAGGATGAGATAATAGAAACTCTTAATGAGATCTATACTCTATTTGGAATGGAGTACATAGCTACAAGAGTAATCGTGATAGACTCACCTATACGAATGTGAAACTTAGGCCGGTTTCTATGGAATTCGGGGCAGAATACCTAGAGCATTCGTTAAAACTGGGATAGACGTGCAGGGCCATAAACGCACGAGCTTTTAGAATACACCTTAGAAAAGGTTTGTGTGCGGATTCTATGTCTGAGATAGAGTTCAATGCTGTAAGCAACTCTTGTTAAATCGGAATATTATCCGCTATGCAAGGTTCAAGTTGTAGGCGACACCTTTGTTTACTAGCAAATCTTATGGAGACGTCTTTGACGTTATTTCTGGACCTTTCTTGGTCAAAAGTGTGTCACCTTATAGAGCTGTTGAGTTAATCACGCCGGAGGGTGACAAAAGTTTCAAGGTGAATGGGCAGAGAGTTAAGCCATATCTGGGTGGCGACCTACCAAAAGCAAGGGTAGGGCTGGTACTGAAGGACCTTTAAAGGTCCGTGGTAGTCAAGCTAGTGACGGTAAAGGAGCGCTAGGTGGGAGGCAGCCCACCATTTTTTATCTTTCAGGTATTTTAGTTTCTTGTTTCTTTTATTTTATTGTCACCAATATAAAATATACAAAAAGATTTTCATTTTATGAGGCAGGAAAAATTTTGACAATGCCAAGTGCAAGCCCTGCCAAGATTGTTGTGACACAGTACTGATGTTGTGACACAACTATCTCCTCAAAATTCTTGATTACAAAAGAAAGGTGAAGTTCAACAAAAAAAATTAATTTTTTTTTTCATTCTGCCTTCAAAATCGTGACACGGTACTGAAATCGTGACATGATTTTGATGTTAAACATTCTGAACTTTGACCTTTCAAAATCTCGTCACGCCAGCAAAAATCGTGACACGATTTGCTTCACAATTTTCAAATTTTCTTCTGCCACCAAAATCGCGTTACGCCACTCAAATCGCATCACCATTTTGGTGGATTTTTCAAAAAAATATATCCGTTACACTCAAATCGCGTCACAGTAAAACCCAACCGTGACGCGATTTTGCCCGAGCCTATAAATACCCAACCAGTTTCAAAAACTTCCCACATCCATTTTTCCTACTGTTACTCTGCCAAATTTTTCCCTGAAACTCAAACCACAAATTCTACCTCTTTTCACATCAATTTCTCACCATCCTAACCCTTCCCAACACAAAATTAACCAAAAATCTCCATCTCTACACCATAAACCTCCACTAAACCATCACCACCTTCACCAAATCTCCAAACTTACTATACATCCTCACCATGGCACCCAAAAACCCCACTAGAGCAGCCAAAGGAAAGAAAACTGCCACTAACCCAACCGCTCCTAACAAAGGACAAAGACCAAACCCCATACCCCCAACCAATGTTGAACGGATTATTTCGGAGGACGCAAGAGCAAGGTTTGAAAAGAGCAGAAGTTTTGAGGTAGTGGGAGAGAGGAAGTTTGATGTGGTGAATTTAACAAAGTATCTGGTTTTTGATACGATGATCCGAGAGAGAGGATGGGAAGAGCTTAACAACATGGTGCAAGACTCCAACAATAAGTCTGTCATCATGGAGTTTTATGAAAATGCTCGGTATTCCGAGACAAAGTACTTAGCTTACGTCCGGGGCAAGATAATTGACTATAGCCTGTATGCAATCAATAAATTGTTAGGTCTAACAACACCGGAAGAGTGTGAGCTGCAAAAGCTGACAAGAGAGGTGAAGAACATGATGAGGAGTGAGTGGGATGAGTTGATTGCTAAATTGTGTTGCCCGGGGGAGACTTGGAAGAGCGCTAAGATGCTCGCTTATGCTGATTTCCTGCCCGTTCCGAAGGCATGGGCTTCTTTTGTCATACAAACCCTTGAGAGCACATCTTGCACTTCTGAGATTCCTCTCAAACGAGTGTTCATCGTGTCTGCAATCTTAGACCATAAACCTGTCAATGTTGGTGAACTAATAGCCAACAACATTTATATCATTGCAACTGGGAAGAAGGCTGTTTTAGGGCATGGGAGGATCATCAATTGTTTTGTGAGAAGCAAATGGTACAGCCGTTTGAGGGTGATTTGTATACTCCCACGGTGAAGCCTATTACTGACAAGACCATGGATGTTTTTGTGAAGAAGTATGAGGAGTTTATGAGAGCAAGAGAGGGAGGAGGCGCAGCTAGGGTTCCACCACATCAGCAAATTCCTCCAATGACGCAAGGAGAGGGAAGCCAGCAGGGTACCTATCCACCTATCCACCCTACTATGATGGAGTACATGTTTACTTCGGCCAATTGGATGAATGAGACTTCTGATCAATTGTGGGTGAACCGTCCGAGGTTTTCCCTTGAGTTTGCTGCAGAAGCACTATTGCATAGGAGGCATATCACCGGGTCATATGAGAGATTTGATAGCTCCCGTGAGCGCATGAATGAGTAGTTTGCTCATCAAGAGCGATTTGCTGCACATATGAAGAGAGAAATTGTTGATGATTTCGATGCGGGAGAAAGTAGAGCAGGTGACAACTTCTTTGAGGGGTTACAGGGGGAGGGTAATCCAAGCACTTTGAATGCAGAGGATGAGATGTGATGACACTAGGTCATATATTGTTTTTAGTACCATGTTTATGAGTTTTGAGTTGATTTCAGGTGATTTTGTATGAGTTAGAAGGTATAAAAGACTAAAATTGAAGTGTTTAAGGAAGCAAGAAATCGTGCTACGATTTCTATCATCGTAGTCCGATTTGGCAGAAAATTGAAGACATTTCAACACTGTAAAAATCGTGCTACGATGAGACTTCATCGTGCTCCGATTTGAAGGAGCGTCTCAGCCATCGTGCTCCGATTTTGAGCATCGTGCTCCGATTTTGGCGTACAACAAAATTTCCCTATAAAAGCCAAGTTGTTTTCAGAGGCAAGGGTTCGAAATTTTGGAGAAGAAATCACACTTTTGGAGCTGGAAAGCGAGATAAAAGGTGGGAGACCATCAAAAACTCATAGCCGGTTATCAATTGATGTAATGAATTC
The DNA here is from genome assembly GCA_958299785.1 of Medicago lupulina. Taxonomy (NCBI): domain Eukaryota; kingdom Viridiplantae; phylum Streptophyta; class Magnoliopsida; order Fabales; family Fabaceae; genus Medicago; species Medicago lupulina. The sequence goes on along the minus strand of OY283145.1, from coordinate 18,612,285 downwards.
TTCCTTATCATTAGTTATTTGTGCTTTAGCCATGTGTAGCTAGATCTATTGTGATTAGGTCTTGAGATGAATCTGTAATAGCTCATGCTTGTAACCTGAAACTCTATTTGCTCTATCAATGTCAATCTAGTTTATTCAGTATATTTTATGCTTAATGCTTTTATGATTCTGACCCAATATAATCGATTCAAGAGATTATATGACTATTGACACTAGCGTATAACTCGGATATACTTATACTGTTTCACTTAACGGACAATCTAGGGATGGAACGTTGTTAGGTGATGATTTTGGAATTAACGTGCTAAAAACCTTCGAGAATTATAGGTTCACCTAAGGGATTAGGGAATTATAATTGGAGAAGAGGACTTAGGATCAAGGGATTGACCTAAGTTATTTTGTTAATTTGTCGTTAACTTTGTGACATGAATAGACTTTTAGACACAGGTTGCATATGAGTGATTTACAGATGATTCGAATGACCTAATCATTCTTCCAAATTTTATTTCAACCAAGTTTAATTTCCGCAATTTATTTCTTATTGCAATTTCAAACCATCTGCCTAGGGCAACCCCCCCAATTTTAATACATCTTTATGATAATGCTATTACTCGTTGAGAAGAAATAGTCCTTGTGGATACGAATTATTTATTACTTCGATATAAGTTAGTACACTTGCTAATCTTCTATCAAGTTTTTGGCGCCGTTGCCGGGGACTGTTGAATCATTTCAACAAGGCAATATCGTTATCATTAAGATTTATGCAATTTATTTTCTGTTTTTAAATTTTGTCGCAAGAAAGATTTTGAATAAATTTACATATTTATTTGGTATTGTGCAGTGCTACTAAGGTGTAGTTTGCTGTTTATGCGAGGTAGAAAACCACGAGGAGAATTGCTGTACGATCCTGAGATCGAGAAGACCGCAAAAGCGAATCGAAGGGCTGTCCGGCTGGCTCGATCAGCTGAACCTAGTCCAAGAACACAGCACACTAGCCCTACACCTTTTGAACCTGAATTCATACCTATACCTGCACCACCACCTGTTACTGTCACCATGGGTGAAAATCCACCACCTCCTCCTCGACCTATGATGGGAGATTACGGGTTAGCCACCAACCGTGGGCGCTTAACTTATGTCTTTCAACCTGCTAACCCTGTTGCCTTTGACATAAAAAATTCTGTTTTGCAAGGCTTGAGGGAAGACCAATATGATGGGCGTGATAATATGAGCCCTCATGAGCACATAAGCAAATTTTATGAAACTTGTCAGTTTTGTGTCCCGCCAGGTACTGTTACCGAGAGCCAAAAGAAACTGAGACTTTTCCCTTTCACTTTAACCGGTAGAGCCAAAGACTGGTTGCTGTCCATCCCTAGTGGAACCATTCAAACTTGGGACGAGTTAGAACTTAAGTTTTATGAGCGATTTTTCCCTATGTCAAAATATATGGAGAAGAAGCATGAGATTACAAACTTCAAGCAAGGTGAGAGTGAGACTTTGTATGATGCTTAGGAGCGGTTTAAACTGCTTCTGAAAAGGTGTCCGTCACACAACATAGATGAGAAATCATCTCTTCAAATTTTTACTGAGGGGTTATCCAATAACCATAGGATGTTCTTAGATGCTTCGGCTGGTGGAAGTATGAGACATAAAACTGACCATGAAGTTCAAACTTTGATAGAAAACATGGCCCAAAATGAATATAGAGTCGAGGGTGACAAGAAGAAAAGAGGTGTCTTTGAAGTGAGTGACCATACCGCTTTGTTGGCTAACCAAACAGCTATGAACAAACACCTTGAAACTTTGACAAAGCATGTTACAGCTTTGGCCATGGGACAAGCTCAAACACAAAATGCCAATGTCCAACAAGTTCAACAAATACCCGTTCAAGTATGCGATTTCTGTCAAGGAGACCATCCAAATGGGGAGTGTACCTTTGAGGGATTTAGTGAGGAAGCAAACTACATGGGAAACTACCAGAAAAACAATCCTTACTCCAACACCTACAATCCAGGGTATGCCAAACATCCAAACTTGAGCTATTCCATCACAAATACTTTGAATCCTCTTCTCCCTAATCCCCAACCTCAGCAACAACAAAGAAAACCGTCGGGCCTTGAAGAGACGATGAACAAGTTCATGCAGATGACTCAATCCAACTTTGAACAAATGAAGGCAAATCAGGAGGCTGAAAGAAAGACTAATGAAGCCTCACGAAAAATGTTGGAAACTCAGATTGGGCAGTTAGCAAAACAGTTGGCGGAGCAGAACAAGGGAGGATTTTCTGGCAATACTCAAGACAATCTTAAAAATGAGAGTTGCAAGGCTATTGAATTAAGAAGTAAGAAGGTGTTACCTCCGGTTGTTCCAAAGGTGACAAATAAGAAAGATAAAGTTGTGTTGGAGGAGTTTGAAAAAGAAGTGGTTGAAAAAAATGGTGAAGTTGAAAAAGGAAAAAATGATGAGAATGGTGGAGTTGAAAAAGAAAAGAAGGAAAAAATAGAGGGAGAAAAAAATGAGCGACTAATTGATGTAGATTCCATGTTGAGAAAGACAAAGAGCCAACATCTTGCGGAGGATGGGAAAGAGCAAGTTGTTCCTTCTTATGTTAAATTGCCCTATCCTCATCTAGCGAAGAAGAAGGCGAAGGAGGAAAGTCAGTTCAAGAAGTTCATGGAGTTGTTCACACAGCTGCAAGTGAACATTCCTTTTAGTGAGGCGCTTGATCAAATGCCGGTGTATGCAAAGTTTATGAAAGATCTTTTGACCGGAAGGAGGAAACCAAGGGATGATGAAAACATATCATTGTCTGAAAATTGTAGTGCTATACTTCAAAGGAAGTTGCCTCCAAAGCTTAAAGATCCGGGAGCATTCACTATACCTTGCACCATTGGAAAAATTAGCGTTGGAAAAGCCTTATGTGATTTAGGGGCCAACATTAATCTTATGCCCTTATCTATGATGAAAAAGCTCGGTTGTGGGACACCAAAGCCTACCAAGATGACTCTCACTCTGGCCGACCGTTCTATTTCTTATCCTCATGGAGTTTTGGAGGATGTTCTTGTAAAGGTAAACGATCTTTTGTTCCCAGCTGATTTTGTTATTCTTGACATGGAGGAAGATGAAGAAGTTCCCTTGTTGTTGGGGAGACCATTCTTAGCAACAGGGAGGGCGCTCATTAATGTTGAGATGGGTGAATTGATGCTTCGATTCCAAGATGAGCAAGTGGTTTTTAATATTTTTGAAGCAATGAAGCATAGAAATGAAAACCCACAATGTTACCGTGTTGATGTGGTTGATGAAATTGTGGAAGATGCTACTATGGATGGAACACCCACCTTGCCTTTAGAAAGAGTAATTGTAAATTCCATTGAAAGTAGTGATCAAGAAACTTGTGAAGAGATTGAAGAGTGTGTGGAACAATTGAAGGCATCAAAGGCCGAATCGGTGTCTAGAAAAGTTGAAGCTTTGGAAGTGATTGTAAAAGGTGACGACGTTATTGAAAAAGAAAAACCAGCTGCACCTGAATTGAAAGAACTTCCAAACCACTTGAAATATGTGTTCTTAAGTGAAGACGCGTCTAGGCCTGCCATTATCAGTAGCTCCTTATCCACGCTTGAAGAGGAGAAATTAATGAGGGTGCTGCGGGACAACCAAAGTGCTCTTGGGTGGAACATTTCAGAATTGAAAGGGATTCGTCCGGCTTACTGTATGCATAAAATTCATTTGGAGGCTGAGTATAAACCGTTAGTCCAACCCCAAAGGCGTTTGAATCCCACCATGAAAGAGGTTGTGAAGAAAGAGGTGCTCAAGTTGCTAGATGCGGGTATGATCTATCCTATTTCCGATAGTGAGTGGGTGAGTCCTGTACATGTGGTTCCTTAAAAAGGAGGGATGACTGTGGTAGCCAATGAAAAGAATGAATTGATCCCCACTAGAACAGTTACTGGCTGGAGGATGTGTATTGACTACAGAAGGTTAAACCATGCCACAAGGAAAGATCACTTTCCCCTCCCCTTCATGGATCAGATGCTCGAGAGGTTAGCTGGGCAAGCATTCTACTGTTTTCTGGATGGATACTCAGGGTACAACCAGATTGCGGTATCTCCGGAAGATCAGGAGAAGACCGCCTTTACTTGCCCTTTCGGCGTATTCGCATATCGGAGGATGCCTTTCGGGTTATGCAATGCACCCGCCACTTTTCAACGGTGCATGCTCGCCATCTTTTCAGACTTGCTGGAGAAAAACATCGAGGTATTTATGGATGATTTTTCTGTCTTTGGTAAGTCATTTGATAATTGTTTGCATCACTTAGATGTTGTTCTCAAGAGATGCACCGAAACTAACCTGGTTTTAAACTGGGAAAAATGTCACTTTATGGTGACGGAGGGTATAGTTTTGGGGCACAAAATCTCTGGGAAAGGCATCCAAGTGGATCAAGCCAAGATTGAGGTTATAGAGAAGTTACCCCCTCCAATTAATGTGAAAGGGGTAAGAAGCTTTTTAGGGCATGCCGGTTTCTATAGGCGCTTTATTAAAGATTTTGCAAAAATTGCAAAACCTCTCTGTAACCTCCTTGTTAAGGAAAATGGATTTATTTTTGATGATGAATGTTTGAATTCTTTCTCCATAATCAAAAAGAAGTTGGTCACTGCGCCCATAATCATTGCACCAAAGTGGGACCTCCCTTTTGAATTGATGTGCGATGCAAGTGATTATGCGGTAGGAGCAGTTTTGGGCCAACGACAAGAGAAATTTTTTCATGCTATTTATTATGCCAGCAAGGTCCTAAATGAAAACCAAGTAAATTACTCCACAACGGAGAAGGAATTGCTGGCCATAATATTCGCATTGGAGAAATTTCGCTCGTATCTCATAGGGTCAAAGGTTATTATTTTCACTGACCATGCAGCTTTGAAATTTTTGCTGACCAAAGGGGACTCAAAACCCCGCTTGTTGAGGTGGGTACTCTTGTTGCAAGAGTTTGACTTGGAGATACGGGACAAGAAGGGTGTAGAGAATGTGGTGGCTGATCATTTGTCCAGATTGGACAATGAAGAGGTGACTAAAAGGGAGAAGGCCATTGAGGCTGAATTCCCTGATGAGAAATTGTTTGCAATAACTGAAAGACCATGGTTTGCGGATGTAACAGCCCGTTTTTAGCGTTTGTTTTATTTTAATTATTTTATTTCGTGCGTTATGTTAACTGTGTGCATTTTTATATGTTTGTGCATTTGAGGGGTGATTAGTGATTTTATGAGGATAGTGTTTTATCATTTATTTTAAGATAGAGCCGTTTTATTAACTAAGTTGTCGGAGCACAATAATTAAATAGAGACGAGGTTATTATTTAGTTACCGTTAGTGTGTTGTTAGTAGATTAGTGTGAGCCCATTCATTTGTGTGTTAGGCCCATTAAGGGAGAAAGAGTTATAAACTTAGTCTTAGTAACTAGGTTAGAAACTTTGTTCATTTCTCACAACACAAAGTTAGAGGACTTGGAGGCTTGAGAGAAGAGAGCAAGAGTTGAGGGTTGGAAGCTAGCTAGAGGGGGAATTCATCCTTTGGGAGCTAAAGTGAAGCTTTGGTTAGTGATTCTTGGTGCTAGAGGTAAGGGGGTTAGGCTTCACTCATAATTTCATAACTTTTCATTTTTCCCATTTTTGTGGAATTGTTGGATTGAGCATAATTAATGTAAAATTCGTGCATAGTTGTTGTTGTTATGTTTGAGAACATGAAATGCATGATAAATGTGTGGTTATATGTGAATTAACATGTTGAAATGCATAAGTGTTGGTGTTTTGTGTTCTTGAGCAAATTTGATGAAAAATGAAGTTGTGATGTTGGATTGAGCATGAAATGATGTTCATTAGTTGTTATTGATGATTGTTAAACTATTGGAATCGAATTAGTATAACTGGAATCATTGTTTTTGGATTTGAGATGAAATTTGTGGTTGTGTTGGTGTTTTGGGAAAATTTCATAATTTTGGTGAAAGATGTTGAATTGTTGTTTTCTAATGCATGATTCATGTTTGTTTTGATGCATTATAACTATATTGACCCATAAACACTTTCTGGAACTTGTTTTGGTGAATTGGGGATTTGAAAATTAAGTTTTGGGGTGAAAAAGGGGTCAAAACTGAGAGATTCTGGTCTGCCCAGATGAAGTTTCGCTTGAAGCGAGCTCCAAGCGAGCTCCAAGCGAGATTCATCTGTGCTCTCTGGAGCAATTTCGCTTCAAGCGAGATGATTTCGCTTCAAGCGAAATTGAGCTGTTTCAGCACCTCTTGAACTTTGTTCCGTGAACCTTTGGGGCTTTTCGAGCATTTCTTAATACTTCTTTTAACCTCTATAAACACTGTTTGCATCTATAATCCTACTGGAACAACATTGGAATTGAATTGGAATGATTTTGGAAAGATTGAACTTGATACTTGAAAATGGTCAAGAACACGGACTTTCCGGAACTCGATCCTTTTCAAGGAAACCAAGTGGAATTATACTTGAATAATGTTTATATGATTTTTAAAGATGATTTCAATTGGTTCCATGGACTAATAACTTGATTTGCCTTGAAAACTTATAACTTTGGAAAAGTGGCAAAAGTGAGACGAACTTCATGAATTTTGTGCATTCTTCATATGTGGCCGATGAAATGCTTATGAAACCTCTACTGTACACATATGTGACTTGTGAGGATACATGGCATAGGCAATTGAGCTCGTTATTTGGTTTTGGTTCTTAACCTTCAAATATTTTAAAAGTTGTGAAATATGAGATGAACTTGTGTAATTTTTACCTTGAAGTTTATTTGATGGTGAACCTTTTTAGATATGGATTCCTATGGTTAATTGTATGCTTGTGAATGAAATTGGATAATGATAATGTGAAATATCATGACCTCGCATGTTATCTTCTTTACTTGAAATATATGAAGTGTTGCTTGTTCATGATGAACTATGTGAAGAAGGTGATAATGTTGATTGTATACATGTTCAAAGGTGATGAATATATGTATGTTGTATGTATGTGCAATTGTTGATGTGTGCATACTTGATTAAATGACCTTGGTGATGATTGCATAATTGTATGCATGGTTTGGGTGATGATTGCATAGTTGTATATGCATGTTTTGGAGAATTGTGTATGAGCATATGTATTGAGTCAAGTCATATGTTCATGCATTCATTGTTGAGGTGGCGGACGTATGTCCAAAGTGTAAGGCAGGTGTGAACCTTACACTCGATGTGTTTGTTGCATCGGAGGTGGCGGACGTATGTCCAAAGTGTAAGGCAGGTGTGAACCTTACACTCGATGTGTTTGTTGCATCGGAGGTGACGACCTTGAGGTGACTTGGTACCACATGCATCTAGATGAGTCTAGAGACATTGCATGAATTGTTGTGAGTTGTATTGCATTTGAATTGTGCATGGTGTTTGTGTTTGGAGATTGATATTTGACTTGGTTGAATTGTGATATGTGTGTGATACACTTGAATTATGTGAACTTGAAATGATGCCTATGAATGATATTGAATGAGATAAATGTGGAAATACTATGAGTATAGGTTTGGCATTGTTGTTTATCATTCTTGGATATATGACCATTATTTCAATGTTCTTGCTTATCTGTTTATGGATTATGATGATGTAATGCTAACCCTCAGTGGTTTACCACCTGCCTTTCCGTATGGACGGGTAGATGGAGTGCAGGATGCTTAGTTACTTTGATGTTGCCGAGGAGCGGGAGTTCCTCGTTCTTGTGCAAGTGTCTAGATTAGGGCTCTGATCTAGGGTGTCCTTGCATGTTATTTCTTTTATGACTATGTTGTTTTGTGGAGTTGAGACATTGTTATTTTGAGTTTGAGATCATGTATTTATTATCATGAGATTTTGGAGATGTTATTTACATGGTTTACATATATTCCGCTGCTATGCTTATGTAATTGATAAATTATCCATGTTTGATTTTTTGGATTTGTTGGTGACGTAACATCTATTTCTTGCATATGCTCTGATGTATTCTCGCGTTTATCGTTTATTAGAAATAGGGTGTTATAGCGGACATGGCCAATTTTAAGGCAGGGAATTTGATCCCTGAAGATTTAACATACCAACAGAAGAAAAAGTTCTTCAAAGAGGCTAATTTTTTTGTGTGGGATGACCCATACTTGTTTCGAACTAACTCTGACGGTTTGTTAAGAAGATGTGTTGCAGGTGAGGAGGCGAAAAGCATAATGTGGCATTGTCATAGTTCAGCCTATGGAGGCCACCATAGTGGTGAAAGAACCGCGGCCAAGGTGTTGCAAAGCGGGTTTTGGTGGCCTACCTTGTTCAAAGATTGTCATAGTTTTGTCAAAAGTTGTGACAAATGTCAACGGACAGGTAATATCTCGAAGAGGAATGAGATGCCCCTAAACGGTATTCTTGAAATTGAACCATTTGATTGTTGGGGCATTGATTTCATGGGACCGTTCCCCTCTTCATACTCTAACTTGTATATCCTTGTATGTGTTGATTATGTGACCAAATGGGTTGAGGCTATTGCTTGTGTGGCTAATGATTCCCATACTGTGGTTAACTTCCTAAAAAAGAATATTTTTCCTAGGTTTGGAACCCCTAGAGTGTTGATTAGTGATGGGGGGAAGCACTTTTTACAATAAATACTTAGAAAGTGTTTTAGCAAAGTACAATATAAAGCATAAAGTTGCTACTCCCTATCACCCTCAAACTAGTGGGCAAGTTGAAGTGTCTAATAGACAATTGAAACAAATCCTAGAGAAAACTGTTGCATCATCTAGGAAGGATTGGTCTAGGAAACTAGACGATGCACTTTGGGCATACCGTACTGCGTTTAAAACGTCCATTGGTTTTTCTCCCTACCAACTAGTTTATGGAAAAGCTTGTCATTTACCCGTGGAGTTAGAGCATAAAGCCTATTGGGCTATAAATTTTTTGAATTTTGATCAAACTCTTGCTGGTAAAGAACGACTTTTCAAACTAAATGAGTTGGAAGAAATGAGGTTGCAAGCGTATGAAAATGCGCTGATCTATAAAGAAAGAACAAAGAGATATCATGATCGCAACCTTGTTCCTAGGGAGTTTCACGCTGGGCAACCAGTTCTTTTGTTTAATTCCAGGTTAAAGCTATTTCCAGGAAAGCTTAAGTCCAAGTGGTCGGGGCCTTTCATAGTGAAGGATGTTTCTAAGAATGGAGCAGTGGAAGTAGTGACTCCTGATGGTGATAGGAGTTTTAAAGTAAATGGGCAAAGACTGAAGCCCTACTATGGAGATGACTTGCCTAAAGAAAGGGTAGGTCTTGTTCTGACAGACCTTTAGAGGTTGTCCGGGGTCAAGCTAATGACGATAAACGAGCGCTGGGTGGGAGGCAACCCACTGTTTCCAAGTTCAGGTATTGTTTTATGTTTCGTTTGTGTGAGTGGAAAAGCATGAGCAAGAAAAATATTTCCAAGAGAAAAATCGTAGCACGATTAAATGAATCGGACTACGATTTGCTGTTTCTCAAAAACGGAGTTGCTCACTGGAAAAATCGGAGTACGATTATTCCCCATCGTACTACGATTTTGTTTTTAAAAAAAAAAAACATCGGAGTACGATTTCATAAATCGGACTACGATTTGGGAAAGCTGAAAACGCTATTTTGGCACTGGAAAAATCGGAGCACGATGCTCAAAATCGGGCTACGATTTTCAAAAATTTTCAAACAAGCTGACCGTTACAGTTTCACATCGTAGCACGATTTCGTGCCATCGGGCTACGATTTTAACGTTACAGCCAAATCGGAGTACGATTTCCATGCATCGTGCTCCAATTTCCTTCCCTCTATAAAGTTCAATTACTGCCCTCTTTCAAATCATCAGCAATTTTTAGCGAAGCTCTGCCAAAATTCTCCCACAAACTCAGAAATTTCGACCTACACCACATCCCTAACCACAAATCTTCTCCATAATCCATCATACTTCATCACAACATCTCACAAACATCAATTCACCAACCCTTCCACCAAAAAACCCAATTCTAAACTCTAAAAAAAAAACCAATTTGTTTTTTCTTTTGAAACCCTTATCTCCTATCAACCCTAACTCCACAAATGGCCAAAACTTCCAACAATACAGAAGTACCGGCAAGAAAACGAACCCGTAACCAAAATAAAACCGCTTCATCATCAAATCCACCACCTACCCAACCACCACAGAATCAACCACAACCGTACCAAAGGTTTATCTCAGAAGAGGCAGCGGAGAGATTTGAAACTATTAAGGAGTTTCCATTTACTCCTGAAAGAGGGTTTGATTTGAGGAAACTCACTGGGCATCCGACTATTGAGGGAACTTTGATAGAGAAGGGCTGGTTAGGTTTGAATGCCATGATTGAAAAGACAAGCAACAAATCTATAGCATTGGAGTTCTTCGCAAATGCTGTGAGTATGAACCAAGGGAGTTTCACGTCTCGGGTGAGAGGAAAACGCATTGATTTTAGTCCAGGGAGGATTAATCAAGTGTTAGGTTTGCCGGTTCCTAATGAGTGTGATGTGGAGAGAAGAAGATTAAGCGCAAATAGGCCAAAAAGTCAAGAACAGTGGGACGATTTGATTGTGGGGTTGATGAAGGAAGGAACAGGTTGGTATAGGAGGCAGCCATTTAACAACCCACAGCGACTCGACACAAAACATCTTTTACCGGTACCTAGGTCATGGGCATCCTTCATCCTCTCAACTATTGTCAGTACTTCATCTGCATCGGAGATGATCACTTCGCGGGTCTTTATTTTGCTTGTGTTACTGTCTGAGCATGAACAAATGAATGTAGGGAAGCTGATCGCTTACAATCTCCAGGATATGATCGACAAAGACATAAGTTTGGGGCATTGTTGTTTGATTAATTTATTGTGTAAGGATGCTGGTGTATTGCCTGAACCAGCGGATGTCCCTCTTAAGTCTCAGTCGCCCATCACAGATTCCTCTATGTTAAGGTTGGAAAGGAAGGACGAAGCAGGAGCGGGAGCCCAACATGTGCCAGAGGCACCTCAGCAGCACCAGGCACCATCAGAAGTGGAGTATCCACCTATGCATCCAGCATTAGCCGAGTACATGTTCAGTTCTGCACATTGGATGGAGGAGGCGTCATCATAGTTATACATTGAACCTCCACGTTTCTCTCAGCAGTTCTCGCAGATGTCATTACAGTATCAGAGGCCACCCACTGGTTCGTATCTCCGATTCGGTTCTAGAGAGAGCATGAGAGGGTATTTCCAGACGAACAGGGATAGAGCTGCGAGGAGAGAGCAGGAAATAGAGCTGGATTTTAACCATGGTGAGAGCTTGGCAACTACAACTGAATTTGTAGGAGGAGAAGATTTTGGTGAACCCTCTCAGCAGGACCAGCCGCAGCAGCATGATGAGTGATTCATTGCTTGTCATTTCAGTAGTGTAGTCTTTATTTTGTTTTTGCTTCCGTACTTTGTATTCAATAAAATTTCTAATGTATGACTGCTGCTAGTGTTTGTAATTGCATCGACATTTGTTTATTATTGACGAATTTTCTTTTTCTTTGAAGTTTACCAGTTTAGTAGCATTTGTTTCACCAAAGGTATATCGAAAGTTCAAAGGAGGTAGAGCTTGCACGCGGCATCAACGGTAAAGTGTACGGCGTGGATTGATAGGTAGCCACAACTTCCATTAACCTAAGCCTGTAAGTTCCATGGCCAAATACTTATTTTTCAATTTCACAAATGTGAGTGTTCCATGTTAATACTATTTCTAGGGCTTGCAATTTTTCTTTATGTTGATTGGTTACATCTTTTATACACTAAGGCACAGTGCTTGTTCCTTGAGCCTTTGAAGCCTACCTTGTGCATGAATTCTTTTTTCTTTTCCCTTTTGAGCCAATAGGTTAGACCCCTTTGTTTCGGTGACAACCAAAATTACAAGCCTAGAAACCTTGGGAAAGTTAACCCAATTTTTGTTGATTGGAGTTAGGCATTGTTAGTGTTGTTAAATACTAAGTTTGGGGTTGCTTTTGGAACTAGCAACAACTCAAGTTTGGGGTAGGGGAATTAGAGAACACAAAAAAAAAAAAAAAAAACACTGATAAGATCACTGTTGTCTCAAAGAAAAAAAAGAGGAAACGAAAGGAGTTGAAGTCAACAAAATCAACTCGCAAAAAAAAAAAGAAAAAAAAAAGTTCTTTCAAAATAATGGAGACAACAAGTTGTAAATAGAGTGGTCTACGGTATATCTAGTTGTATATGTTCTCATATTCTCTGGTTTTGGTTATTTTGATCTGTGATTGGGAGGGGTGAATCGTCCAGATTAGGAAAAGATGCCAACTCCAAGTTGTTGTTTTAGCCTACTTCCCAAATTATCATACCTTTAACCTCAGCCCCGTTACACCCTTAAAGTCCTTAAAGTGTATTTTATGATGTGATTTTGATCGATGTTTAGAAACTTTGCAAGTTTTGGCAATATAGTGATTAACATGTCGATTGTGTGTACCTTATCATTCATAATGTTGCGTGAAGTTGTGGATTGGATGTTTTGGCAAGCATGTTAGCCCTCTCAATTGCTAACAAGGAGATGAACTTTCGATATTACCGTTGGTAAGGTGAATGCTATTTTACTGTTAAATTTCATTTTTAAAGTTTATTCCTTGAGGACAAGTAATGATGCAAGTTTGGGGTTGTGATGACACTAGGTCATATATTGTTTTTAGTACCATGTTTATGAGTTTTGAGTTGAGTTCAGGTGATTTTGTATGAGTTAGAAGGTATAAAAGACTAAAATTGAAGTGTTTAAGGAAGCAAGAAATCGTGCTACGATTTCTATCATCGTAGTCCGATTTGGCAGAAAATTGAAGACATTTCAACACTGTAAAAATCGTGCTACGATGAGACTTCATCGTGCTCTGATTTGAAGGAGCGTCTCAGCCATCGTGCTCCGATTTTGACCATCGTGCTCCGATTTTGAGCATCGTGCTCCGATTTTGGCGTACAACAGAATTTCCCTATAAAAGCCAAGTTGTTTTCAGAGGCAAGGGTTCGGAATTTTGGAGAAGAAATCACACTTTTGGAGCTGGAAAGCGAGATAAAAGGTGGGAGACCATCAAAAACTCATAGCCGGTTATCAATTGATGTAATGAATTCTTCCTTATCATTAGTTATTTGTGCTTTAGCCATGAGTAGCTAGATCTATTGTGATTAGGTCTTGAGATGAATCTGTAATAGCTCATGCTTGTAACCTGAAACTCTATTTGCTCTATCAATGTCAATCTAGTTTATTCAGTATATTTTATGCTTAATGCTTTTATGATTCTGACCCAATATAATCGATTCAAGAGATTATATGACTATTGACACTAGCGTATAACTCGGATATACTTATACTGTTTCACTTAACGGAAAATCTAGGGATGGAACGTTGTTAGGTGATGATTTTGGAATTAACGTGCTAAAAACCTTCGAGAATTATAGGTTCACCTAAGGGATTAGGGAATTATAATTGGAGAAGAGGACTTAGGATCAAGGGATTGACCTAAGTTATTTTGTTAATTTGTCGTTAACTTTGTGACATGAATAGACTTTTAGACACAGGTTGCATATGAGTGATTTACAGATGATTCGAATGACCTAATCATTCTTCCAAATTTTATTTCAACCAAGTTTAATTTCCGCAATTTATTTCTTATTGCAATTTCAAACCATCTGCCTAGGGCAACCCCCCAATTTTAATACATCTTTATGATAATGCTATTACTCGTTGAGAAGAAATAGTCCCTGTGGATACGAATTATTTATTACTTCGATATAAGTTAGTACACTTGCTAATCTTCTATCAAGATGGATGATCATTGAGCTACTGATGACTCAATAGTTCCTGCTTTTTGTTTTATTTTTTCTTTTATTTGTAATCTTTCCTCTTTAGTACTTTGTCTTTATTTTGTCATGTTTATGTCAAAGTCCTTTGAACTTAATTTTCCCCTTGATGTAATTGATCTTGAACTTGTTTATTATTAACGAATTTGTTTGTTGAGTTGACTTTTTCCAGTTTAGTAACAATTGTGTGATCAAGTGGTATTCCAAAAGTTCATAAGGAGGAGTGACTTGTGATTCAAAGCGAAGTGTGCGGCAGTAAAAGATAGGTAGTCACAACTCCCAGAAATATAAACTGTAAGGATTCATGGCCAAACTTTTATTTTTCCAATTTACTTATATAGAGTGTTCCATGCTGCTACATTTCTAGAACTTGCATTGTTTCTTTACTATTGATTGATCATTGTCAAATACACACTGAGGCGAAAGTGCTTGGTCTTGTGAGCCTTTGCAGCCTACCCTATTTTATTATTTTTATCCTTTTCTTAGCCAAATTGAGCCGGTAGGTTTTAGAACTTTTTATTCGGTAACAAACTACATTACAAGCTTCGAAACCTTTTAGGATTTATCCCAAATTGTTACTTCTAAGTTAGGCATTGTAGAATGTTGCTAGAAAATTAAGTTTGAGGTTGCTTTTGGAATTTGCAGCCAACTAAGTTTGGGGTGGGGGAACTAGAGAACACAAAACTTTCCATCATACAAAACATACACTAAAAAATGGTGTATAAAAAAAAATGATGATGAAAAATAGAATGAAAAAAGGGACAAAACATTGAAAATCTGTATGTCCCAATTGTTAAAAATGTTCTCTAGCCCCGTCTTGAAGAAAAATTGTTATTCCATAGGTGAAAGATGAATTGAAATTGTACTTTAAACCTTAGTAGAAGTGCCTAACTCGAATTTTGTGTAGCCTACTTATCCAAATAATATCCCACCTTCACCTAAGCCCCGTTATAACCCTGAAAGACCTCGAAGTGTGTGTTGACAATTGATTTTGATTGATGTTTAGAAACTTTTCAAGCTTATGGTAATATGTAGATTTGCATGTCGACTGTGTGTGAACCCTTTTCATTATTATTGAGTGGAGTTGTGTATGGTGGATGCAAAACAAGACAAACTAGCTCACTTTTAGCTAGTAAGGAGATGAACTTTTTGGTTACTGCTACTTGATCAGGTAATTGTTATTTTACTGTTGATTGTCAATACTTCAAATAAATTCCTTGAGGACAAGGAATGGTTCAAGTTTGGGGTTGTGATGACATGCTGTCATTACGTAATTTTCTGGACTTATTTTGACATTTTGATAGAGTTCATAAGCAATTTGAAGTGCCTAGGGGTGTTAAGAGCAAGAATTTATGAAGAACTTAAAGCAACAAATCGTGTCACGATTTCCTAAGCCGTGACGCGATTTTCGTGGCAGAATGGAATGTTTGTGAGAAGACAAAAATCGTGACACGATTTCCTAAATCGTGACGCGATTTTAAGAATGATCTGGAACACGAATTAGGGTTTAAGGCAAATCGTGGCGCGATTGTATCTACCGTGACGTGATTTTGGCTTCAGAAAATATTTCATATTTAATCAGAAGTTGGTTTCAGAAGTAAGGGTGACGATTTTGGAGAGCTAAAGTGCGATTTTAACACCTAGAAGGCTGCAGAAGGGGCGATTTCATCATCTCTGATCCAGTTTATGTATGTTTTAATTCTTTCATTGATTATGCTATTTCTTTCCGCAATTATGAGTAGCTAAATCTCTTAGAGATTAGGTTTGAGATGAATCGATGTAACCCTAATTGATACATGTTGCTGTGATGAAACTCTATTATTTATGAATGACAGTCTATTTTTTATTCAATTCAATTGTTCTTAATTCTTTTTATATATTGATCACATATAAACATCGTGAGTAGGAATGACTACTGACCCTAGCTTTCAACTTAGACCCATTGAATTGTTCTAATAAACATAGTTAGTCTAGGAATGGATAATCGTTTATTAGTGATATTAGGTTAACGTACTTAAAACCTTCGAAGATTATTAGACCACCTAAGGGATTAGGGACTGTAGTTTGAGAAGAGGGTCCTAACTCAAGGGATTGATTAAGGCTAATTTGTTAACTATCATAAAACTAGAAAATCATTCATGACAATAGAGTACGGCATACAAATTAGGGGAACGTAGAGGATTCGACAAACCTAATCTCATCTCTCTCCATATTTTCTTAATCAAATCTTATTTTCTGTTATTTGATTCTATAAGATCAAAACAAATCAACCGCTTAGTGGCAAATAGTGTGTGTTTATAAAAGTATTTACACACGTGGCGCCCACATGTCCGTTGACTGGGTCAAAATTGGCATGGGGGGCCAAAATTGCAACAAAAAGTAAACTTAGAGGGTCTGAAAAGAGTTGTTTTTTTTAGGGGCCAAAATCACAACTTTAGGAAACTTAGGGGGTCAAAAGTGTAATGAAGCCTTGTTTTAAATATAGTAAATAGAACCATATAGAAAACCTAAAAAAAACTATATAGATAAATAAATTATAGGAAAAACAGAAGAAAACATAAACAAATTATAATAGATAGTTTTTGAATTTTTGTTGCTAATAAATTTGTTGGATGTATAAACTAATAGAATTTATCTGTGATGTGTTGTGTTGTGTTTGATCGTAGAAATTATGCATACTTTTTTCATCAAAAGATCATTTGTTTAGTTTACCTCTATTTATCTATATTTAGCACTTTGCAAAATATATATACAGAAAAATCCACAACACTATTTCATATATTAGACAAATCCACGATATAATTTTATATATTATTAGAAAGGAAACTTTATGCAGCAAAATAAAGTTACCTATTAGTTGTCTATGACTACTATTTGCTGGAGATTAACATGTCTAACGAAAAACAAAACAAATGTTGTATCACAAATTACTTGCATTTTGAACATTCTTTGCAATGATGAATTTTCCTTTCCTTTTGCTTCTTTCTCTTGTTAATTAAGAGAAGAACATTAATAAAAAGAATACAAACAACATATATATAGTTTTGATAAAGCATGTCTTATGAACAAAATGAGACACTTATTTACTTTTACAAAACATGCATAAACCTGCCACCGCGGGTAGATTCGAAGGAACCGTTACGTGAACCGACGGATTCTGGCCCGATTTTAGTAAATTCTTTGCCGGTGTTGCAGGGGCAAATGTGTATAATCTTCTTTGGAACTCTTCTGTTCAAATGTATATTCTCTCGTTTTGGAATCCCCAGGTTTACTTCTATGAGCATTGTAAGTTCATTTATGTGTTATTTGTAAACAAAACTCAATTATTATTGCTTTTGCCAAATATAATATTGTAACTATTGTTTTAGTTTTAGTTTTTTTTATTTGTTGTTGATATATATGTTATAGCATGTTATATTTTTATTTTTTTGAGAGATAACATGTTATGTTGTTACTATTCGTAATGACTAATTATGCAGCATCGACAATTATTTTCAAGATATGATTTGGTGTCCGAGATATGTGTCTGTTGTAGGAATGACACATCAGGTTGAAGGCGTGTCTGGTGTTTAACATGTGTCAATATCAGACACCAACACATATAATATAATCCAATCACTTCTATTTTGTAAAATTATTACAAGCGTTTATATTTGTCTGTGTTTGGTGTCTGTGTTAGCGCTTCATAAATCACTAATATATGTTAGTTGTTGTTTTATGTAGGTTGGCCTAATCTTAGCAGCTACCTTCAATGAAACTTGGGGTAAATTGATGAATATGGTGTTCTTCTTTGATTCACAGGAAAGTCTAGGGTTACTTTCTTTATTTGGTTACATGCTCTTCCTATTCTACATTGGTGTCAAAACAGATATGAGTGTAGTCCACAAAATTAGAAGTGGTACCACCATCCTAGGCTGTATGCTATAGTGGTTCCTTTTCTATGTGCCATGGTTGTTCTAGTTTCCTACTCAAAAAGATTCATACAACCCGATCAAATGAATATGCTTATAGTTATCATTGGATTGTTTTGTATGACCCCTTTCCCTGTCATTTCCTCAACATTAAGTGATCTCAAGATCTTGAATTCCGAATTGGGTCGAATCAGCCAATCAGCATCATTAGTCGGTGAAATCTTCAGTGTATTCTTAGCATCGTTAATGACATTTACTAAATTATACAGCGAGCGTGGTTTAGCGAAAGCTTTGCTTTGCATTGCGGCTGCTGTCTTCTTTATACTCTTGGTTATATTCATTATTCGACCGGTGATGTTTTGGATTATAAAAGAGACGCCGGAAGGTTCTCATGTGAGTGACAACTATGTTTATAGTGTACTCATATTATCTTTGTTATCATCCTATGCTTCATATAGATTTGGATTCTTTGGTCTCTTTGGACCTTTTGTGTTGGGTTTGGCTATTCCAGAAGGACCTCCATTAGGCACTGCTATTATTAAAAATTTTGATACTTTTGTTAATGAGATTTTGATGCCATTGTTTGTGACTACATGTGTTATGAGGGTAGATTTGAAAGACTTCTTTAGTTGGAGAAATGAAAATGATGGAAAATATGATGATTTTATGGTGCAAACTTTGGTTATTATTGGAGTGATTTTTGTTACCAAATTTATTGCTTGCATGATACCTCCTTTACGTAGTAAGATGCCACTGAATGATGTTGTGTCTCTAGCTTTGATTATGAGTTCCAAAGGCATTGTGGAAATGGCTGCTTTCTCTGTGGTCAGAGATTCCATTGTAAGCATTTTATTTAGTAATTTTCTATACTTTACTTGAGTGAACAAAAAATGAGACACATGATTTCAAACTCAATTATTCTCATTTCATACTATTCATTAAATCTATTGACAATACTTTGGTTTTTTATATAAGCAAAAAAGTACGTGCATTTGGTCTAAATTTCGACTAGATACAAGTAGCTTTTTGCTTATATAAAAACATGTAGTACTATTGGCACGATCCTCATGAGAAGTGACATGAAAATCGAGAAAAATGATTAGGGTAAATGCAACGATAAAATTTATAGAATGTAAAGTTTTTCTATAAATGGCTTCTAGAGTGGGGGAAGTCTCTCATACAATCTATTGTGAACCAATGTTTAAGTATCGCTCTAACCTCTAGCCGTGATTTGTGTTGCTTACCCTAATTAGAATATCATAGTCTAACTCATCCTCACGACTGAAAGGATGACTAAATCAATGTCGGTTTTTAAAAAACAAGTAAACAAATATAAATTCTTCAAAACTCAATCGGTATTTCTTTTCTCATGTTTTTGTTGATTCAATACTGCTAAGATCATAAACTCAACCGTAAGTGATTTTCAAGCATCGATCTACTGTAGAACACATGTGACACTTTCCTAGCCCTACCAATTTTCAATTCTGCAATATAAGAACATACTAAATATATATAATAATTGGGGTGTCCGGGGTTCAAACCCCGGCGCCTGCATATAATAATGCATGTCCTTGCCAACTGAGTTATGCTCACGGGAACTTTTAAGAATTTTTTATACTTATATTTGCTTGAATTATGTGAATGCAGGAGCTACCAGATAATGTGTGTGCTTTATTGATGATATGCATCATAGTAAACTTAACATTGATTCCAATGTTGTTGGGTTATATCTATGATCCAGCAAAGAAATACACAGGTTACACAAAGAAAAACATAGCAGATCTCAACAGTAACTCAGAACTTAGAGTTTTAGCATGTATTCATAGAATTGACAACATTCCAGCAACAATATATCTTCTAGAAGCAACATATCCAACAAAAGATGAACCACTATACACTTATGCACTTCAACTCATTGAACTAATAGGAAGAGCTTCACCAATCTTCATTTGTCACCAACTTCAAAAAAAGAAGAAATCAAATTCAAATATATCAATGAACGCGAAGATTTTAGAATCATTTCAAAGTTTCGAAAGAGAGTTCAATGGTTGTTTAGTTGTCAACACATTCACGGCGATATCACCGGCAAAAATGATGTATGATGATATTTGTACATTAGCACTTGACAAGCTTACATCACTTATTATCCTTCCTTTTCATCGGAAATGGTCGAGCGATGGTAACTCGATCGAGTTAGAAGACGAGTCGTTAAGGGACTTGAATTATAGGGTTATGGAAAGAGCACCATGTTCTGTTGGTGTTTTAATTGAAAGAGCACAAATGACACATATTTTTTCACCAGAAACACCTTATAAGTGTGTTTGTTATTTATAGGCGGGAAAGATGATAGAGAAGCACTTTGTTTCACAAAGAGAATGACTAAGAATCCACATGTTAAACTAACTATTGTTAGGTTCTTGGCTTTTGATGTTGATGAATCAAAGGGTTATTGGGAGGGTTTACTTGAAAATGAATTGTTGAGTGAAATTAAGACAAAGAATAAAGTTGGTGATGTAAGTGTTAAATATGTTGAGGAATCTGTGAAAGATGGACCTGAAACAGCATTGATTATTAGGTCTTTGGTGACTGAATTTGATTTGATAGTTGTTGGGAGACAAGCTGGGATTGAAACACCTCAAACTTGTGGATTGTTGCAATGGAGTGAGTATCCTGAACTTGGTGTTTTAGGAGATTTGTTGGCTTCTACTGATGTTGCTGATAAAGCTTCTGTTTTAGTTATACAACAACAAAGAAAAGCTATGGATGTTTAAAAATTTGAGTTTGTTTGGTGTATGCTTGCAGTCCTCATCTCACATACTAGTTTTATAAAGAATAGTTCGACCTAATAGTCATCATTCTTTGAGCGCCGGTGTAAAGTTTTGTGAGTGAAATATGATTGTGATTAAAGTTGTATCAACCACATTTAACTATGATTCTCTGCGATATCAAGGATTACGACACAGAAATCAACAGGGTGTACAAAAAATGTATGTTTTTAATGACGGTGTACAAAAAATGTTTCTAGAGGAATGTAAATATTATAGTAAAATAGGGTGATAATTTTTATCTTTTATTTTAGGAATTCAATTAAATAGTTTCATTGAACAAAGTTTTTTTTCTCAATATATGTAAACTTTTTATCGGACAAAGTTTTTTTTTTTTTTTTTTACAAATTTTTAACGGAAAAAGTTTTTTGACAAAGAAAATATTAGACAAATTACACCATGTATATTTACATTTTTAATTTTTGAGGGAATGTGTATTTCAAAAACTTGTATTACAGGTATTGTAGGGAGAATTCACTTTGCATTATTTTAAAGTGACTTCGTACCAACAATAAACTGATACAAGTGGTAAGATATTTGAAACCTTTATATTTTGTTTAGGAGGGAAGAGGAGGATTTTGGAGGATAAAAAATAGATAAATTTTGCATATAGTTTTAGAGGGTATTTTTTTGTAGAATGAAAAATGAATGCTTACAATTACTATATTTTTAATTGTTAGAATATTTAGTTGTTTTACATTTGTTTTTTTTTTCCTTGTGATTTTGTCGTTTGAGTGCGGCGTTGTGTTCTTCGTCGTCTTGTGAGACGTTCTTTGATTTCGTGTCATGTTGCGGTGTTCGTTTGGTTCCTATTGAAATATCGACTTCAATTAATAACAGATTCAATTAATGATTTGGTTGTTGCATGCGTCTCTATAAATTTGAATAAATAAATATCAATTTGTTTTTGTAAAAAAAATGTAGATTTTTTTTTTATATATAAAACATGCAAAGATTATCAATTCATTAGATTAAACAAAAAGAAATACAAGATAAACAAGGGGGATTATACCGAAACCTTTTCAAAAGGTGTTAAATCTAAAATTGTGTATTCCCAACCTATTTCTAGTGTACTCCTTCTTCATGAAGTCATGGATGGAATTAGACCAAAACAAATCATTAGAAGACAAAGAAAGGCCAAGGTTAGCATGGCTATCAACACAAGTATTTCCTTTTCCTATAATAAATATAAGAAACAAAGAACCTCATTGATCTAAATCTAGCAAGACATTTTTTCCATCTGTTACTTAGGCATCAGGAGCCACTAAATTAGATTTGAATGCTAAAATTAGTAATTGAGAATCAGACTCCAGCAAAAAATAATTAAAACCTCAAGATGAAGCAATCTCAATAGCAATCTTGGCAGCTGCAAGTTCAGCATGAACTGCATTTGCATTGCTTAGAAAAAGTTAGATTTAATTTGATGAATTCATATAAAATGATTTATGAATTTTTCTAATCTAAGAGGATTTTGTATTACGAGGAGAAATAGATCCTCTCCAAACTCACAAGCAAAGTCTTAAACAAGTGGTCCGGAGTTCCATCCCCAACTCTTATGTATGGCTAAATAATTATTGGGAGGAAAGAACTCACCTTGTGTTCTACAACAATTTTTTTAAGAAAATTGTTGTATACACATAGTGTTTGGCTGAAAAGCACTAGTAAAAGACGCAAATGCCCTGCGACAGTTAACTACCGAAGTAAAGAACCGGTGGCAGTTAACTACCGGAGTCTTTTCAAACCTGATTTTTTTTTTTTGACAAAAACCATAAATTGTGATTATTAATATTTATTGATTTTGATTGTTTCTATCATTATTTTGGTACATTTTGAACAATTACAATATTATACTTATGCATATATATCTTGATAAGAATAACATTTAAATCTTGACCAAAAAAAAAAGAGCATTTAAATCCTCAAAAAACATTTCAATGTGTAAAAATTAAACATTTGAATATTGTTTTGCAAATTACTTAAATAAAAAAAAATCGTTGTGCACAATTATTTTAATGTAGAATGTATAACATACTAAGCCTTAAAAAAAATCGTTGTGCACAGTTATTTTCAGAATTTTTTTATTTAAGTAATGTGCAAAACAATATTCAACTGCTTAATTTTTACACTCATTGAAATGTTTTTTTAGAGTATTTAAATGCTATTCTTATTAAGGTATATATGCATAAGTATAATACTGCAATTGTTTGAAACGTACCAAAATAATGATTGAAACACTCAAATTCAATAAATATTAATAATGACAATTTAAGGTTTTTGTAAAAAAAAAAAAAAAAATCAGGTTTGAAGAAACTTCGGTAGTTAACTGTCGATGTTTCCGTGTCAGTTAATTGCAGATGGATAAAATTGAACTTCGGAAGTTAAGTGCCACCGATTCTTTACTTCAGTAGTTAACTACCGCAGGGGCATATGCATCTTTTACTAGTGTTTTTCAGCCAAACACTATGTGTATACATCAATTTTCATTTTTAAATAAAGAGTAGTCATTACTAATTGACAATGAGAGTATGTTGTAACAAAATGTGTTTAACTTAACCCTTTGAGTTTTGATAATAACAATGTATTAAAAATTGTCAATTTGATATGCTAATATTTGTTCAAGTGTGCAGGACCATAGACAAAAATTTAGTGTGGCTTTAAAGTATAGGTTCTAGAAGAACAAATGAGAGCAATAGAATAAACAAGAAGGAAGCTTGGAGCGTATGAAGACAAGTGCTCCTGAAGTGCTGACGTCATCAGAAGCACCTCATCAGAAGCACATTTCATCAGAAGTTATGAAGATGATCAGGAGCTGAAGATCATCAGAAGCTGAAAGAATTGAAGCTTTAAAAAGGCTGTTTAAAGGATTCAAATCACGCCTATCATTGCAGAAGACTAGAAGGATGAAGCAACGGGAAATTCAAATGGATTTGAAGTCATTCGATGCTTATTCGTTGAAGAGAATTGAAAAAGGACAATTGTACGAATTGTCTCAGCAACAAGACAAGAATAACAACTATGCATGCTGATGACATGCTGTCATTACGTAATTTCTATGTATATTTTATCATTTTATGGAGTCATAAAGCAACTTAAGCAGCAAGAAACGCATGAAAAGCAAGAAAAAGCAAGAAAATTGAAGAATGGTGCAAGTCACAAAAACGTGTCACGCTTGCTAGAAAACGTGACACGTTTTCACAAGTCAGAGAGCATGTTTTGAGAAGAAAGAAGAACGTGTCACGTTGGCAAAAACGTGACACGTTTTGTGAAACCCTAATTTGGTTACTTGCTACTGAAGGAAAAAACGTGACACGTTTTACTTAAAACGTGACACGTTTTGGGCGAATTTCTGGGCCTATTTAAGCTGAAGTCTTTTCCGAAAACAAGGGTTACGAATCTTGGAGAGCAAAGTGCGATTTGGACATCAAGGCGACTGCAAGGAGGACGATTTCTTCATCCTTTTACCAGTTACATGTATGTTTTATTGATTCAATTGATTATGCTATTTGTAAACATTGTTATGAGTAGCTAAATCTCTTAGAGATTGGATTCGAGATGATTCTGTGTAACCCTAGTTGATCTTATGTTGCTGTGATGAAACTCTATTCCATATTAATGATTATTTAAGTCTTTATTCAATTCAATTGTTCTTAATGCTTTTTATATCCTGATCAAATATAAATATGTTTTCGTGAGAACGAATGACTACTAACCCTAGCTTTCAACTTAGACTTAATTGAATTGTTCTAATAAACATGGTTAGTCTAGGAATGGATAATCGTTTATTAGTGATATTAGGTTAACGTGCTTAAACCTTCAAGAATTATTAGACCACCTAAGGAATTATGGGCTGTAGTTTAAGAAGAGGGCCCTAACTCAAGGGATTGATTAGGGCTATTTTGTTAACTATCGTAGGACTTAGAGAACCATTAATAGGAATAGAGTACAGTAACCAATTAGGGGAAACATAGAGGATTCGACGGTCCGATCTCATCTCTCTCCATATTTTCTAAACAAACTTTATCGTTTTGTTATTTTTGTTATTAAAACAAACAAATCTACCGCCTAGTGGCAAAACTATAATAACCTTTAAACATCCTATTGCATAACGAAATTAACTTATTGCGATTAAAAACAATCCTCGTGGGATCGATATTTTACTACTTCGATAGTATTTGGTGCACTTGCCAAACGTCTATCAAGTTTTTGGCGCCGTTGCCGGGGATTGTTGATTTATTTCAATAAGGCAATTTAGTTATAATTTAGGATTTCTGCATTTTATTTTCTGTTTTTAAATTGTTTTTACTTTTATTGGTGCAGTGCTACTAAGGTATTTTGCTGTTTATGCGAGGTCGACAAAGCAAGGACGATTTACAGTTTGATCCGGAGATAGAAAGGACTGAACGAGCCAATCGGAGAGCTGCTCGGTTGTCGAAGTCAGTCCCACCCATCATAAAAGGGCGGTCACCTAGTCCGCCACCGGCTGAATCCTTGAAGTCTATCTCTCCTACACCAAGTATCATGGGAGACGCTGAACCGAGACCTAAGTTGGGAGACTACGGGCTAGCTACTCACCGTGGTCAGCTGACACACACCTTCCGACCTGCCAACCCTGCTGCTTTTGACATCAAGAGCACCGTTCTAAATGGGTTGAGAGACAAGCAATTCGATGGCACTGAAGCCATGAGCCCACATGAGCACTTGAGTCGGTTTGCAGAGACTTGTGAATTCTGCGTACCTCCAGCTACGGTTACTGATAGCCAGAAGAAGCTGCGGTTATTTCCGTTTACATTGACGGGAAGAGCTAGAGATTGGTTGCTAACCATTCCGGGTGGTACCATTCAAACATGGGAGGAGCTCGAGTTGAGGTTCCTAGAGAAGTACTTTCCTATGTCCAAATATTGGGAAAAGAAGATGGAGATTCAAAATTTCAAGCAAGGGGAGACTGAATCTTTATATGATGCATGGGAAAGATTTACATTGATGTTGAAGAGGTGTCCCAACCATGAACTGTCTGAGAAACAATACCTCCAAATCTTCACCGAAGGCTTGATACATAACATTAGAATGTTTCTAGACGCCTCAGCTGGAGGCAGCCTTAAAAACAAGACCGATCATGAAGTCGAAGCCTTAATTGAAAGCATGGCTCAAAACGAGTACCGTGATAATGTGGAGAAGAAGAAAAGAGGAGTATATGGGGTCAGCGACACTACATCTATCCTAGCTAACCAAGCAGCCATGAACAAGCAAATCGAAGCTCTAACTAAGGAGTTCCAAGGGTTTACTTTGGCTAACAAGCAACAAGTGGCAGCTGTCAAGTGTGATCTATGTGGAGAAGGACATGCAAATGGCGAGTGTGTACCGGAAGGATTTAGTGAGGAGTTTGTGAACTACGTTAACTTTCAAAGACAAAATCCTTACTACAATCCCGGGTTTAACAAGCATCCTAACTTGAGTTATTCTAACAACAACACTCTAAACCCTCTGCTTCCAAATCCTCAACAACAACAACAACAACTGAGGAAGCCTTCAGCTCTCGAAGAAACAATGGTGAATTTCATGAAGATGACTCAAAGTAACTTTGAAGAGATGAAGAAGAGCCAAGAAGCTGAGAGAAAAAACAATGAAGCTTCGAGGAAGTTGCTTGAGACGCAAATCGGGCAAATGGCTAAACAGTTGGCTGAACAAAGCAAGGGAGGATTCTCAGGTAATACAAAGGATAACCCGAAAAATGAAACTTGCAATGTTATTGAACTTAGGAGCAAAAAGGTGCTCACACCTTTAGTCCCAAGAGTTAAGAAAACAGTTGATGATGTTGTGACGGAGGAGGTAGAAATAGATTGTGAAGTTGAAAAAGAATTTGAGGGAGTAGTTGAAAAAGAAAGTGATCAAGGAGAAGTTGAAAAAGAAAAGAAGGAAAAATCAGAGGGAGAAAAAAGTGAGAGATTAGTAGATGAAGACTCGATCTTGAGGAAGTCTAGGAGTCAAATTTTGAAAGATGGTGATAAACCACAAGTTGTACCATCTTATGTAAAGCTTCCATACCCTCATCTAGCTAAGAAGAAGAAGAAAGAGGAAGGCCAGTTTAAAAAGTTCATGGAACTTTTCTCACAACTCCAGGTGAATATTCCTTTTAGTGAAGCCCTTGATCAAATGCCCGTTTATGCAAAGTTTATGAAGGAGTTATTAACCGGAAGAAGAAAGCCAAAAGATGACGAGAATATAGCTCTTTCAGAAAACTGTAGTGCCATCATCCAAAACAAACTTCCACCGAAGATGAAAGACCCAGGCGCTTTTACCATTCCTTGTTCTATTGGATCAGTGAAGGTGGGTAGAGCTTTATGTGACTTAGGGGCAAGTATCAACTTGATGCCTCTATCTATGATGAAGAAGCTTGGATGTGGTCAACCAAAACCAACAAGAATGACCCTCACTTTAGCTGATCGGTCCATCTCTTATCCCTTTGGTGTTTTGGAAGATGTGCTCGTAAAGGTAAATGAGTTAGTATTTCCTGCTGACTTTGTTATCATGGATATGGCTGAAGATGATGAGACACCGCTCATCCTAGGCAGACCTTTCCTTGCAACAGGTCGTGCTTTAATTGATGTCGAATTGGGCCAACTTATGTTAAGGTTCCATAATGAACAAGTGGTGTTTAACATTTTTGAAGCCATGAAACATAGAGCTGAAAATCCCAAGTGCTACCGGATTGACGTTGTTGATGAAATCGTTGAAGACAATTCTCGTGAACCTCAACCAACACAACCTATGGAGAAAGCAATTGTAAATTCTATAGAGAATTGTGACAATGATGAAGATCTTGAGGTGAAGGAATGTGTCAAGCAATTGGAGGCAAGCAAACAAGAGGTGGCATCGGAAAAAATAGAAAAGTTACTTCTTGACAAGAATGAGGGGGCGCTTACGTTGGGTGTGGAAGAGGAAAAAAATCCTGAATTAAAAGAACTACCTTCTCACTTAAAGTATGTCTTCTTAAGCAAAGATGCTTCTAAACCGGCAATCATCAGCAGCACTTTGACACCTTTAGAAGAAGAAAAATTGATGAGGGTGTTAAGGGAGAACGAAGGAGCGTTGGGATGGAAAATTTCTGATTTGAAGGGTATTAGTCCAGCTTATTGCATGCATAAAATTCATATGGAGGCTGAATACAAACCGGTTGTTCAACCTCAACGGAGACTGAACCCCACAATGAAGGAAGTTGTAAAGAAAGAAGTGCTGAAACTTCTAGAGGCAGGTATGATTTACCCTATCTCTGATAGCTCGTGGGTAAGTCCTGTCCATGTGGTGCCTAAGAAAGGTGGAATGACGGTGGTGGCTAATGAGAAAAATGAATTGATTCCCACCTGTACCGTCACTGGTTGGAGGATGTGCATCGATTATCGGAGGTTAAATACCGCAACAAGGAAGGATCACTTCCCGTTACCATTTATGGATCAAATGATAGAGAGGTTGGCTGGCCAAGCCTTTTATTGCTTTCTGGATGGGTATTCGGGGTATAATCAAATTGCGGTGGCTCCGGAAGATCAAGAGAAGACTGCCTTCACTTGTCCGTTTGGTATCTTTGCGTATAGGAGAATGCCCTTTGGGCTGTGTAATGCGCCGGCGACCTTTCAAAGGTGTATGCTCTCCATCTTCTCTGATATGATAGAGAATAACATCGAGGTATTTATGGACGACTTTTCTGTTTTCGGTAAGTCCTTTGATCAATGTTTAGTCCACCTAGATGCCGTCCTTAAAAGATGCACCGAAACTAACCTCATTTTAAATTGGGAAAAATGCCATTTCATGGTAAACGAGGGTATAGTTTTGGGGCATAAGATAAGTGCTAAAGGCATAGAGGTGGACCAAGCGAAAATAGAGGTTATAGAGAAACTTCCCCCTCCCATAAATGTTAAAGGAGTGAGGAGTTTCTTGGGGCATGCTGGATTTTATCGGCGTTTCATTAAAGATTTTTCAAAAATTTCAAAGCCCCTTTGTAACCTCTTAGTCAAAGAAAATGATTTCAAATTTGATGACGAGTGCTTAAATGCTTTTTCTTTGATTAAAACCAAGTTGGTTACTGCACCAATAATCATTGCACCCGATTGGGATTTACCGTTTGAATTAATGTGTGATGCAAGTGATTACGCTGTTGGGGCAGTTTTAGGCCAACGCAAGAACAAATTTTTCCATGCAATTTATTACGCAAGCAAAGTTTTGAATGAAAATCAAGTAAATTACGCTACCACTGAGAAAGAATTGCTTGCGGTAATTTTCGCCTTGGAAAAATTTCGTTCTTATCTAATCGGCTCCAAAGTCATTGTGTTTACAGATCATGCAGCCCTGAAGTACCTACTGACGAAAGGAGATTCCAAGCCTCGGCTGTTGAGGTGGATCCTTTTGTTACAAGAGTTTGATCTTGAAATTCGTGACAAAAAGGGAGTTGAGAATGTGGTGGCTGATCACCTCTCCCGGTTGGAGAATAAGGAGGTGACAAAGAAGGAAAAGGCCATCATGGCCGAGTTCCCGGATGAGAAACTGTTCGCTGTTGGTGAAAGGCCTTGGTTTGCCGACATGGCGAACTACAAGGCCGGTAACATAGTGCCGGATGACTTGAACTCGGCCCAAAAGAAGAAGTTCTTCAAGGATTCAAACCACTATCTGTGGGATGATCCTTATCTGTTTAAGGTAAGCACTGACGGGTTAATTAGACGTTGTGTTGCAGGTGAAGAAGCGAATAGTATCATGTGGCATTGCCATAGCTCAGCTTATGGGGGCCACCATAGTGGAGAAAGAACCGCTGCAAAAATCTTGCAAAGTGGCTTCTGGTCGCCCACCTTGTTCAAGGACTGCCAAGACTTTGTGCGGCGGTGTGACAAATGCCAAAGGACAGGTAACATTTCTAAGAGGAATGAGATGCCCCTAACAGGAACACTTGAAATAGAACCATTTGATTGTTGGGGCATTGATTTTATGGGGCCTTTCCCTCCCTCTTACTCTTATCTTCATATTCTAGTTTGTGTCGATTATGTTACTAAGTGGGTTGAAGCGATACCATGTGTTGCTAATGATGCCCGAACTGTCGTCAATTTTCTCCAAAAGAATATTTTCACTAGGTTTGGAACACCTAGAGTCTTGATCAGTGATGGGGGGAAGCACTTTTGCAACAACCTTCTTGAAAATGTGCTCAAAAAGTATAACATCAAGCACAAAGTTGCAACTCCCTATCACCCACAAACTAGTGGTCAAGTAGAGGTTTCAAACCGTCAGTTGAAACAGATTCTAGAGAAGACAGTTGCGTCTAATAGGAAGGATTGGTCCAAAAAGTTAGATGACGCACTGTGGGCATATAGGACAGCCTTTAAGACTCACATTGGGTTTTCACCCTATCAACTAGTCTATGGTAAGGCTTGTCATCTTCCAGTCGAGTTAGAGCATAAAGCTTACTGGGCCATCAAGGCCTTAAATTTTGATCAAGTAGCTGCTGGTAAGAAAAGACTTTTGAAACTTAATGAACTTGAGGAGATGAGGCTTAGAGCGTATGAAAATGCGCTCATCTATAAAGCCAGGACTAAAAGGTATCATGACAAAAACTTAGTATCTAGGGAAATTAACTCTGGACAACTAGTTTTGTTATATAATTCCAGGTTGAAGCTGTTTCCTGGAAAGCTCAAGTCGAAGTGGTCTGGACCTTTCTTGGTCAGGAGCGTGTCACCATACGGAGCTGTTGAACTAATCACGCCGGAGGGTGACAGGAGTTTCAAAGTGAATGGACAAAGAGTTAAGCCATATCTGGGTGGCGACCTACCAAAAGAAAGGGTAGGGTTGATGCTGAAGGACCTATAAAGGTCCGTAGTAGTCAAGCTAGTGACGGTAAAGAAGCGCTTTGTGGGAGGCAACCCACCACTTTAGTTTTTTTTGCAGGTAATAGTTCTTTTATATTTTTTCGCATTTTATTGCTTTCAAAAAAATCAAAAATACAAAAATATTTTCGCTGAAACGATCAGAGGAAGAAAAATTTCAAGTCCGATACTGGGCAAAAACGCGACACGTTTTGGGCAAAACGTGCCACGTTTTTGCCACCTCTGAAGCATCTCAAAAACAAGCATTCTGTTTAGCAAAAACGTGTCACGCTGGCCAAAACGTGACACGTTTTCTGGGAACCAAATTTTTTTCAAAAGAGTGGAGCGTGCCACGTTTTGCCCAAACGTGACACGTTTCTGGGTGGTTTCAAAATTTTTGACCGTTACAAAACGAAAAACGTGACACGTTTTTGGCCAAACGTGACACGTTTTTCTCCCCTATATATACCCTTCACACGAAAATCATCCCATTCACTTCCAAAAGTAGCCAAACTCTGCCAAAATTGCCCCAGAACCCTAACCTACGAACTTCTCAACTTTCTACACCAAAAACCTTCAACTTTCCATCTCCAAATCACCAAAACAACCACAAAAACTACCATCAACATCATTAACCTCTAAAAATTCATCATCCTCACCTACCCTCAAAACCCTAATCTCAAACTTTCACTTTTCCTTTGCCCTAACCCTAAACCTTCACCATGGTTGTTACTAGAAAGAAAGGAAAAGCCCCACAAGCCAAAAAATCCAAAACCACCGCCAAACGAAAACAACCGGTTAAACCCACAGCCCCACCAGCCGTACCACCCACTCTAGCTTACCGTTTCCATGACATCCCGGCCCGTGACCGCTTCAAAGAAATCAGAAGTTATCGGGTGATACCAGAGAGGGGGTTCCTACTCCCTAAATTGTTAGGCAACCCTGAGTTTGAACAAATTATCACGGCTCGAGGGTGGGATGGGCTGAATAATATGGTGTTCCAAGAGGCCAACAAGACCATGGCGCTTGAGTTTTATGCCAATGCTCGGTTCTCCGGGCGGCGGTATGAATCTTATGTGAGGGGGAAGACCATTGATTTCTCCCCTGAGGCTATCAATACCATGCTGAAGATCGTTCCCCCGGAACAATGTGATGTCAAGAGGAGGAGGGAGACATGTGCTAACTGGGACGAGGAGACGTGGGAAGAGGTGAAAGCCTTACTGTGTGTGGAGGGCGCTCAATGGCAGAAGAGCAGGAAGATGTTGCTGAAAGCTGATTTCAAGCCGGTTGCTAAGGCTTGGGCATCATTTGTGGTGCAGACATTAGAAGGTACTTCCTGTTCATCTGAGATTCCCTTATCTCGGGTGCATACTGTTGCTGCCATCATGGAGGGTAACCCTATAAATGTTGGTGAGTTGATTGCCAACAACATTGCTGAGTTTGTCCAAGGGAACAAGAAAGCCATCCCTCACATGAGCCTCATCAACTGGCTTTGTGAGGAAGCAGACTGCGAGTGCTACATAAATGACCTCGAGGCAAAAATGATGAAGCCAATAACGGATAACTACATGGAGGTTTTTCTGAAGGATTATTTGGAGCGCATGCAGCAGTTGGGAGCTGAGGAGGAAGCAGGCCCTCAGCCTCAGCCACAACCACAACAGCCCCCGCTTCAGCCAGAGTTGGTATCGGGAGAAGGAAGCAGCCAACAAGGTGTCCATGCACCTCTTCATCCCATGATGCTGGACTACATGTTCGGCCACTGCAACTGGATGAATGAGGTGTCAGACCAAGAGTATTGGAACCGTCCTAGGTTCGGGCCAGAGCTTACTGAGGCAGTCTGCCTCAACAGGAGAGCGATTACTGGGTCTTTTGACCGTTTTGATGGGTCCGAGGAGGCGATGGACCAATACTTTGATGTCACCAGAGGTCGTGCCCAAGCAAGAGAGCAGGAGATTAGGGCAGACTTTGCTGCTGGTGGTGCGAGGTCGAGGTCGCATTTTGGCGAAGACACCTATGAGGAGCAGAACCCGAGCACATGGATTGACCCAAACTTGATGCAGGATTGATGGGCTACTGATGGCTCATCTATTATTCTTATTATTTTTTCTGTTTGTTTCAGCAGTTTTCCTTTCATTTGATGTACTTTTTCATTTTATTTTCGAACAATTTGAAGCTTAATCAGTTGTATCCCCCTGTGATGTAATTGAGCCTGAACTTGTTTATTACTGATGAATTTATGTGTTTTATTGACCTTTTACAGTTTAGTAACAAATGTGTGCTCAAGTGATTTTTCCGAAAGTTCATAAGGAGGAGTGACTTGAGTAAAAGGCGAAGTGTACGGCAGTGCTAGGTAGTCACAACTCCCAGATATCATAACTGTAAGGTTCATGGCCAAATTTTATTTTTCAATTTACTTATATAGAGTGTTCCATGCATCTACATTTCTAGAACTTGCATTGTTTCTTTTCTGTCGATTGGTTTATGTCAAATACACACTGAGGCAAAAGTGCTTGGTCCTGTGAGCCTTTTGAAGCCTACCCTGATTATATTGAATTCATCCTTTTCTTAGACAAGTTGAGCCGGTAGGATAGAACTTTTTGTTCGGTGACAACCTACATTACAAGCTTAGAGACTTTTAGGATTTATCCCATAATGTTTTTCTGAGTTAGGCATGCTAGAATGTTGCTAAAAATTAAGTTTGGGGTTGCTTTTGGAATTTGCAACCAATTAAGTTTGGGGTGGGGGAACTAGAGAACAATACAAAAGAAAAAATAATAACATATAGACACTAAAAATGGTGTATCAAAAAGAAAAAAAAAAGAGAATACAGAATGAAAAAGGGACAAAGACATTGAAAATCCGAGTAACTTCAAACTCGAATGTCCCGATGATGAATAATGTTCTCTAGCCCCATTTTGACTAAGAATTGTGTTACATAGGTGAAAGATGATTGAATTATGTTCTAACTGACGTAGGAAGTGCCTAACTCGCATTTTGTGTAACCTACTTATCCAAATATCATCCCACCTTCACCTAAGCCCCGTTATAACCCTTAAAGACCTCAAAGTGTGTATTGATATTGACTTTAATTGACGTTTAGAAACTTTTCAAGCGTATGGTAATATGTAGTTTTGCATGTGATTGAGTGTGAACCCTATTCATTTTGTGCATGGAGTTGTGAATTGGTGGATGCATTCAAGTCAAACTAGCTCACCTTTAGCTAGTAAGGAGATGAACTTTTTGGATTACCATCACTTGAGCAGGTACTTGTTATTTTACTGTCAACTGTCAATTTTGCATGTAAATTCCTTGGGGACAAGGAATGGTTTAAGTTTGGGGTTGTGATGACATGCTGTCATTACGTAATTTCTATGTATATTTTATCATTTTATGGAGTCATAAAGCAACTTAAGCAGCAAGAAACGCATGAAAAGCAAGAAAAAGCAAGAAAACTGAAGAATGGTGCAAGTCACAAAAACGTGTCACGCTTGCTAGAAAACGTGACACGTTTTCACAAGTCAGAGAGCATGTTTTGAGAAGAAAGAAGAACGTGTCACGTTGGCAAAAACGTGACACGTTTTGTGAAACCCTAATTTGGTTACTTGCTACTGAAGGAAAAAACGTGACACGTTTTACTTAAAACGTGACACGTTTTGGGCGAATTTCTGGGCCTATTTAAGCTGAAGTCTTTTCCGAAAACAAGGGTTACGAATCTTGGAGAGCAAAGTGCGATTTGGACATCAAGGCGACTGCAAGGAGGACGATTTCTTCATCCTTTTACCAGTTACATGTATGTTTTATTGATTCAATTGATTATGCTATTTGTAAACATTGTTATGAGTAGCTAAATCTCTTAGAGATTGGATCCGAGATGATTCTGTGTAACCCTAGTTGATCTTATGTTGCTGTGATGAAACTCTATTCCATATTAATGATTATTTAAGTCTTTATTCAATTCAATTGTTCTTAATGCTTTTTATATCCTGATCAAATATAAATATGTTTTCGTGAGAACGAATGACTACTAACCCTAGCTTTCAACTTAGACTTAATTGAATTGTTCTAATAAACATGGTTAGTCTAGGAATGGATAATCGTTTATTAGTGATATTAGGTTAACGTGCTTAAACCTTCGAGAATTATTAGACCACCTAAGGAATTAGGGGCTGTAGTTTAAGAAGAGGGCCCTAACTCAAGGGATTGATTAGGGCTATTTTGTTAACTATCGTAGGACTTAGAGAACCATTAATAGGAATAGAGTACAGTAACCAATTAGGGGAAACATAGAGGATTCGACGGTCCGATCTCATCTCTCTCCATATTTTCTAAACAAACTTTATCGTTTTGTTATTTTTGTTATTAAAACAAACAAATCTACCGCCTAGTGGCAAAACTATAATAACCTTTAAACATCCTATTGCATAACGAAATTAACTTATTGCGATTAAAAACAATCCTCGTGGGATCGATATTTTACTACTTCGATAGTATTTGGTGCACTTGCCAAACGTCTATCACATGCACCAGTGTTCCTCTAGACTTGGAATGGATTTGAAATTGATCCTTCATAGGACAATGACCAAATCAGGCAAAAGATCATTCGTGATTTGATCAAGCATCAAACGATTCTTTTTGATGTGCTGGAAATAACAACGTCTCTTTCACACCTCTATATAAAGGAGTGAAGACTTGGAGAGATTGCAAGACTCATACAACAATTTACAAGTGTCAAAACTCTGCTGAAATTGATCTTCACATCAAAGTTCACTTAGAATTTCTTATCAACTTTTATATCTTAGAAATTCTAGAGTCTTAAGAGTCTGTATCTGATTTGTATTGTGAACACCACTGATTGTATATCAAGTGTTCAACCTCAAACAAATTTCTTTGTAATTCTGTTTGATTAGAAGTCTCTTGCAATTGTGCTTGAGCATAGGAAGTCTCATGATTTAGTTCATGAGCATAGGAAATCTCTTGCAGTTGTGCTTGAGTAGTTTGAAGTCTCTTGGTAGTTTTAGCAGTGAGCAGTTGTAATCAGATATTACATTTTTAGTGAACTCTCCTTGGAAGTGCAAGGGGGACATGACTACTTCCGGTTTGTGGAAGGAACTTGTATAATTGCTTTCTCTCTCTCTATCTCTCTCTCTCTCTCTCTCTCTCTCTCTCTCTCTCTCTCTCTGTTTTTATCCACTGCATTTAGATTATGAACCTCACCTCAGAAGCTGAACTCTATCTACTTCTGAACAGTGACTTCAGTAGGAGAAATCGAAGAAAAAACTAAAACAATTCAACTCCTCCTTCTTGTGTTTTTCTCACCTTTAGAGTAGACAATTTATTTTTTCTATGAAAGAGTCAATTATGTTGTGGAGAAAGAGAGAGGTGGAATGTAACATGTAAAATTTTTACTATTTAATATTTTACCAACTCTTCCCTAAAAAATATATTTTACCAACCATAAATTTATTTATGAAAATAATAAATTGTTTAGAAGAAAAAAACACATAAAATAAAGAAATTAAAAAAGGAAAAGTATTGTTTTTTTGAAATATTTTGGACATGAAGCGTGAGGGATGAAGGGAGATATTGCTTTCTGATTTATTTTGGTCTGTGAGGGATGAAGGATAAGAAGAATGATTCTAATTATAATTATAGTTGCAATGAAGGATAAAGATAAATATTCTAATTCTAGTAAAACAGGAAGCAATGAAGTGGCTTGGTAGCTTGTGTTTGTTTAACATGTTTGTTGAACTTGACTGCAAGCAAATGATTGGCGGCATCACTAGGAGACTCAACACCAATCCCATGTTTGGTGTTATCTATCTATCTATCTATCTATCTATCTATCTATCTATCTATTATTATTATTATTATTATTATTATTATTATTATTATTATTATTATTATTATTATTATTATTATTATTATTATTATAATAATAATAAAATGGAGAATAGTGTGCAAACCCTAATACCCAATTTGTCTCTTTTTCCCTTCATTTTTGTCACCTCATTCCAATTTTATCCTCCCACTAAATTCCCCCATCATTAAGTTATTGATATCTTTCCCAAATCCAATCCACTCAATTATTCGTTGTATGTTACATTACAACTATATTATATTATTTTTTGAATTATTATTATTACATTTTTTTGAAGGAATTATTATTATTATTATTATTATTATTATTATTATTATTATTATTATTATTATTAAGATGACTTTCATGTAACAGGGTCGATCCTAAGATTTTATGTACCCTTAAAATATTCATTTATAATTGAAGTTTTCTAAAAATATATTCTCAATATAAATAATCAAACTGAATTAAAAAAAAATATATCTATGTAGTGCTAACTACTAAGTAAAAATAATAATTTTGGTAGCCCTAAAATAATAGTGCCATGGGCTACCGCCTCTCCCGCCCACCCTCGGGGCCACCCCTGCATGTAAGAGGTATTTCATATTCCAAACTATTCTATATAAGGGATGTTTCATATTCTGATATCTTAGGATGTTTTCGATGAATTGAGAAATACCTTTTCAAATAAATAGATTAAAGAAATTGAACCTTTCTTTATCAACTTCTTTCTTGTTCCTCTTCAAATATTCTTGCGTACTACATTGTTATCATGATTTATTTCTCACAGGTTGTGATGTTTGGTTTGATTTCAAAATTGATACATTGTACAAGCTGCGCAATGGTGAAGTCTTTTCTACTCTTCTACAATTGGTTCTTCTGATTTTATAATCATCATAATTAACTCTTAAATTTTGTTTTAAATTTTCCTTTTATAGTTCTTGTGTTGGGGTTAATTATGTTACTATTGCTAGCTAATGTTGGGGTTAATTATGTTACAATATATAATTTACTTTTTTTGAAGGATTTTTTTTAAGGAAATACATAATTAATTTACTTAACAAAATTGTCATATGCATTGGTTCATTGTAGATGTATTTATGGCATACAAATCTATCATTTTTTTAAACGGTGAAAAATGAGATATATTACCACAAGGGATAACAGTCGTACTCTGTAGCACAAGGTGTTCAAAGGAGAGCAGAACAAGAGTCTACAAAGTATCATGAGTAATTATAGATAAAAAAACAGTCAACAAATGCCCAAACAGGCAAGAGGTTGTTGCCACCACATATGGTAACCAAAAGGAAAACACACATTTTTAGCTTTCAGCCAATGTAAAGTAGTAATTTGGACTCTTTCCAGAAGTTGCATAACAAATTTAGCTTTATTACAGAACAATATGTGATTCCTTTCATTCCAAAGCACATAAATGCTGCACAACCAGACAAGCTCCAAAAACGACCGACATAGTTTAAAACTTCCCGTGGAATAACAAAACTAGTAAAATGATCCAAAATATGTTGGGGATCTGTTGAATTAAAACCAATTCAAGTTTTGACATGTTGTCAAAGCACACCGAAGATAGGACAATGAATTAAGAGATGATCTGTCGTTTCATTATTACCACATCCGGACACACACAGTTGAGCATCGATCGGGATGATACCTCTACGCACCAAATTTTCCTTTGTAGGCCACCTGTTGCGGAGAAGACGCCACACGCAAATTGACACCTTCAAAGGAACATTTTTATGTCAAACTACATCAAGTAATTCATCGTGGTTATGCATTTCCTACCTCATATGCATTGGATACAAACCACTGACTGTATAGCCATCACCCACATTAGGACGCCACTGCCATACATCTGTAACAATGTCTTGCAAAGTAAAATTAGAAAGCAAAGATGTACACTCCCCCACTAGGTCTTCCTCCCAAGCCAACAACTGACGCCGCCGCCCCCAAGCTTCTCCTCCTTCCTCCCAACCTAAGGAAAACATTTTTGCTATCGTCTTATCCTTATTTATCGATAACTCAAAAAGTCTTATAAATCTCTCCCGAAAAGGGGCCGCCCCCACCTAACAGTCAGACCAAAATAGGTTTTTAAACTATTACCTATTTTCATCTGAATGTTCTCTTCAAACCAATTGCCACCCTCAACCCTAATCCCCTCACGAACTTTCATAATCTCCTTCCACCAAGAAGACCTGGCTCTCCCACCATCTTTAATCCGCCCCCTCTCCTCACCATAACGAGAGGACAACATCTTATACCACAAACCCTCCCCATCCACTAGACACCTCCAACACCATTTCCCTAATAAAGCAATGTTAAATTCCTTCATCCGCCTAACCCTCAAACATCCAGGCTCCTTACTCATACAAATACTATTCCAATCAACCCAAACAATTTTCCTATGATCCTCACTCCCACCCAAAAAAATAAAAATAAAATAGACTCAAGAGAGGAGATTATAGCAGAGGGAGCTCTGAAGAAAGAAAGGGCGTAGACATGCAGAGAAGATAGAATGAATTTAATGAGAATCAAGCGATCTTCAAAAGACAAAAATCTACTCTTCAATTTAGACAGTCTAGCCTAAATGCGATCAATAATCGGTTCCCAAAACAACAAGCGCCTAGCATCACTACCAATAGGAAGACCCAAATAAATAAACGGTACCCTCCCTATTTTGCAAGAGAAAGATGAAAACCTTGATGGTGATGCGGCCCTGAACAAATTTTTCCGTGAAATTTATCAAGATGCTGATGAACATACAAGAAGAGCCATGAAAAAGTCATTTGTAAGTTTTTTTTTACTTTTGGAGATACTGTGGAGGGTACTAATGTTGAGGTACTGATTAAGGCTTCTTTTGGTATCGTTAAGTGTAAAAAATGAACTCTTTTGAAAGCATAAGGGTAAAGTTCATGAATAGTAGAAGTGGAGAAGAGCCGAAGATAAAACTCCAAACCACTTGGTCAATGATGTTGACGCTTGTGTGAATGTCATGTACTAACTATTCCAAAAGTTCAAATCATTATTCAAAATCTCATTAAAAGGTTTATGCGTTTTACAATTATCCCTCATCATTTTTACACTTATACGATTTGTTAATTTAGTATCTAATTGGGGAGAATTTAGGTTTCGTACGATACTTTTGTACTATTTTTGCATTGACAAAATTCCAGTGAATGTAGATACTAATTTGTGAAAAAAAAATGCAGGCATGAATTTTACCAGAAACCTTAAGAAGTGGTTGTAACCATATTTGCAAAGGGGGATACCGAGTCTCTTTATGATTCGTGGGAAAGATTTACTTTGATGTTGAAGAGGTTCCCGGATCATGAACTTTCCTATAAACAATACCTCCAAATCTTCACCGAGGGCTTGACTCACAATATTAGAATGTTCTTAGATGCCTCAGCTCGTGGTAGTCTGAAGAATAAAACATATCATGAAGTCGAAGCCCTAATTGAAAGCATGGCTCAAAATGAGTACCGTGCTGATGCCGAGAAGAAGAAAAGGGGAGTATATGGGGTAAGTGACACTACTTTTATCTTAGCTAACCAAGAAGCCATGAACAAGCAGATCAAAGCTCTCACTAAGGAGTTTCAAGGGTTCACTTTGGCCAACAAACAACAGGTGGCTGTAGTTAAGTGTGATATATGTGGAGAAGGACATGCAAATGGTGAGTGTGTACCTGAAGGATTTAGTGAGGAAGTAGTAAACTATGTGAACTTTTAAAGGAAAAACCCTTACTATAATCCAGGTTTTAACAAGCATCCCAATTTGAGCTATTCCAACAACACACTCTCAATCTTCTGCTCCCTAATCCTCAACAACCACAACAGAGAAAACCTTCAGCTCTTGAAGAGACAATGATCAATTTCATGAAGATGACTCAAGGGAACTTTGAAGAGATGAAGAAGAGCCAGGAAGCTGAAAGAAAGAACAATGAAGCTTCCAGAAAGCTGCTTGAGACTCAAATCGGGTAAATTGCTAAACAATTGGTTGAGCAAAGCAAGGGAGGATTCTCAGGTAACACTAAAGAAAACCCTAAGAATGAAACTTGTAATGCCATTGAGCTTAGGAGCAAAAAGGTTCTCACACCTTTAGCCCCAAAAGCTAAGAAAACTGTTCATGAAGTTGTGGTGGAGGAGGTAGAGATAGATGATGAAGTTGAAAAGAATTCTGATGAGGGAGTAGTTGAAAAAGAAAGTGAAGAAGGAGTAGTTGAAAAAGAAGATGATCAAAGAGTAGTTGAAAATGAAAAGAAGAAAAAAATAGAGGGAGAAAAAAGTGAGAAGTTGATAGGTGAGGACACAATCTTGAGAAAGTCCAAAAGCCAAATATTGAAAGATGGGGATAAACCACAAGTTGTTCCATCTTATGTGAAGCTTCCCTACCCTCATTTAGCTAAAAAGAAGAAGAAGGAAGAAAGCCAATTCAAAAAGTTCATGGAACTTTTCTCACAACTTCAGGTGAATATTCCTTTCGGCGAAGGAGTTGTTAACTGGTAGGAGAAAGCCAAAAGATGATGAGAACATTGCTCTTTTATAGAACTGTAGTGCTATTCTCCAAAATAAACTTCCACCGAAGTTGAAAGATCTAGGTGCCTTTATTATTCCTTGTTCCATTGGCCCGGTAAAAGTGGGTAGAGCTTTATGTGACTTACGAGTAAGTATCAATTTGATGCCTCTCTCGATGATGAAGAAGCTTGGAGGTGGTGAATCAAAGCCAACAAGAATGACCCTCACTCTAGCTGATCGGTCAATCTCTTATCCTTTTGGTATTCTTGAGGATGTGCTAGTAAAAGTTAATGAGCTAGCATTTCCGGCTGATTTTGTTATCTTAGACATGGCTGACGATGAAGACATGCCACTCATTCTAGGAAGACCCTTCCTTGCTACAGGTTGTGCTCTTATTGATGTTGAGATGGGGCAGCTTATGTTGAGATTCCATAACGAGTGTAACACCCCGTTTCCCAAAACAACATAATAATATTAAAACAATCAGAGTTCAACAATAACGGGCATGTCACACTGCTTTTCAAAATTTATTAAATAGAATATAAAACTATTTAACTTCAATAAATCATCTTATAAAATCTGCAGCGGAATATTTATTTAAAAATCATAATCAACAGCTACATCAACGTCCTTGGCACAAAGGCCTCATCATACTAAAATTTATTTAATGATAAATAAATCTCCAACAACATAGTTCATCAATGATACATAAGGAAAT
Organism: Medicago lupulina; assembly: GCA_958299785.1. Taxonomy (NCBI): domain Eukaryota; kingdom Viridiplantae; phylum Streptophyta; class Magnoliopsida; order Fabales; family Fabaceae; genus Medicago; species Medicago lupulina. The sequence continues at coordinate 18,570,719 of OY283145.1, read as the reverse complement.
GAAGAATGTAAACAGCAGAATCCCCATCCCGTTACGTATCAGGGCCTAGGACACAAGAGCCAACAATCTAACTAGCCTTCATTACCTGCACTTGTAACACCCCGTTTCCCAAAACAACGTTTAATAAAGAATATATAATCTGAGTTCAACAAATACGGGCATGTCACACTACTTTTCAAAATTTGTTAAATAGAAAATAAAACTATTTAACTTCAACAACTTAAATCTCATAAATAATTGCAGCGGAAAAATTCTTTCAACATAATAAATCTTCTTCAACAAAATCTTTAAAAATTCGATACATAAAGGAATGGAAGAATCAAGACAACGTTTCCCATCCCGTTACGTATCAGAGCCCTAGGACACTTGAGCCGACATCCTACAAGTCTCCATTACCTGCACTTGCCCACAAGGCGGCAATTCCAACAGAAGGGGTGAGAAACACATTCAATAATAATAATATATAATTCATCAAATCGATGAAACAACAACAAATTATACCACAAGTATCAACAAGTTCATATATGTATGTATACATATATATATATATATATATATATATATAGCAACAACAACGTTATCAACATCAACGACATTTAGCAAGATACAACAACAATAAACAATCAATAACAACAATATCAACAACATCAACAAATCATCACATATAACGAAAACATCTCAAACACTCACAAGTACATCATAACATCACAAATACTTCAACACGTCATAAATACATCAACAAGTCACAATTACACCATCACGAATACATCATCACTTTGCAAATTACATCATCACTTCACAATTACATCATCACTTCACAAACGACACGACACGACTATGCAACAACGACTCCGACAATGCACCGACGACAATAACTAATGCAATATGCATGTGGTACCATTTTACGCGCGTTGAATGACAAGCATTCCAGGGCATGAGCCCTCAACAATTGGATGGTTAAAGCATCCCAGGGCATGAACCCTCAACAGTTGAACGATAAAGCGTTCCAGGGCATAAGCCCTCAACATTTGAATGATTAACATTCCAGGGCATGAGCCCCCAACGATGCATGAGTATGAAAGACTCGTGGTGTATATCAGCATACAACCCAACAACAACAACAACAGCAACGACATCTGTGATGGAAGACTCATGGTGTATATCAGCATACAACCCAACAACAACAACAACGACGACAACGATAACAACAACTGTGCCTAATATATTTATGACACACTCCCCAACTTAGACAACACGACTCAACGGCATCAACAACGGAAATCAACGACATAGCATATATAATCATATTTATTTATATATACATGCGTTCACATAGCTTCACTTTCATTTATAATATTCGCTTCATAAACAAGGTTAAATAAATCAAGAAAACATTTTTCAAAAGGAAATCAAATTTGATTAAACAAGTCATAAGTTAAATACTCATAAAACACTTCAATTTAACCTCTCATACTTAAGTTTGAAGTTTGGGAACTAACCATAGGTTTTGGACTAACTTGGAATAAGTTATGCTAAGTTTTCTTAAAGTTTTCTGAAGACCTACTTGGACTATTTTTATCATAACTCGAGATTTACAAAACATTTTCGAGTCAAACCAGTGTCATTAGAAAGCTAACTCAATTATCTACAACTTTCATGTTTACACCTAAGACCAATTATGTACCAATCAATACCAGTTTTCATTTCAAATTCGGACAAAGTTGTGCTGAAATTCATAAAAATTCACTGTGACCTACGTTCAGTAATTTGACCATAACTCAAGTTCTATAAATCATTTTGACGTCAGACCAATGGCATTAGAAATATAACATTCATACCTACAACTTTCGTGTTTACACCGAAAGCTAGTTCGAAACAGAAACTGATGCAAAAGACGCAACAACATGAAACAGGGTATGCTGTCCAAGGTAGCTCTCGGGAAAACTCTATTTTTCACTCAAAAACCCAAATTTCATCTACCCAAATCCCAAATTTGATAGAGAACAATGTTTACAGGTTCTATATACAACATAACAATCAAAACAACACAGAAACATGCATTAAACAACACAAGTCATCACATCATATCAATTATCATAAACTTTCTAAACCCTAAACCTAGAACACAATTTCATCAACAATCAAAATTATATATACATATTATTGAAGGAATCCCACCCTTACCTTAGATTATGATTCCTGAATTAAGCTGCGTTCTTCTCTCTTCTTCTAGCCTCTTCTCTTGGTTCTAGGTTTTCTCCTCTTCTTTTCTCAAAAACTCACTTTCTCTCTTTTTTTTTTCCAATTGTACGTAAAACTCTTTCTGACTCTCCTTTTCTTTTTATTGTAAACTATAACCCCCTCTTATTTCCTTAACTCCCACTTATTCCTCATAATTATATTTAATTCCCTTTAAACCAAATAATACTATTTTCTACCTTTTTTATTAAATAAATAAAATAATCAAACAACATTTATTTAAATAAAACACAACACCATAAATCATTTAATAAATTATCATCACACCAAATATCACACAATTCATACCAAGTCATATATTTCACATAAAATCATATATAAATCATATATGTCAAATATAGTCATATAAAATCATATAAAAATACTCAAACATCAACTAAAAATAATTAAATAAAAATGGGGCGTTACAGCACTTGCCCACAAGGTGGCAATTCCAACAGAAGGGGTGAGTTCACAAATCAAAAGTAATATATAGATATATGAATCATGAAAGTGAATTGAAAACAACAACAATAATAACAACCAACAACAACATTATCAACAATATCATCTCAACATTATAATTTTGATTCATCTTTGATTAACATCAACAACAACAACCCTTGTGGCAACATCTCACCAACAACAACTCCAACAAGACAACTCACACCTACAACAACTATGCAAGACCTCAACTACAAATGCAATGTGCATGTGGTACCATACTACGCGCGTTGAATGCTAAGCATTCCAGGGCATAAGCCCCCAACAATTTGGATGGTTAAAGCATCCCAGGGCGTAAGCCCCCAACAGGTGAATGACTAGCATTCCAGGGCATAAGCCCTCAACGGTTGAATGTATAAACATTCCAGGGCATAAGCCCCCAACGATGCAAATGAGTATGAATGACTCTGTGGTGTATATCTGCATACAACCCTACAACAACCAATGGTGCATATCAGCATGCAACCAACAACAACAACTACTTAGGACATCAACGACTGTGTCTAACAACTAAGACACCCTCCCCAACTGGATAACACCACTCAACAACATCAAGGATAACTTCAAACTTAGCAAAGCATACTTAATTTCATGTAATCATACATAAATCCATCTTAATCATCTTCATATATAAGTCTTATCATCTAAAAAATTCTTAATAAATCCAATAAACAAGTTAGGAAGCTTAGGTTTGGGTTAGGAGCATTTTGAAAAATTGCACAAAATGGTCGCACAGGACCAATCTCGCGTAAGCGAAGCTAATCTCGCTTCAAGCGACTTAAATGTCGTAAGTCTGGGGGAATCTCGCTCGGGGTTCGCTTGCATCTCGCTTAAGCGAAGTTTCATCTGGACAGCATTCTGGGAATCTCGCTTAAGCGAAAAATATCTCGCTTCAAGCGAAGCTTCATCTGGGCAGTTTTCAAACTACGATTTTCTAAGCCCTTTTTCATCCAAAAACCCAATTTTGATCCCCCAATCACCCAAAATGAATTAGAACAATGTTTATGGGTTCACTACACAACAAAACAACAGAAACATCTCATAAAAACATCATCCATTACACATAATTCATCAACAATGGCATTTTTCATATTTCTTAAACCTAATACAACAATCACCATTTTCAATCCATTTTCATGAAATCATACATATATACATTAGCAATTGAAAAGTAAACCCACCCTTACCTGATTAGATGAACAAAAGCTACATAACTCAACTCTTCCTAGCAATCTCTCTTGTTCTTGGTTCACCCCTCTTTCTCCCAAAAGCTTATGTTTTGTTTTACTGATATGTGCAAAATATTTTGTCTGACTTTCTATTTTCTTACCAACCAAAACATAACTCCCCTTTTCTCTTTACTCCCTCACTAACTTTCTATTAATTCTCCTTAACCCCTCCTTAACTCTACTAACTCTAAATAAATCCCCTTTTTCTAAAATAAATATTATTTCTTCTATATTCATAAAACAATGCAAATAATCACCAATTTTCATATAAATGAATATAAATCAAATAACACACCACATATCACATAATTATTTATGAATTCAAATAAATTATGCAAAACAACTAAAAATAACAATTTAGAAATTAGGGCGTTACAACGAGCAAGTGGTGTTTAATATCTTTGAAGCCATGAAACATAGAACTGAAAATCCTAAGTGCTACCGAATCGATGTTGTTGATAAAATAGTTGAAGACAATTCTCGTGAACCTCAACCAAGACAACCTATGGAGAAAGCAATTGTTAATTCTATAGAGAGTTGTGAACATGATGAAGATCTTGAGGTGAAGGAATGTGTCAAGCAATTGAAGGCAAGCAAACAAGAAAGTGAATCCGTGAAACTTGAAAAATTACTTGTTGACAACAATAAGGAGGCACAAGCGTTGGGTGTTGAAGAAGAAAAAAATCCTGAATTGAAAGAACTTCCTTCTCACTTAAAGTATGTCTTCTTAAGGAAGGATGCTTCTAAACCAGCAATCATCAGCAATACCTTGACACCTTTAGAAGAAGAAAAGTTAATGAGGGTGTTAAGAAGTAATGAAGGAGCCTTGGGGTGGAAAATTTCTGATTTAAAGGGTATTAGTCCGGCTCATTGTATGCACAAGATTCACATGGAGGCTGAATACAAACCGATAGTTCAACCTCAAAGAAGACTAAACCCAACAATGAAGGAAGTGGTAAAGAAAGAGGTGCTGAAGCTATTGGATGCAGGTATGATTTACCCTATCTCTGATAGTTCTTGGATGAGTCCTGTTCATGTGGTACCGAAAAAAGGTGGAATGACGGTGGTGGCTAATGAGAAAAATGAGTTAATACCCACCCGTACCGTCACCGGTTGGAGGATGTGCATAGATTACCGGAGGTTGAACACTGCAACAAGGAAGGATCATTTCTCGCTACCATTCATGGATCAAATGATAGAGAGGTTGGCTGGCCAAGCCTTTTATTGCTTTTTGGATGGGTATTTGGGGTATAATCAAATTGCGGTAGCTCCGGAAGACCAAGAGAAGACTGCCTTCACTTGTCCATTTGGTATATTTGCTTATAGGAGAATGCCCTTGGGGCTATGTAATGCGCCGGCGACCTTTCAAAGGTGTATGTTTTCCATCTTCTCTGACATGATAGAGAAGAACATTGAGGTATTCATGGACGACTTTTCTGTATTTGGTAAGTCTTTTGATCCATGCTTAATTCACCTTGATACCGTTCTTAAAAAATGCACCGAAACTAACCTCATTTTAAATTCGGAAAAATGTCATTTTATGGTAGCAGAGGGTATAGTTTTGGGGCATAAAATAAGTGCTAAAGGCATAGAGGTGGATCAAGCCAAAATAGAGGTTATAGAGAAACTTTCCCCACCTGTCAATGTGAAAGGAGTGAGGAGTTTCTTGGGGCATGCCGTTTTTTATCGGCGTTTCATAAAAGATTTTTCTAAAATTTCAAAGCCCCTGTGTAACCTCTTAGTTAAAGAAAATGATATCGATTTTGATGATGAATGTTTCAATTCCTTTTCTTTGATTAAAACCAAGTTGGTGACTGCACCAATAATCATTGCACCCGATTGGAATTTACCTTTTGAACTAATGTGTGATCCAAGTGATTATGCTGTTGGTGCCGTCCTAGGCCAACGGAAGAACAAATTTTTCCATGCAATTTACTATGCAAGCAAGGTTTTGAATGAAAATCAAGTTAACTATTCCACAACCGAAAAAGAATTGCTTGCAGTAATATTTGCTTTGGAAAAATTTCGTACTTATCTAATCGGCTCCAAAGTCATTGTTTTTACAGATCATGCAACTCTAAAGTACCTTTTGACAAAAGGGGATTCAAAGCCTCGGCTGTTGAGGTGGATCCTCTTGCTGCAAGAATTTGATTTAGAGATTCGTGACAAGAAGGGAGTTGAGAATGTGGTGGTTGATCACCTCTCAAGGTTGGAGAATAAGGAGGTGACAAAGAAGGAGAAGGCCATTGTAACGCCATATTTTATTATTTATTTATTTGATTAAGTTTAGAGTCTTTTTATAATTTAATTAACTTATTTGATAAGTGATATTTTTGTTATGTGTTGATATATATATTAGTAGCCTATATTTGTTTATTTAATTATTTTTCTTGAGATAGAGTCGAATTATATGATTTATTTAATTATGTGATATGTTGATATTTTATTGAGTGGCTTTATTTATTATTTATTAGAATATATTTAGTGGGAGAATATATTTAGTGGAGAAATATAATTATTTAGAATAATGAGGCTTTGGGACAGAATTGGAATTAAGAGAAAATAAATAGGTTAAGGTTTATATAAAAAGGAGAGCTAGAGTTAGAAAATATATTACCTGCAAAACTGTTTTGGAGAAAGAGGAGAAACCTAGAGAAAGGGGAGAAACGAAGAGAAGAGAAGAGTCAGAGAAGGAGACGTCTGTAGAACCTCGCTGTCAATTAATCTAAGGTAAGGGTGGGACTAACATTCTTTAATCATAAGTATATGGTTCTGAAATAGGGTTTAACATGTTTGTTTTTGTTTTATTTTGATGATTAGAGAAGTTAGGGTTTGAAAAGAAGTTAGGGTTTTGAATTGCAATTTAATTGATGAAATTCGTGCTCTAGTTGTAGTGATATGTTTGGGTATGTTAATTTGTTGATAAATGAATTGTTGATGATGAAATTGCATGCTCTTGGTATATGTATTTGGATACTTGATGAATTATGCTCAATTGATGATTTATGTTATGTTGTTGTTGATTTGTGGTTGGATTCATGATTATGAGTTGTGGTTGTTGATGATTGTTGTTGTTAATGTCATATTATGAATTGGGTATGAATTATGTTGAGTTGTTGTTGTTGATTGTGATGATTTTGAATGAATGTGAAGTTTGAATAATATAAGTTGTTTTTTCTGATTTTTTTTTTTTTATCTCTGCCCCGAATTTTGAAATGAAAACGGGTATTGATCGGTGTAGAATTGGTCTTAGGTGTAAACACAAAAGTTGTAGGTATGGATGTTATCTTTCTAATGCAGTTGGTCCGACGTCAAAACGATTTATAGAACTTGAGTTATGGTGGTGAAAATGAAGATCTTTGTTGTTGATATTTGGAGAAGTTAAAAATTAGAATGGTGGTAGCACCATATTTGAGTGGTCTCAACACCATAATAGAGTGGTCACAGTACCATATTGGTTTCAGTATTAAAAGAGTGGTCTTAGTACCATATTGAAGGTGTAATTCTCGAACGGTTTTCTACAGTGCAGTAGTTAACCGCACAGTTGTAGCTGGACTTGTTTTATCCTGGAGGCAGCGTGGTTGATAGTTCTCTTTCAAAATAGAATTTTGAAAAACCAAAATACAACAGTTTGGAAATCCAAAAAACAAAAATATTTCAATCCTAAAATCCATTCTGGATAATCAACAACATTATTTGTAGCAACACCAACTTCTTCACGCAATTGAAAGATCTAAGAAGAGGCAGCAGTTATCCGTTTTTCACAAACCCATTTGAAAATTTTAAATTTTGATTTCACAAAGTGTTGTTTGTTACTTCTTTTTTCATAAATAAATATAAATACACATGACCATGGCTGTGAATGTCACCTTCATCCTTGAATTTTCTTATCCATGAAAAAGAAGAAGAAATGGTAAGTGAGAAACATGATTGTGGTCTAATAAATTCTTTCTCAAGAGGACCATCGTTTGTTTTTTTTTTTTTTTGATAATGAATTGTTTGTTGTGTTTTGTTTTGATAATGAATTGTTTGTTGTTGTTCATGTTGTAAGATGTTGAACTGATGATGTTGTTGTTTGTGTTGGTGGTGAAAATGATCTTTGTTGTTTATATTGAACAACTCACGTGCCCCTTCCTATTCCCTTTTTATTTTTTGTTTTTTTTTTTAATTATGATATACACATATGCTTTTTCTTTTAAATTTAATTGAAAAATAAGCTACGTAGCGTCCAAATCACTTAAGTGAAAAGCCACGTAGGCGTTGACTGAATCAAAATAGGGGGCTACAAGGTTGTTAAAGGATGTAAAAAATTAAGGGATTGGAAAATGATTTTTTTAATAGGAGGTCAAAATCGCAATTATGGTAAAGTTAGGGCCAAAAGTACGTTTAAGTCTTATATGTACTAACAAATTGAAAAACTAACCAACCAAATTTTTTATTTCTAAATTTTACTCTTTAATAATAGTGTGGATAATTCATGCCACTATGAAGAAATGACTTATCGAAGTGTTCAAGGTTCGAAGAAGGTTGAACTTACTTGATTGAAAATGTTTTAGAGCTAGAAATGACCTTTTTTTTTTTTTTTGGCTTAAATATGTAATAGGTCCCTGTAAGTTCGTGCATTTTTGATTTTCGTCCCTGTAAGTTTTTTTTTTCTAAAATAAACCTTGTATCTTCTTAACCTTTTGAAAAGGGTCCTTGCCGTCAGCTTCTGTCAACAAAAACGTCATTGTGGCTAACGGAGCACAGGTGGCAGGTCATGAGTTGGCACATTTGATGAGATGGGATGAGAGATGATTAGTTGTGTAAAGACAGGGACTAAAATCAAAAACGTAAATTACCACATGGATGAAATTAAAAAACGAAAACATCAAAATTTGGAATTAAAACCAAACTTTCAGTCTTCTTCTTCCTGCTGTCAAATATCAATATTCTTCTTCCCCTCATATTTTCCCCAATCCCTGCCATACTTGCGCCCTAGAACCAAAAACTATCTCTTTCAACAATGTCTTCTAATTCCATTACTCAATCATCATCAAATGGGTTACCTATGTGTGGTTGCAACAAAAATTTCAACCCTAAAACAAACACAGACAACAACAGCACAAAATTCACGAATACAAACAACACAACTCAACAAACCATTCATCTATATCAGATTATAGGAACATTAGACGAGAACAAAATTTAAAACAGAGTATGAAAACGTTTCGTGTACCTTCAAAGTTAAGAACACGGCTGCCACCGCTTTTCTACCGTTTAATCTCGTCGATTACCGTCGTATCACGTTCGCAACTGAAACGGTTGTGTTTCGCCGTCGTTTTCTCCGTTTATCAGCCACCAAAACCGTTTCGTATGCCACCAGAAACTCTGTTTCTATTTTGGAGCAAACCCTAAAAGACAGGGACGAAAATGAAAATGGTTGTGATTTTTCCTTTACGAAGGGGGGAAACTTAACTTACTGCCATCTCATCAAATGTGCCAACTCATGACCTGCCACCTGTGCTCCGTTAGCCACAATGGCGTTTTTGTTGACAGAAGCTGACGGCAAGGACCCTTTTCAAAAGGTTAAGAAGATACAGGGTTTATTTTAGAAAAAAAAAACTTACAGGGACGAAAATCAAAAATGCGCGAACTTACAGGGACCTTTTACATATTTAAGCCTTTTTTTTTTTTTACGGTAAAAGCAAATTCATTCAATCAAAGCAAATGCCACAAGGGCCACATCTAGAGTGTTTGAAACATCTCCAACAAGATAAAAGAAAACCATTACAAATAAAGCCTAACAAGATATGATAATCATCATTAAACAAAGATTGACTAGCAGCTAAACTGGTGTTGTTCACCCAACATCTACGGACTAACAACCCTGCTTGCAATGGCTTCCGCACACGGTCCATGACAACGAAAATAAGAGAATCCGCAGTCTTTATATCTATCCAGTTATGGATCAAATTGGCTACGGATGCAAGCTCAGTTCGACTATAAGTGGTCTTGATTATGTCAAGATTGAACACACGCTTGGAAGAGAATTGAAACAAGGAGGAGTTACACAAGTTGGTATTAACAACATCATGTGAATCTACCTCGTCCTTCTTCCCAGACAACATCCATCTCATTTGGGGCATTTTAACAAACATGTAGAGTGCATCTTTACCATTGACATCTTGGAAGCACAAGTCACCCAACAGGGACATTGTAAAGGCACTTACAACAGCACAAGTAAAACTTGGAAAACAAAGACATAACAACACAACAACACACTTTAAGTTAAAAATAGTGACACAACAACACAAGTAGAACATGGAAAACAAGGAAACATCACAAGAAACATAGTTAACCAATTTTGAATCATTCACCCTTGAGGGCTCAAATCTCTCGAGAATCCATGGTGGCTTTGGAGGAGCTCTCTTCGCAAAAACGGTTGCTGGTGGAGGAGGAATCATGACATTGAGGGAGGAGGGCGGTGGATCTGGTGGTGGGAGTGTCAAGGGAGGAGAGGCTATGACAGTGAAGGATTGTGAAGACATCAGCAACAACACATCAACCCTTTCCAAACTTCAATCAGAAACAAGATCCAGATCTGAATCCAGACATAAACACACGGAAAAGAGAGAGAACAGGAACCAGGAGGTACTGGGGTAGGCCAGGAGGTGCTGGGGAGAGCTAGGAGGTGTTGGGGATAACCACCACTTAGATGTTTAGGGAAACCTGATAAATAATTAGCAAGTGTACTAATCTAAATCGCGTAATAAAATAAATCGTCTCCTCAGGGACTGTTTTGATATCAACTTAGCAAGAACATTAACATTAAGATATAATAAATATGGGGGTGCCTTTGGCAATAGGATTGGAGTTCAATCGTAACTGAAATGATGAAAGTAACGTTGGTTTTTGAAATAATATAAGAAAAATGACTAGATCAATCGATTCATCTGCACATTGTTCATTAGTAACCTGTTTCTTAAGTCCACGAATGTCACGAAATTTACGACGAATTAAGAAATTAACCTAGGTCAATCCCTTGATCCTAAGTCCTCTTATTTAATCATAATTCCCTAATTCCTTAGGTGAACCTATAATCATCAAAGGTTAATGAGTCCGTTAATTCAATTATCACAATCCAACAACTATTTATTCCTAAATTGTCCGTTGAATTGAACAGTATGACTATGTCCGATTTATATGCTAGTGTCAATAGTCACATAAGCTCTTGAATCAATCATATTCGGTCAGAATTATGAAGGCATTAAGAATACGATATACCGAACCATCTCTTGACCTAATCACAGAGAATTTAGCTACTCATGGATAAAGCATAAATAACTAATGATAAAGAAGAATTCATTACATGCAATCAGTAACCGGTCATGAGTTTTGATGGCCTCCCAGCTTTCGCTCAGTGATCTAGCTCCAAAAGTCTCCTTTTTTCTCTAAAATTTCGAACCCTTGCCTCAGAAATCAGTTTGGCTTTTATAGGGAAAAATCAGGTCACGCACAAATCGTACTACGATGCCATAAATCGTAGTACGATGTCTCAGACGCTCCCTTTCATCGTAGTACGATGCTGGCAGATCGTACTACGATTTTTTCCGGATTCAGGCTAATAAAAACGTCCAAACATCGTAGTACGATGCTACAAATCGTAGTACGATGCATACTGTACTCATCTCTTCAAATGTATCCTTTTGTAGCTCAAAACTCAAGCAAAACCACCTTAACTCGACTCAACATTACATGAAATTACAACAAAAGTGATATATGACCTAGTGTCATCAAAACCCTAAACAGAGCTCGGGAGGAGAGGTAGAGAGAAGTTAGAACTTCTCTTGGTATAGAAAGTTGTGCGTTACTGCATTCTAGTGCTAGAAATGACCTTAAATTCAAAAGAACAACGCACAAGTTCTTTTTTTTTTCTTCAGTATTTTATCTTTGTCCACCTTCAATTACTTTCCATTTATAAATCTAAAGTGGTTTGTTACACTTTTTTTGGGGTTTGCAATTTTTTTTTGTTCTAGTGGTCACATAATGTTACAAATTATCATTATATTCAAAACTAATAAATTTTTTTTGTTACAATATTCAAAACTAATAATTAGGTTACAATAATTACCAACAATTCTCTCAAAAATTATAATAACAAAAAAAAATATGCAAAAAAAAAAATCATATAGGTTCGCCACACACTTTTCAAAATTGAAATCACAACCAATATCAAATACATTCTCACCAATATATTAAAAACTCTACATTTGAAGTACATCTCTTAAGAATAATTCTACAAAAATTGTTCGTCCGTCCCATGGGCAGAGGTTTTGTAGGAATAAGCTACCTAAGTTATTAAGGTATATTTTCTGAATGATGCATATAAACTATTTTTTATCCCTTAATAAGATAGGGTTGAGCATATTTATTTAAGGAAAATGTTACATAAACACATTTTGTTCACATACACCCTTGTACAACTTATGTGCTAGGAAGAGAGAAGAGGATATGAAAGAGAAAATGTGCTTGTATGGGGTCCACGTAGCCACATGTCAGATTTTTGTGTGGGTGTTAAGGGATGTATTGCCACCTATGGTTGTCTATGTATCATAACTCTTTATTTAATCTACTAAGAACCAGTAAGGGTTTGTTCAAAAAAAAAGGACCAGTAAGGGTAAGTGGTGAAATTCTAAGATTCTTATATAAAAGTGGTTCCTTTATACGATAATTTAGGAATTTCTACTATACCTATGTTGAAATTACATTTAGGAAAGTAAGTCCCCGCCTTAATATCTATTTGCCTGCATATGGATCCGTATAGGATTGACGACCATATACCTCGTATATCATGTATGACCTCTAAGGTGATTGAGGAGAAACTTGACATATGGAAGGACGTTGGATCCCACCGAACTACCCACTTAAATAGAAACCTTATCTCATAACCGATAATTTTTTGAATTAATCCAACAAGGAAATAAAAGGGAACCAAAGAATCCTAATCACCACTCAAATATGCAATCAACCCTTTACTTTTCAGCAATCAACTCAACTATTTTGTGCAATCAAATCAAATTAGCAAACTCCTCCCATTATGTTTGTTTTTTATTTAATGTTTTAAAAAGTTTAGCTAGTTGCGTAGTCTAAACGACAATCCCTAAGGAGACGTGAAATTCTGGAAAGTAGGTATAACAGATGTTAATCATAATGTTATGACAAATCAGATGTCACGTGAGATGTCAGGACATCAGACCAACATTAATAACAAATGAATATTTTAATAAGATAACTGGAAGTAAAAAACACAAGTTATTTGTTGACCCAGTTCGGTGCAACTTCACCTACATCTGGCGGCTACCAAACCAGGAATAAAATTCACTATAGTAGTATCAATTCTAAGCATACATAAAAGCTTTCACCAGCCTACTAACTTCTCACTTAATAACTACATGTGCAATTTATACCTAAGACTCTCACTAGTCCTAGACATGAGAGACCCCTCCCACTTCCTCTTAGTCACAGATCTAGTGACCGTCCTTAAAGTAACATGACCAAATATGGAGACACTCTCCTAGACATTGAATCAACTCATGCTTAAAAGCTTTGAGAGATTCAGAGTTTTACAACTCAATATAACGAAGTCCAACTTTAATATCAAAGTGATATAAGAGTGGCTTACAAATAACAACGACAGAATAAAATCCTAAAAAACTCATTTGTGAATTGTGGCTTCAGTGAGTATTTAGGTCTTCTATCTTTGTTTATATAGCCTGAATGCAGACTGAGAGTGATGCACAAGTTCGACTAAAGATCAGCTGAAATCTCGATATTTCAGCACAAATATATTGAAGTAGATCAGATGTTTCCTTAAATGTTGCAACAACAATCTTAAGAACTAAGTTAAGTATAAACCGTCTTCATCTGCTTCTAGACCATGCTATCTAGGTCAACTCTTTTCGTGAAACAAATCTTTAGATATTATATGAAAATCTTCACGTTTAAAAAACGAATCCCCAAGAAGCGGATCAAGGCACGCTATGATGTCGTACGAACATTTTAAGTTTGAAGGTGAGAAAAACACAAGAAGGGGGGGGGGGGGGGGTTGAATTGTGTTAGTTTTTTCTTTGTTTTCTCCTAAGCTGAAAAACACTGATCAGAAGCAGTTCAACAACAACTTCTAAAGTGATGTTCAGAACTAACTTGCAGCGAATAAAAACAGAGAGAGGGAAGGAAGAAAGACACAAAGCAAGTATACAGGTTCCTTCCACAAACCGGAAGTAGTCATGTCCCCCTTGCACTTCCAAGGAGAGTTCACTAAAATGTAATATCTGATTACAAATGCGCACTGCCAAACTTAGCAAGAGACTTCAAATTGCTCAAGCACAACTGCAAGAGACTTCCTATGCTCCTGAACACAATCAAGGGACTTCTAATGCTCAAGCGCAACTGCAAGAGACTTCTAATCAAACAGAATTACAAAGAAAAATGTTTGACACTGAACACTTGATATACAATCAGAGGTGCTCACAATACAAATCATATACAGACTCTTAAGACTCTAGAATTTCTAAGATATGAACTTTGAAAAGAAATTCTAAGTGAACTTTTGGATGCTGAACAAATTTGACAGAGTTTTGACGCTTTCAAATTGTTGTAAGTCTGATACGTGTTTTTAAGTCTTCACTCCTTTATATAGAGGTGTGAGATGAACTTTATGAATTGCAAGCACATCCAAAAAGATTCATTTGAAGCTTTGATCGATCACCAATGATCCATTTCCTGATACGGTTATTGTCCTATGAAGGATCAATTTCAAATGTATTCCATGCATGTAGGAACATTGTTGTAGGTGCAACTGTTATCCTTGTCTTGTAGCAGGGACAAACTCTGTGTAGTGGAGGTAGTGGTTGTACACTTCGTACAATTGTACTTTGTCAACGCTCTACAAAAGAACAAGCATCCAATGCCTTCAAAACCTTTTGAATTAGCCGTTGTTTCGCTTTTCCACTCTTCTACATATAATCCATTGAACAACTTTTGAAGCTTTAAGTTTGCATCTCTTGATGAACTACAACTTCTGGTGATCTTCAGCTTCTGATGAACTAGCTTCTGATGACACATCATCACTCCAGGAGCACTCTGTCTTTAGGAGCACTTTGACTTTAAGAGCAGTTCTCTTCAGACGCTTCTAGGCTTCCTTTTTGTTAATTTTTTTGCTCTCTTTTGTTCTTCTAGAACCTAATAACGATCTTCAATTTTTTGTCTATGGTCCTCTACACTTGAACAAATATTAGCATATCCAATTGACAATTTTTAATACCTTGTTATCATCAAAACTCTCAAAGGGTAATGTTAAACACATTTTGTTCCAACAAAGACATCATGTCTGACATCTTGCTACAAATAAAGTTTTAACAAAATGCAGCCAACACATGTCTAAAAACCTAACAAGATGATTTATTATTACTTTATTACTTGCAAACAAATTAATGCATTTTGATGACAGTCCGTCAGTCCATATTTTCAAAGTCTTTTTAGTTAAGTTTTTAGTCTATTTTATTAGTTTAGTATTGCATTTAGAGTCATTTTAAATGAATTGTCGTTTTTTATTTAGTGAGTCAATTAATGTATTATTATTATTATTAGCCGTGGTCAGCACAATGAATAAAACAAAAATATGGTATTATGAGTAAATGTGATTGACCAAAGAAGTGATAACACAAAAAAAAGAGACAACAAGTGGAGCATGGTGCATGAATTAAAAAGAAATTGGGTTTTTGACCAAATTTAGTGGTGGGCTTTAGGTCACTTTGGATTTGGAAAGAAAACGGCACATAACAACATATAAAAGGATGCTACACATCATATGAAGGGTTATTTGTGGATCACTGTTTCGGCCACACACAACAGGAGCAGAGCATCACGTTTTGGAAGGGAGAAAAGCCGCACGCATATCAAGAGAAAGCAGGAGACAATAAGAAGAGAAAAAAAAACCGTAATGAATTTTTGAGTAAAGAGCCACTACTACGGTTCATCATTCTCTCCGGTTTAATTTTTTTTCTATGTGTTTATTGCTTTAATCATGTGTAGCTAATGTCCTTTGATTAGGTCATGAGATGATTTTAATTTAAGTTGTTTGAACCATGTAATTGTATAAACTCTTTTCAATATAATTATAATCCTAGTTTTATTCAGAATTGTTTGTTCTTAATGTTTTTTATATATTGATCACATCTAAACTAAATTCAAATATCAATTGACTACTGACCCTAGCTATTGAATTGGATCTAATAATTCTGGTTAATCTAACAGGTCAGTCTAGGGATAGATGATTGTTAAGTTATGACATAAAAATAAACGTTCATAAAGCCTTAAACGGTTACGAACTCACCTAAGGGATTAGGGTGTTGTAGCTTTAAAAGAGTGTTCTGAGTCAAGGGATTGATCAAAACTAATTTGTTAATTTGTCGTGAGTCTAGGAGAATAATTGTAGAGACTAGGTGCAATTTACAAAACAGCGAGAATTAATTGATTCAAATGACCTGATCACTTTTTATCTCTGATATTTTCCAAAACCATTATTTTTATTTTTTGTTATTTAATTTTATGCAATTAAATATACTGCCTCGGGCACTAAAAAAATTTGCTTATCCTAAATAATAATTTTATTGCTAAATTGAGATTAACACAGTCTTCGTGGATACAAACTTATTTTATTACTTCGATGCATTTTTAGTACACTTGCTAAAAGTCTATCACAATTGACAAATTTAGTCATAAATATTTTCTATTAATGTTTGTAATTTAATAGTTTGAAGTTAATAATTGTTTGTAACTTAAGGGACTAGAAATGTCTAAGGTTTGTAACTTAGGAGGCTAAAGTGAAACCTGAAGTGCACACATTCTCTTTAGCAAAATATAATAAAAATACACATTTTATAGCACTGCCCTTCAATTAAATATTTTCTAGCGAATTGATCTTTGTTTATGAACAAGTAAATATAGTATTTTTAATTACTCTTAGAGATTAAATAAAGTTTACACCCTTCCTCGAAAGGTCAACAGTCAAAGTAAAGTTTTCTACTTAAGGTGCAAGAAGTTCATAGCCCATTTTTTTAAGACTACTATACTCACCTCAAAAAGTAATGATCTTAAAGTTATTTGAGGATTCAAAATGTATAACTTCTCAAACTAAAATGTCAAATCAAAAGTGTAGAGAAGAATTCTTTTAAGGATCAGTTAGATGTGTGAGAGAATTTCAGCGCTCAAGATTTAAATAGAAGAAGATATTTGCGAACGAAATTATGAAGGGGACAAAGGAAACTTGGCATTCTTGCACCTTAGAAGTTTATTTGTTTATTTTTCTATAAAAAGGAGATTAAAACTCCTTACAAAGTAGTTCATTTTTGTTCTGTAAAATAAGCTTGTTATATAAACACATCCTCCCTCACAAGATTACACATCTTACTAGATGTTTTGATCAAACGATGGTCAAATTGGGGTTGAATTGGGGGCACAAATATCGTTGTGTTTTTCCTTCTTCTCCTTTATCTTAGTTCATTGTTTGTGCTTGCTTAAATGTTTGGTTGCTGCTAATTTTGCTCCATATATTAAAGTCTTGGTGTGCGTTTTTTCTCAATTCACAAAAATTTAAAATCGAGAAATTTAGGTAATGGTTTAAAGACTTAAACTTCTCGATTTGGAACAATTAACATTGGGATCAAACTATTCAAATAACACAATTGCACACACTTTTGATTCAAAATTAACATGTTGATTTCCTCATTTGGTTTATAAAACCTCCATATTGACATGAATGGACTAAGTTCACCAATGTAAAAGGTAGCATAGGTATGTGAGAATTAACACCATGAGACATTTCATGAGTTTACTTTTTTCTTTGTCTTTTTACTTCATTTCTAGACCAAGCCTTTGGACGCTCCATCTGACCATCCAAACTCCATTACCAAGTTAAGGCCCTTTTAACCTATTGTTCTGGCAAGAATCATCAATGTTTTTGCAATTTGATATTTCCATTAACTGTGCTTGCATCATTATCTCGATTTTTGTCATTTTCAACCTTTAAACCTTGATTTCCACTGAGGGAGTTTTCTTTCACATGTTCCCCCGATTCAATCTACAACGAACTCCTATAATATATACAAAATATTAAATATAACACATTTTTGCTCCTGTCATCATTAGTTTGAATTGCATACATGAAGGCAAGCCTTAATAATCATGAAACAAAGTGAACTTATTGTGTTAAATGCATAAAATAGGTGAAAGGTAACACACCTTTTTCAAAGTAGATTCCTTTGGAGACACAACAATAGCAATATGATTAACCATAAATAGGGAGTTTGCAGGTAAAGTGTGTGTTCGCGTGTTTTTAGCGAGAAAAGTTTCGCATCAAATAGCACTTATATCTATAAGAGACACTATAAATGTTTTGGATATCATCAATTTTTCAACATCCTAAGATAAATGATGCTAGGTTTGTTGACAAAATTTGCAATTTTTCTCATAATATGACATAACAAAAAGGAGGAAACTCAATGGTGGACATAAACATTGAAGAAGTTGAATTTTAGTTCGATGAGTAACGGATTATTTTCATGTACATCAAGCTAATTCAAATCAGTTTAGCTTAAAAACAACATGATTTACCTGGAGTAAATTCAAAGTACCAAAAGAAACAAGATTTGCCTCGATTAAACCGAGGGCCTGTTTGTTTATCTCCAAGAGCAAACCTGCGGTACTTCCAATTGCTGGAATGTCCAACTTGGTTGCAAGACCAGAAGCACCTTGTTCTTGGAAAAAATTCCTAAACATCTAAGCCCATACACAACAAAAATATATAAATGATGGCAAAATATATTGTGTAAATTCTTATTTTTAAAATGGTATAAATAACTTAGGAAAGCAACAAAGAAATAGATCTGTATCTAACATTCATCCACTTGACTCGTAGTGCTACATCTCGTAATTTCTTTGTCCCTATCTTCGCTGCTATCTTTGCATAGAGTATTCCCCATAAAATGATGCAAACCTACAAGCAATAATGACTTGATTTATTGCAGAAATGAGATATCCTTTGTTAACTTTTGTTAATAATGATAAAAATATATATGAAAAAAAAGAATTTTTTTAAAAAAAAAAAATACATCCTCTAACCTACTTCCCTTCCAAACTCATTAATTGTTAATTTTTTATTGATTCGTTAACGTTTGATCCCGATAGGTTAATAATTTATCAACTCAAATTATTAATGATTTTTCCACACATGGCTAAGGCCCATCCTCAATAGGTCCTCTCAAGTCACTAGGACCATCACATAGACTTGTCCTAAATGCATTGAATTTTTGTTGTTTTCAACCTTTAAACCTTGATTTCCACTTGGGGAGTTTTCTTTCTCATGTTCCCAAGATTCAATCTACAACGAACTCTAATAATAATATAAAAAATATTAAATACAACACATTTTTGCTCCTATCATCATTAGTTTGAATTACATACCTGATGGCAAGCCTTAATAATCATGAAACAAAGTGAACTTATTGTGTTAGCAATCACAAATGTACATTTGCGACTCTTCTAATAGTCGCAATCAGTCATTTTAAAAGTCGCAAAATATCTTTTTTCTTGTACTGATTCCTTTGGAGATACAATAGCAATATGATTAACCTTGTTCAATTGTAAATCTTCCAAAACGTTATTAATAAGCATTTTAGACACGGACTTAAAAGCATATGTCTTGAATGTACAAGCTAGAGCACTAGTAGGTTGTTCACCTTCTTGTATCCTATAAATTCACTCTTTTTTTCAGAACTAACACACAAAATGATACATAATGAAAGCCACACAAACTCAAATTTCAGTATAACTATATAACTAACATGCAACGTTTGTTTTTGTAAATGCATGTACACTTTGAGCTATGAATATACTCGACACAAACTAATTACAACAGTCATATATGTTGACCGCACAATACTTTAAACACCTATCTCATCTCATTAGATAAACACCATGCTCATAGTTAGAAAAAATAGTTGAATTTTGGACAATTTATGTTTCAATAACATGCATCATGCAAAAACTGTTTTTGACAATTTCTGTTTCCTTCAACAGTCACAAGCTACTATAAATTATTAAGAAACGCCAACTCATTAGAAAATACTTCACAATAAAAACCTATCAAGCACCAACACAAATACCAAACAGGACACTAACATGTCGATACCAATAATAATTCAAGAAATTGAACTAATTGAATGTAACAAAATATACGTTCTACATAGATTTAAACCGAACCAATATGAATTATTAAATATTATATAATATTTTAAATAAATCAATCAATGAATAGATGAACTAACAAATATAATTGATAAACATTAATATTCTATCATCCAGTGGTATTTACCAACAATACAAGGAGCTTAATCAAATCAATAAAAAATGAAAATGAAAAAATAACAAACACGTATACTAGTTTAGAAATTAACCTGACGACAAGATTTGCCATCAAAAACGTTGTTTTGGGTAGTGGTGGAAGAAATGGATTGGATAGGAACAACGTACATTGTTTTGGATTGAACTGTCACAAAATAAAACTCAGATGATTGAAAAACAAACAGACAAAAAGTGATATATTTTGGTTTGGATAAAAAGTTTGGAACCAAAAAATTATAATATGATTTACTCATTAAATATTTTTTCTAACTATTTGATCTATATTTTGGATACGATTAATAATATTGACATTTGTTAAAAACATTATCAATTTTTTATTTAGCTATGGAATAATTGATTTTATAAGCATGCAAAATTAATACAACAATTGACAAAATAAATAATAATTCTTTTGATATCAATAAAAAAGAAAAAGAAATTATTTATAAAAAAAAGAAAGAAGCTATAATGAATACTAGGTGTACCTTTTTCAAACAGACAAAATTGAGTCTTCTTTATTCTAAACTTAATCAAAGAAATCACACTCGAATGAGCTGTATCTTCAACATTACCAAAGCAAACAATAAGGTAAACCATAAAAATGCCTCGAAATATATAAAATCTTGATGATAACCATTTGATGAGATCTAAAATGATAATCTTTGAAGTGAGTTTTGTTTCCATGTTCGTGGATCTGGTGAAGACAAAACAAGATAAGATTAAAAACAGAAAATGGTCCAAAAAAATAGATGCAATTGATGAGAAAAATATCAATGATTTAAGATTTTGTATCCCACACTACCATAATCATTATAATTAATTCATATATGCGAACATATTCTCTTCATCAATGAGTGATAGAGAGATGGTGGAAGGCTACCTTTATTATTCTTTGCAAACACAAGGTAGTGAGGTTCCAGCGAGCCAAAGAAAATGAGAGGAATCAAGCTTCGACGAAGCGCAGATGACCATTTCTTGTATTATCCACCAAAGTAAAATCATACATTTATATAGAGATTACTAGATGATGAGTTAGGGTTAGGTTAGGTTTTTATTCTGGATTGCCCAAATGAGTAAGCCCATTTGAGTCCAATCCAATAATAAACAAGCCCAATCCAGCATTGACCATTACTTTCTTCACACCCCTTCCCCGTAAGGGGCGACATTTGTAGCAATATTGGACGCTGATCCAAACACAGAATCATAACGGCCCCATAACTTTCAAATAGTAACGTTTGACAGTTACTGTTTGCGCAACCATAGCTACCAAGCAATTATATTCTGGCATTAACAACGGCACTTGTACCTCCCCTCTCTATATTAGGGGACTTTAAATAATCTCTAAAGGTATGAAATACTTTACTCGTAGCCCTCTTTTCTTGCTTAAAACACTGACTTGAGTGTCGCGGTGTCGGCAGGTACACCCCCGCTCCACTGTTCTTCTTATCATGTAAGATCAATGGCGCCGTTTGTAGGAAATAAGTCACCCCTTCTTTTTTATTTCAACAAAAGAACAAACTATACATAAATAAAAATAACAGTCACAAATCACAATGGATAACGTGACTCGACAAAAACTCTGAAGTGAGTGTTGGGTTTTTCCCGATGAACGGATCTTGATTAAATTATTAATCACAAATCAAAACACTTTAAAGATTCATTTGTTTACCTCTTTAAGAAAAGATCCTTAAAATTCGAACTCACAATGTGAGAGACCACAAGTACTACTCAATAACAACACCTCTACTTAGTCAACACAAACTAATTTCTTCAATCAAATTGCTAGCTATTTCCGAATGAAGGGTTAGAGGGAAGGGGGAATTAGGATAAAAATGTGCTATTGCTTCAGCACAAGGGTTCTATTTATAGAACCACCTGTGTTCTTTGTAAGTGAATCAATCATTATTAGGCTTATGTAAGCCTAATAACCCATTTTCTACTTTGCCAACTAATTAGCTCAATGTAATAATTGCACCTCACTTATATCTCTCACTTAACTTTCCTTTTTGTGTGTGACCCTATAGGTTCTTTCCTGATGGAAATAATATTAAATATATATTTAATATTATAAACAAAGAGGAATATAGCAATACATCACTGTTACCCAAGAGACAGGAATGTCATGTGATATGACTAAATCTTTGTGTATAATTACCCTTTTGCCCTCATTTTTATTTTGAACACAAGGCATAACATGTCACCCTCGTCAAGATCAATATTGGGACCTTAGAGATTTCAACTATTATGTAGAATGGGAAAATTCCATCTAGGTTACTCATGTCCCTCAACATAATTTACCGAGCACCCGTAAACCGATTATATAGTCATTGATGGACAAAATTGACAAGTGCATCAAATCGTAACAAGAAATAAAGTAGTAAATTTATCATTCTCCACATGGATTATCATTCAACTTAGTAATTAGTAAACCTTATTTCAAAGGGTGAAAGTAAAATAAAATCCAATAGAGTTACAAGGTTGAATTACCCTGCCCAATGCAAGATTAGGTTTGTGATTCTGATTATTAGTGCCGATTAGGGAATCCTTGAATCTCTCCTTCGTCTTTGTCAGAATAAACTTAAGAAACAAATAACTATGTGGTGCCTACTTATGATCTACTGAAATCAACGGGTAAAACTCATACAAAGCTTCTCACAACAACTATATGTCGAACTAACCTAGGTTACGTACGGTGTTTTCCAAAGAAGAGAGTAGTAACGGTTAGGTTTCAAACTTGAACTTCATTAACCAATTTAAGAAATAACTAATTAGAACAGCCAATGAACGATAATAATTTCAAACTCGGCTTCTGTTTGACAGACTTGGCTTATGTTTCCATGTGTCTTTGACCTTTGCCTCTTCAAAGAGGAATTAAATTCCTCTTAGTCAAACTCCAAAGACTTGTTGAATCCTTTTCCATTTATACTTGTTGAAATTAGTTGCAACAAGCTAAGGGCCTGTTTGTTATAAATTTTTTTAAAATTGATATTTTTTTTAAAAATGGATTATTGGAAAATTTCACAAAAATAGTAGAAGTTATTTCAAACTCATTTGATATAAGTTAAAAAAGAGATTTCGACATTCACTAACTTAAATATTCATTGCTCAAAAATATTCATTGTTCGAGATTTTACGTAGTAAATATCATATACTTTTTCAAAATGACATCTTTCAAATATGTTTTTTATGAAAAGCTATTTGAAATAATACTTTTTTAGAGATATTTTTTTTCAAAATTTTAGTATCTACAAAAAATTATAACAAAATGAAGTATTTAGAATGACATTTTAAGATAAACTATTCAAATAAATTTTTTATTTAAAGTTTTCCTTAAAAAAATCCTATTAAAAAAATTATAACAGAAACATACTGCACTATAAAAATCTATTTAAAATCAAAACTATAACATACAGTTCTAAATCTCTCATCATGGTTAGAAAACATGTACCTTAGCGATGATGAAGATGAGGTACTGACTTTTCAGAGTCAAACACCTTAGCAATCAATGACAGATACTACACATTGTGTCTTGTTACATTGTTTCTCACATCAGCGAATTTGCATTCAAATTCAAATATCAATTTAATCAATAAACTATTAAAATCTACTTAAAGATCAATCAATTATACATTATCATTCATTCATCCATCAATTTGGCCTCTAAACCAATAATTGATGATGGACTGCAAATTGATAGATGATAATAATTTATAGATCTTTTAGTTAATTTTAATAATTTAGGGACCAAATTTGTGAGAGAATGATAGTTTATAAATTAAATTGATAGTCATTCATTTATTAAATTTAATTTCATGTCGAACAAAGAATTTTCTTATTTCACTTGATTAAATAAACATATTTAATTTTAGTGAGTTCATCTCAGTTAACAGAGACATTGAATAATATATACATGGTAGAAGTTCCAACTTTGGGTTTCCTTTAATTACTAGACTATTTGAAAAAAATATATATTTTATTCCAACATATATGCACAAATACAACATATTATAAATGTCACAACCAAATGCCTAGTCCACATCAGGGATTAATGTTACAACAATTTAAAACACAAATGGGATAACAGCCATAACATTTGTTGGGAAATTTTCAAACTTAGAAAGATACCAATTCCTAGTTGCATGACTCCTACCCAACAAGTAAAAAGTAGTGCCTACAGCAAAAATCAATGAATACAATGTTTGAGAAATGAAAAATACCCCATAAAAATCTATTATCTCAAACATATAATTAGGACATATCACAATCCCAAACAATCCACCTTTAGGAATCTTGTATTCTTTTTCACCTTTTCCTCTCAATTTTGATAAAAGAAAATGATGGTAGAAATTGCCAATGATGCCAATTAGGAACAACACAATTCCTGGATAAATCAAATTAATTTGTGGTTCTGGAAGGTCCTTTGTGAGGTGTTGGCCATAGATCATCGTTACAGTTGCCATAAAGTAACTGAGAGTGATTGGAATTGCAGAATCAAGAATCATAGAACCACTAAATTTGTGAACAAAAAGAGACTGCAGAATAGAGTAAAAATAACATTATGAAATACCAAACAAAAATTATTTATATACGAAAAAAGCTTTGGGGTATATTTCAATAAAACGTTTTGCTGGTGGAGGAGAAGACTTAATTTTCTTTTTAAGTAGCTCTATAAAATATTATATCAAATGAATTCAGTGTTATTAAAGTATTATAAAATTTAGTGTTAAATATGTTTTTGGTCTTTATAAATATTCAAAATTATATTTTTAGTCTATAAAATAAAATCACATTTTTTAGTTCATGTAAATTTTTCGTCATTATTTTTAGTCTCCGTTAAATTTTCAATAAGCATTGATGGTCCTTAGAAATGCTAAAGGAAAATGTCACAAAGACTAAAGCGTGTGATTCTATTTTCTAAAAACTAAAAACAAAATTCTGAATATTTATAAGGACTAAAAACATATTTAACCCTAAAATTTATAAAACCAGCCTGGCCTAATTTTTTAACCGTGATAAACTCCACATTGTCTCTAAGATTTCTCTTATTTCATCCGAAAGGGATGGTTTTGGACTATATTTTGACTCGGTATCACCTCTGTGCAACATTTTCTCCTGTTATTTTAGCCTAAATAAATGGTTTCCATTAATATCAAATTTTTCTTTCGTGTTTTGATGTTAGTGATTTTTCGGTCTCATTGTAGAGTTTGTTGGAACAAAATGTGTTTAACAATAAACCCTAAAGAGTTTTGATGATAACAAGGTATTAAAAATTGACAATTGGTATTGCTAACATTTGTTCAAGTGCACAGGACTATAAACAAAGTGTTATATCTTAACAAGGTTCTAGAAGAACAAATAAAGAGCAAAGGAAGTATTTATTTGAAGCTTAAAGCGCTCCTGAAGAAAAGCGCTCCTGAAGACTAGCGCTCCTAAAGAGTATGACGTCATCAGAATCTGATTCTTCAGAAGCATCAGTATTTCACCAGAAGCGAAATGATTCAAGATTTTATGAATTAAGTGTTGTATTTTGGAGCGAAAGTCTTGTAGAAGTGGTAGAAGATCACATGGAGGTCACACATTCTCATTTGAAAGCATCTGGTTGCTAAATTACAAAGAGCGTTGACAAATGTA
Organism: Medicago lupulina; assembly: GCA_958299785.1. Taxonomy (NCBI): domain Eukaryota; kingdom Viridiplantae; phylum Streptophyta; class Magnoliopsida; order Fabales; family Fabaceae; genus Medicago; species Medicago lupulina. The sequence continues at coordinate 18,544,674 of OY283145.1, read as the reverse complement.
CTATGTACGAACTGTACAACCACCTTCTCCACTGCTCTGTTCTTTGTCTCAGCTACCAGACAAGAACAACAGCTCTCTTGTACAACCAAGCCTGCATCCTTGTTCCCTCTCAATCGGAATGGATTTGAAATTGATCCTTTATAGGACAATAACTTAATCAGGCAAAGAATCATTGGTGAAAGATCAAGCTTCAACAACGACTCTTTTTGGATGTGTTGGCACTTACAACGTTCATTTCACACCTCTATATAAAGGAGTGAAGACTTGAAAAACAACAAGGACTCTACAATATTTAAAAAGCGCCAAAACTCTGTCAAATTGTTTAAGCATCCAAAGTTCACTTAGAATTTCAGTTTTCAAGTTCATATCTTTGAAATTCTTAAGTCTTTAGAGTCTGTATCTGATTTGTATTGTGAACACCACTGATTGTATATCAAGTGTTCAACCTCAAACATTTTATGTATAATTTTGTTTGATAGAAGTCTCTTGCTTGTGTGCTTGAGCATTAGAAGTCTCTTGATTGTGTTCTTGAGCATTTGAAGTCTCTTGTTTGTGTGCTTGAGCATTTGTAATCAGATATTACCTTAGTGAACTCTCCTTGGAAGTGCAAGGGGGACAGGACTACTTCCGGTTTGTGGAAGGAACCTATATAAATTGCTTGTGTCCTGCTTCTTCTCTTTTCTCTCTGTTTATCATTCCGCTGCATACGCTCCTGAACATCATCTTCAGAAGCTGTCTTATCTGCTTCTGATCATACGTGTTCTGAGTTTTAAAGAGAAAACGATAATTTGTAAAACACAATTCAACCCCCCCCCCCCCCTTTCTTGTGTTTTTCTCCCCTTCAATTGGTATCTAGAGCAAGGTTCTATTGTCAACACCTAACAGTGTAACAGTCCAAGATCTGAGAAAAACATGTCTGCTGAATCATCTGTTTCTGGTTCTGCTGGCTCTGGTGGTAATCATCATGCTGTATCCTATGATTATAGTGAAAAGAAAACTGACTCAGGGAAGGTTCCAAAGTTTAATGGAGATCCTGAAGAGTTTTCTTGGTGGAAAACCAACTTCTACAGTTATATCATGGGCTTAGATGAAGAACTATGGGATATTCTGGAAGATGGAGTTGGTGACATAGTCCTTGATGAAGAAGGAGATGCTGTTGATAGAAAGATTCATACTCCTACTCAGAAGAAGATGTACAAGAAACATCACAAGATCAGAGGCTCTCTGGTTTCTGCTATACCACGAGCAGAGTACATGAAGATGAGTGATAAATCAACTGCTAAAGCTATGTTTGCATGTTTATGTGCTAACTATGAAGGAAGCAAGAAAGTCAGAGAAGCCAAAGCACTGATGCTTGTTCATCAATATGAGTTGTTCAAGATGAAGGATGATGAAAGTATTGAGGAGATGTACTCAAGATTTCAAACCCTAGTCTCTGGACTCCAAATACTGAAGAAAAGCTATGTTGCTTCTGATCACGTGAGCAAGATTCTCAGAAGCCTGCCTGCCAGATGGAGACCAAAGGTGACTGCCATTGAGGAAGTTAAAGATTTAAACACTTTAAGTGTTGAAGATCTTGTTAGTTCTCTCAAAGTTCATGAGTTAAGTCTTAATGAACATGAGTCTACTAAAAGGAGTAAATCAATAGCTCTTCCATCCAAAGGCAAGTCATCAAAAGCTCTCAAAGTGGCTGAGTCTGAAGAAGAAGATTCACCAACTGGAGATTCTGATGAAGAGGTAACTGCGATGATGGCTATGCTCTCAAACAGACTTCAGTATCTAGCTAAAAAGAACAAGAAGTTTGTGTCCAGAAGAGGTAGCTTCAGAAGCTCAAAGAAGGAAGATCAGAAGGGATGCTTCAATTGCAAGAAGCCTGGTCATTTCATTGCTGATTGCCCTGATCTTCAGAAGGAAAAAGCAAAGGAAAAGTCAAAGAAACCAACATTCAAGTCAAGCAAGTTCAAGAAACAGTTAAAGTAGAGTTTGATGGCCACATGGGATAATTTGGATAGTGAATCTGAGTCTGACAAAGAAGAATCTGATGAAGGTGCAAATGTAGCTGTTAGGTTAGTAGCTACAGCAACTTCAGAAGCTGAAACTGAATCAGATTCAGAAGATGAAAACGAGGTATATTCCAAGATCCCTAGAGAAGAACTAATAGAGTCACTTAAAGAACTCCTCACTCATTTTGAATTGAGAACCAATGAGTTGAAAGCTTTGAAAGAAAAATATGTTGCCTTGATGAAGCAACAAGAATCAACTCTATTGGATCTAAAAGCTTCTGAAGAAGGACTCAGAGGTTTTGACTTCATATGCAAGACATATGAAGACAAACTTAAGTTCTTGTGTCAGAAGCTGCAAGAAAATTGTGATGGAAAGTCTTTAAGTAACCATGAGATTGCTCTTGAAGATTTCATTATTTCTAGTATTGACAGAAGCAGGATTGCTTCTATGATTTATAGCATTTACAAAAACAATGGCAAAGGGATTGGATTTTCAGAAGCTAAGTCTAATGAAACCAACCTCAAAGCATATTGTGAATGCATAAAGGAAGGATTGAAAACCTTCTTTGTTCCTGAAGGTGCCAAAATGGAAACTGCTGCTCAGTCAGAACCTGAAGCTTCCGGTTCTAAGGCTAAGATTACATCAAAGTCAAAGAACTTCAAGCCTAAGGGTATGATAAATTCTGAATCTAAGACCACAAAGATTAAGATTCTGAAGAGATCAGAACCTGTTCCTCAGAGTCTGATAAAATCAGAATCTGATGTCCTAAAGTCTAAGGTTCAGAAGGGCAAAGCAGTTGTTGCTCCTGAAGTATCAAAACCAAAAGTTGAAAAACCTAAGGTAATGATTAATCAGAAGCTACCCAAAAAGCATATAAAGGATCAGGAATTGGTGAGTAAATCTTCCAGCTCTAACCCCAAAGGACCCATAAAGCAATGGGTACCTAAATCTGAAATTGTCAATACTGCAGGTTTGTCTAAAAGCAAGAACAAAACAAAAGTCATGGTACCTGGACAGTGGTTGCGCAAGGCACATGACAGGAGAGAAGTCAATGTTCCTATCCCTCACAATGAAAGAAGGAGGAAATGTAAAGTTTGGAGGCAACCAGTCTGGGAAGATTATTGGTACGGGGACTATTGGTAATTCCTCTACCTCTATTAATAATGTGTGGTTGGTAGATGGGCTTGAACATAACCTATTGAGCATCAGTCAATTCTGTGACAATGGTTATGATGTATTATTTGAAAAAGCCAACTGCACGGTAATCAACAAGAATGATAAGTCCATAGTGTTCAAGGGAAAGAGAGTGGAAAATGTCTACAAAATCAATTTCTCTGAACTGGTTGATCAGAAGGTAATTTGCCTTCTGTCAATGAATGATAAGAAATGGATGTGGCATAGAAGGCTGGGACATGCTAACTGGAGATTAATCTCTAAGCTTAGCAAGTTACAGCTTGTCAAAGGCCTTCCTGACATTGATTATCATTCAGATGCACTCTGTGGTGCATGTCAGAAAGGAAAAATTGTTAAATCATCTTTCAAAGCAAAAGACAGTGTTTCCACCTCAAGACCTTTAGAATTGCTTCACATTGACCTATTTGGACCAGTTAGCACTGCATCCATATATGGAAGTAAGTATGGATTAGTCATTGTTGATGATTACAGCAGATGGACTTGGGTGAAATTCCTGAAAAGCAAAGATCATGCATACGATGTATTCAATAACTTCTGTACCCTTATTCAATCTGAAAAAGAAGCCAAAATTTTGAAAATTAGAAGTGATCATGGTGGTGAATTTGAAAATGAGCCATTTGAAGCTTTTTGTGAAAAACATGGAATCTTTCATGAATTCTCTTCTCCTAGAACTCCACAACAGAATGAGGTTGTAGAAAGAAAGAATAGAACTTTGCAAGAAATGGCCAGAACCATGATCCACGAAAACAATTTGGCAAAACATTTTTGGGCAGAAGCCGTGAATACAGCGTGTTATGTCCAAAATAGGATCTACATCAGACCTATCTTGGAGAAAACAGCATATGAACTGTTTAAAGGAAGAAAACCCAATATCTCTTACTTTCATCAGTTTGGATGTACATGTTACATTCTAAACAACAAGCTCTACCTAAAGAAATTTGATGCCAAGGCCCAAAGAGGAATCTTTTTAGGTTACTCTGAAAGGTCAAAGGCATACAGAGTGTATAATTCAGAGACACTCTGTGTTGAAGAATCTATGCACGTTAAATTTGATGACAAAGAGCTTGAAGATAAAACTTCAAAGCAAGATGAAGGTTCTGCAGAGATACAAGTTCCTGAAGACATTCCAGAACCTGATCAGTCAGTTGAATCTGAAGATAGTCCAGAAGCTGCACCCACATCAGAAGCTCCTGATGAAGTTGCTCCTGATGAAGCGCAAAATAGCTCACAACAAGCAGATTCATCCAACAATACTTTCAAATACAAGTCTTCTCATCCTGAGGATCAAATCATTGGAAGTAAAGAAAGTCCCAGAAGAACAAGATCACACTTCAGACAAGAAGAATCTATGATAGGACTAATATCAATGATTGAGCCTACAACAGTTGAAGAAGCACTTTCAGATGATGGATGGATCATAGCTATGCAAGAAGAGCTAAATCAATTCCAACGAAATGATGTGTGGGATCTGGTACCCAAACCTTCTCAGAAGAACATTATTGGAACAAAATGGGTATTCAGAAACAAGCTGAATGAGCAAGGTGAAGTAACCAGAAACAAAGCCAGATTTGTTGCACAGGGGTACAATCAATAAGAAGGCATTGATTACACCGAAACATTTGCTCCAGTTGCAAGATTGGAAGCAATCAAGTTACTTTTATCTTATGCAATTAATCATGGAATAGTATAATATCAAATGGATGTCAAGAGTGCGTTTCTTAATGGTGTCATAGAAGAAGAAGTGTATGTCAAACAACCTCCTGGTTTTGAGGATCTGAAACATCCTGACCATGTTTACAAACTAAAGAAATCACTATATGGCTTGAAACAAGCTCCCAGAGCTTGGTATGATAGACTAAGTAATTTCCTAATTAAAAATGATTTTAAACGAGGTCAAGTTGATACAACACTCTTCAGAAGGACTCTTGAGAAAGACATTCTTGTTGTGCAAATATATGTTGATGATATAATATTTGGTTCTACTAATGCATATCTTTGCAAGGAATTCTCTAAGTTAATGCAGGATGAATTTGAAATGAGCATGATGGGAGAGCTGAAGTTCTTCCTGGGCATTCAAATTAATCAAAGCAAAGATGGAGTATATGTTCATCAGACAAAACATACGAAGGAGCTTCTAAAGAAGTTCAAGCTTGAAGATTGCAAACTGATGAACACTCCAATGCATCCTACATGCACCTTAAGCAAAGAAGATGAAGGATCAAAAGTAGACCAGAAGCTATACAGAGGTATGATTGGTTCTCTATTATACCTCACTGCATCTAGGCCAGATATTTTATTTAGTGTATACTTATGTGCAAGGTTTCAGTTAGATCCTAGAGAATCTCATTTAACTGCAGTTAAAAGAATCTTCAGGTATCTGAAAGGAACAACTAATTTGGGACTTCTTTATAGAAAATCCTTAGATTACAAGCTAATTGGATTCTGTGATGCTGATTATGCTGGTGATAGGATTGAAAGAAAGTCAACCAGTGGCAATTGTCAATTCCTAGGTGATAATCTGATATGCTATGCTAGCAAAAGACAAGCAACTATTGCTATGTCTACAGCAGAAGCAGAATACATTTCAGCTGCAAGTTGTTGCACACAACTACTCTGGATGAAACATCAGCTGAAAGATTATCAGATACATGCTAACAGTATTCCCATCTTTTGTGATAATACTGCTGCTATCTGTTTGTCAAAGAATCCAATTCTGCATTCAAGAGCCAAGCATATTCAGATCAAACACCATTTTATCAGAGATTATGTTCAAAAAGGAATTTTAGATATACAATTCATTGATACTGAAAATCAATGGGCTGATATATTCACTAAGCCTTTAACAGTTGAAAGCTTTGATTTTATTAAGAAAAATTTGAACATGCATTATGTGTCTGATTAAAATTGCTTGCTCCTAAATAAGAAGTTTAGGTTCTGAAGTCACTTCAGAAGCCATAGTCCATCAAAAGCTCTTAAGTAAGGTTCTGAGGAGAATGTGCTCCTGATGAGTCATCAGAATCTCAAACTTCAGAAGAGAATCTTTGTGCTCCTGAATAGTAGGAGTTAGTGGAATTTCTGGAGTTGCTTCTGGCGACATCTGTCCCACTAACTTGTACAGCTCATCTGAAATCTGATAGAGTGGCATAAATGTATTGGTGTATAACTCATAGGGCAATGATGATCTTTATGCTTTTCGTAGTACTATCTCGCGCCCCCAACTGTCATTAATGCTGTGTTTGTTTGTCCCCTGTAATTCAAACGTTTTTAGTAAAAGCACTTAAACAAAAACACACACTACTCACTTCACAACCTACACTTTCTGTTTTTGTTTTCGTAACTACTAAGAAAACCTCTCAACTTAGAAGCCTAAATTTCATCATCTTCAAATCAATCTATGGCATCATCAAGTTCAGTTCAAGAATTCGGTACTTCGAATCAACAAGCTTCTCAACAGCAACCAGAAAGGGCTGCATACCTACTAAGTGGATCTACCATGAGTCTACAAGAACATCAACTAAAGATCCAAGTAGAAAACCCAGTAGATTTCATGTCTCTGATGTTTCACGGAAGCGACATCAAGAACTTCTACGTTACACAAGGATGGCTACGATATTTCGATATGCTGAATGGTCCTACTTACAAAGCTCTAGTGAGGCATTTCTGGGTTAGGGCAAACATCTTTGATAAGAAAGCCACAGAAGAAGAAGAAAGGAACTTGGTTCTCTTGTATCCAGAGCTTGCTGGAAAATCAAGGGAAGAAATGCAACTGGAACCCTTCACTGGCACTGAGATTAGATCCAGTGTGATGGGTGTCCCTGTGAAGATCAACGAACAGATTATTGCTTCAGTCCTAGGCATAAATGCTGAAGGAATCTATTATGGGATTGAAATTCCTAACCCTCAGACCAGCACCTGGAAGGAAACTGTCAACATGACCCTGTTCAACTCTAAGAAGGGTGGAAAGTACAGTGACCTGGATATTCAGAAGAAGATGCTTCTGAAGATCCAGTATGAACATCTTCTACCTAAGGGAGGTGGTGGTGATCAACCCTCCCTAGCTCACAAAGTCTTCATTCATCACATCTACAATGACGAAAAGGTCAACCTGCCAAGGTACATCTTCAAGTACATGGTCAAGGAGCTATGGAAAAGCCAGAACGAGGACAGACTCTGGGTTCCCTATGGAAGACTTTTGTCTGAGATCTTTCATCAAGGAGGGATCATTGAAGCCCTCAGCCAAACAAGGTTCTATACAGATCAGATGCTGGATACTGTAGTTGGAAAGGTGATCAATGGACAGACACTGAAGAACATGCAATTGATAAAGAGATTCATTCCTCTCAGCTCAGACTTGAGTGAATCTACTGTAGTATCTGATTTGATGGCAAATTTCCCACCAATTTGCAAGAAGGATACCTAAGCTGTACAGATGGCACTTCTGAGTGACCATTTTGCTAACACTGGGGAAAGAATCAGTCTAAATGAAGTTCCTAAGGAAATGCCAAGAGGTAAACTGCCAGTAGAGAAAGGCAGAAAAGCCAAAAGGAAAGTACTCACTCAGGAGGAGTACTTAGAAGGTGAAAATCCTTCTAAGAAGGCAAAAAAAGTTAAGGCTCCTGGGAAGTCCAAAACTGGTGCTTCTGAAGGTTCTGATATTCAAGAAGAGGTTCAGGATCTGAACCCAGAAGCCATTATTCAACAAAAGACCAGAAGTGGCAAACCTGTTGCTTCTGCATCTACTACAACTGCCAAACAGATTCCTCAGAAGAAGAAGAGAACTCCAAAGCTGAGAAAACTTAAAGAATTTGTTTACACTGATGAAGAAAGTGCAGCTGTAGAGGCACAGGAAGTAAAGCCAACCAACGTTCAAGCTGAAAGAGTCAGTTCCATGTTTGTGATGACTCTTGAGATGGCTAAGAGATGCAAGGAGCATGACAACAAGTTGATGGCTGAAAAGAAGAAGAAATTGGCTCTTTGGAAGCTACAAAGAGAAGAGAAGATCAAGGAATTGGGACTGGAAGGCTGTGACAAATATTACTTGGACAAGATTACAGAAGTCCAAGAGATCTCTAAGAAGGTGGATGAAGAAGCGTTGAAGGCTTCTAAAGAGGCTGCTACTGAACTGGTTACCAGGGAGGTAAGGAAGAAAAAGAAAGCTGATACTGAAGCTCTTCAGAAGGTCCTGGATCTTGCTAAGAACATTGAAGTGCCTACTTCAGTGTTGCTCAAGGATGCTGCTGCTGAAGTACCTGAGCAAGCTTTGAAGAGCACTGAAGAACTTCAAGCTGAAGTGACTGCAGAAGCTGCAAGCATTTTGTTAGCTCCTGGATCAGAATCTATATCAGGTACATCTTCTACACAACCATTGATACATATAGAATCTGGCTCCTCTCCCTCATCTTCCTCCCAATCCAAAACCTCATCATCCTCATCTACTGATTTGGATGTTGTTCCAATTAGCATACTTCGAAAAGGCCAATCACCATCTTCTAAACTCCACAAAAAGCCTTCCAAATCCGTTTCTCCTCTTAAACCCATGGAACCTTCTATTGAAATTAGGGTCAGTAATTTGCTTGAATTGAAATACAGCAAATTACCTCCTAATCATCCATTTCAACCACAAACCATACAACCAATCAACATGATCATTCCTGATCAGCCAGAAGATGATTCTGTTATTAACAATCTTAGCAGTCATCTATCTGGTGAACTACCAAACGTTGACCTAACACCACATAAGGCCTCTGAAGTAACAACTTCAGAAGTTGCTTCAGAAAGCCCACAACAACAATCACCTGAACTACAAATGTCCCAATCCGTTCCTGAACAATCTGTTCCTGAACAAAATGTTCCTGAACAATCTGTTCCTGAACAAAATGTTCCTGAACAATCTGTTCCTGAACAAACTTTTTCTGAACATACTCTTGAACCCACTTCTTCTGAAAATGCAATGGAGATTGATGATTTAGTCATAGATCTTGATGCAGAAACTGATTAATCCTCACCTATGGAGGTTGACCAGTCTGCTTCTGATCAATCACAATCTCAATCTGCTAGCAATTCTCAATCTTCTACCTCCAACAACCTACAAATTGAACCATTTGTTGCTCCTAGACCTAGAAAACAACCTTCACCACCCACTAGATTCTTAGATTCAAATGTATTAAGAGGTGTGTGTGAAGATATTGCTGATAAGATGATCAAGCTCATTTCATCTAGAAATGACTTGAGTCACAGAGAGAGCTATGAGAAACAGTGGAGTAGGCTCAAGGAAAGAGTCGAAAATGTAATGAATGCACTATCCTCCACTTATGTTGAAGCTCAGAAGCAAGCTAAGCAAAAGCTTCAGGACTGGTTAAATGGTATCAACGAGGACCTTGAAGAAGTTAAGATACTGGGAACTTGGGCAAGATCGTCTTTGAGTATCAGAGGAAGGGAACCAACTGATTTTCTCCCTCAGTATATTCACCCTAAGGACCTGGATTTATCTTTCCTAACGAAGGTAAATCTAAAGGCATCAGCTCCTGATCTGGCTCTAGTTCAGAAGAACAAGATCTTAGAAGAGAAGAACCAGAAGCTAGAGAAAGATTTGTTTGAACAAAGGCTACTCCTTCAGGAACACAAAGCTGAAACTGATGCTAAGTTGGAAGAAGCCAGGATCAGAGAAGAGAATATGGCCAGAAGCTTAGCTGAAATGCAGAAGAAGCAAGAGGAAACAAATGAATTGCTCAAGAAGATTCTTGAAAACACAATCAGACAGCCCAACCCTTAGTTGCACACCTATTGTTGTTGACTGTTGTGTTTTCTTCATCTTTATCTTTGTTTATCTTGAATGCTTATGAACCTATTTTGCTTCGAATATTACTTTGCTTCTGAAATTTTATTCTTCTAACCTTATATATTGCTTCTGAATGTCTGTTTTTAACGCATATTGCTTTTGATATGATTATTCTCTGAACCTTTTATTCACTATGTTTTTCTCTTTCTTTTATTAATTTCTTTTTGTTAATGACAAAAGGGGGAGTAAGTGTGATAGTATTTAAAGGCTCTGAGCCCCATTAAGTTTTTTTTGAAATTTAATGTCACTCAATCCTTTTAATTAGGGGGAGTAATAATATTTCAATATAACTTAACTGAACCATTATCTCTCTCTCTATCACTTCTATTCTTTTTGATAATATTATTGAGCGTTAAATGAATTTAATTAACAAGATAGAACTCAGGGGGAGCTTACAAACCTCATACCCTATAAGGGGGAGATTGTTGGAACAAAATGTGTTTAACAATAAACCCTAAAGAGTTTTGATGATAACAAGGTATTAAAAATTGACAATTGGTATTGCTAACATTTGTTCAAGTGCACAGGACCATAAACAAAGTGTTATATCTTAACAAGGTTCTAGAAGAACAAATAAAGAGCAAAGGAAGTATTTATTTGAAGCTTAAAGCGCTCCTGAAGAAAAGCGCTCCTGAAGACTAGCGCTCATAAAGAGTATGACGTCATCAGAAGCTGATTCTTCAGAAGCATCAGTATTTCACCAGAAGCGAAATGATTCAAGATTTTATGAATTAAGTGTTGTATTTTGGAGCGAAAGTCTTGTAGAAGTGGTAAAAGATCACATGGAGGTCACACGTTCTCATTTGAAAGCATCTGGTTGCTAGATTACAAAGAGCATTGACAAATGTACTATGTAGGAACTGTACAACCACCTTCTCCACTACTCTGTTCTTTGTCTCAGCTACCAGACAAGAACAACAGCTCTCTTGTACAACCAAGCCTGCATCCTTGTTCCCTCTCAATCGGAATGGATTTGAAATTGATCCTTTATAGGACAATAACTTAATCAGGCAAAGAATCATTGGTGAAAGATCAAGCTTCAACAACGACTCTTTTTGGATGTGTTGGCACTTACAACGTTCATTTCACACCTCTATATAAAGGAGTGAAGACTTGAAGAACAACAAGGACTCTACAATATTTAAAAAGCGCCAAAACTCTGTTAAATTGTTTAAGCATCCAAAGTTCACTTAGAATTTCAGTTTTCAAGTTCATATCTTTGAAATTCTTAAGTCTTTAGAGTCTGTATCTGATTTGTATTGTGAACACCACTGATTGTATATCAAGTGTTCAACCTCAAACATTTTATGTGTAATTTTGTTTGATAGAAGTCTCTTGCTTGTGTGCTTGAGCATTAGAAGTCTCTTGATTGTGTTCTTGAGCATTTGAAGTCTCTTGCTTGTGTGCTTGAGCATTTGTAATCAGATATTACCTTAGTGAACTCTCGTTGGAAGTGCAAGGGGGACAGGACTACTTCCGGTTTGTGGAAGGAACCTGTATAAATTGCTTGTGTCCTGCTTCTTCTCTTTTCTCTCTGTTTATCATTCCGCTGCATACGCTCCTGAACATCATCTTCAGAAGCTGTCGTATTTGCTTCTGATCATACGTGTTCTGAGTTTTAAAGAGAAAACGATAATTTGTAAAACACAATTCAACCCCCCCTTCTTGTGTTTTTCTCCCCTTCAGAGTTTTGTCAAATTTCTTGTCTTGGTGTGGTGCTTGTGATTTCTTAAAGTGTTTGTTTGCAAATTTTATGGACAACTGTAATCTTCTTGATCTTTCTACTATTGGTGGTCGTTACACTTGGCACCGTAATAATAATGGTCACCGTATCCTTTCCAAAAAATTTGACTGGCGGCTAGCCAATGTTGACTAGTGGCTAGCTTTTTCGGAGGCCTTTGTAGAAGTGCTTTGTAGATTCCACTCAGACCACAACCTTATCCTTCTCCGTTTTGGTGGTATCCCCTTAGCCAGAGGGCCTAGACCTTTCTGCTTTGAGGAAGCGTGGATTGATCATGAAGCCTACTCTGATTTAGTTGCCACAACCTGGAATTCTTCTAACCATAACCCAAATGTCACCTTAAGCAAGGTTAGAGAGCATTCTATCATTTTTAATCAAGAGGTCTTTGGTAGTATTTTTAGGAAGAAAAGGCAAGTTGAGAGAAAACTAAAAGGCGTCCAAAACTTCCTTGACAGAGTTGAGTCTCTCCACTATGTACTTCTTGAAAAACAGCTTCAAAATGAGTTTAATCACATTCTTTTCCAAGAAGAAATGAATTGGTATCAAAAATCTAGGAAACAATGGGTCAAATTTGGTGATAGAAATAGCTCTTTCTTTCATGCTCAAACCATCATCAGAAGAAAGAGAAATAGAATTCACAGGCTTCAGCTTCCCAATGGTATTTGGTCTAATGACGACTCCATTCTTCAAAATGAGGCTCAACGATACTTTAAAAATCTTTTCTCTAACATCCACCATAGCCACAACCAACCCTTCCTTGAAGGTAACCATCCAACCACAGACTACAATAGCAAAAAGATTCTTACCGATTCTATCACTAAAGCTGAAGTGTTTGCAACTCTGAACTCTATGAAACCTTATAAGGATCCTGGCCCAGATGTTTTTCAATGTAGTTTCTTTAAGAAATATTGGCATGTAGTGGGGGAAGACATTTTCCAGTTGGTTAAAACAACCTCCATCTCAGGTTATTTTGACCCGGCAATTTCTGATACTCTAATTTATCTCATCCCAAAAATTGATCCTCCGAACTCTTTCAAAGATTTTAGGCCCATTAGTTTATGCAACATTGTTTATAAAATCTTCACTAAAGTCTTGGTCAACGCCCTTCATCCTATTTTGGATACTATCATTGGCCCCTACCAAAGAAGCTTCCTGCTAGGTAGAGGCACTTATGATAATGTTGTTGTTTTGCAGGAAATCATTCATTTTATGAGAAGATCGAAGAGAAAAGGTTATGCGGCCTTCAAGCTTGATCTTGAAAAGACGTTTGATAATGTTAACTGGGATTTTCTTAAATCCTACTTTCAAGACTTTGGCTTCCCTTATATTACAACCAAACTCATCATGCATTGTGTTAGCTCCTCAAATTTCTCTATTCTTTGGAACGGAAACAAAATGCGTTATTTCAAGCCTTCTCATGGTCTAAGACAAGGGGGCCCTTTATCTCATTACTTATTCATCCTTTGTATGGAAAAGCTCTCCATTGCCATCATCAAAGCTGTTCTTGAAGGCGATTGGGACCCCATTCAACTCTCCAACAATGGGCCTCGATTGTCTCACCTTCTCTTTGCTGATGATGTCCTTCTCTTCACCAAGGCTAAGAACTTTCAACTGAGGTTCATCACTGATTTATTTGATCGCTTCAGTCGGGCCTCAGGTTTGAAAATTAATTTGACTAAGTCTCGAGCTTTCTAATCTACTGGTATTCCTCAAGCCAAAATTAATAGAATCACTTTAATTTCTGGCATTTGAAGTACCACCTCCTTGGATAAATATTTGGGTTTTCCTATTCTTAAAGGAAGAGCGAAGAGAAGTGATTTCTTCTTTATTGTTGAAAAAATGAAAAAGAGGTTAGCATCTTGGAAAAGCAGGTTGTTAAACAAATCCGGTAGATTGACCCTTGGTTCATCTGTACTTTCCTCCATTCCTTCTTACTACATGCAGATTGATTGGCTTCCTGAACACATATTTGACAACATAGATCAAACCGCCTGTAATTTCATTTGGAGAGATAGTAACAATAAAGGAATTCACTTGGTTGGTTGTAATAAAATAGCCCGTCCTAAACAACAAAGGCGGTTTGGGAATCAGAACAGCTAGGGAAACTAATATTTGTCTCCTAGGAAAGTTGTTCGAGGTATGATCCAATCCTCTCCTAAACTTTGGGTGTATCTTCTCTCTAATAGGTACGTTGCTGGTCCTAAAACCCTATATGATTCAACTCATCCTAGAGATTCACCCACTTGGTATTCCATCATGCAAGCTAAAAATGTTCTCAAAATAGTTTTTCTTGGCACGCGGGATCAGGAATACTTACTTTTGGTTTTGTCCTTAGAGATCCCTTGAACTCTTAGGATCTATTGTTCCCTACATAGACATACATGATTTGCAGTTGACAATTAAGGATGTACTATCCACCAATGACCCCCATACTCAGGTTTTGTACTCTCACCTCCCTCTTCCGACATCTAATTTTATCAACAACATGCATATCAAGTTCAATCCTTACATAGAAAATGCTTTCATTTGGAATTTCAACAAAAATGTTGCCTACACTTCCAAAAGTAGTTATTCCTGGTAGTTGTCCCGCACAAACACGGTAACTCATTTTAACACTTCTCTCTCGTGGTCTTGGATTTGGAAATTAAAGCTTCCGGAAAAGCTTAAGTTCCTTTTTTGGTTAGCTTGCCACAATTCTGCCCTCACTCTTCTTTTACTCAACCATAGAAATATTGCTCCTTCGGTTGTTTGCCCACATTTGGTTTGGAAGATGAGACTTTCCTTCATTTTGTTTGTGATTGTACTTTCTCTCGAGCTATTTGGCACCATGTTGGCTTCCTTGATGCGGATTTCTTTGCAAATATGGAGGTGACTGTTTAGTTGAAAGATGGTTCTATGGGATCTCAATCCTTCCTTTTTGCTTATAATGTTTGGTGGGCCTTGGCCTCACCGTAATCTTATGTGCTTAAACAATGAGAATTGGCATATAAATCGCCTCGCCTACAACATTCATAGTATGGTAGATTCTTTTAAATCTTGTAATGCGCATGTCACTAATGTTATACATAATGATAGATTCATTAAGTGGAACAATGGTAACCATTCTTGTGCTATCCTCAATGTTGATGGATGTTGTCTGGGTACCCTGGTGAGAGTTGGCTATGGTGGAGTTATTCGAAATTATGCAGGTTTTTATTTGTCAAGATTTTCTGGTTATATTCATGACTCATCTGACATCTTGTATGCTGAACTTTATGCTATCTACCAGGGTCTTATTTTGGCTAAAAGCTTGGATATAACTGAGTTAGTTTTCTATTCTGACTCTCTGCTTTGTATAAACCTTCTCAAAGGTCCCACTATGAGGTTTCATGTTTATGCGGTCTTGATTCAAGATGTGAAGGATTTGATTGAGGAATTCACTGTGACTATTTGCCACACTCTTAGAGAGAAAAATCAATGTGCAGATGTTTGAGCTAAACTTAGAGCCTCTTCGAATAATGAGTTGCTTCTCCATGCCTCCCATCCAGAAGATCTTCTGCCTCTTTATAAAAAGATGTTTCTCATATATTTTTTTTTTACGAATCTTAATCATTGTTGCTACCTGTTATCACACTTGTCTAATAGAAATCTAAGTGATAAGTGACTACATTTTCTAATGACATGGAATTGCAGATAAATTAAAATATCATTTTCTTGATAATTATTGGGTCATGAAGAAAATTTAAAAGATAAATTCATTGACTTAGAAACAATCGTATAAGTGAGTTGAACATTACATTTTAACTAAAACCTTAAGGTATTGTGTGTATTGATCATCTCATTATATATATGTTCCTCAACATGCATTTTTTTCGCCTCGACTTCATCCATTTATCTAGGTATATTCGCAACTATGCACAATTTTTTTTCACCAAATACACTTTTACTACCATTGATGCCCACGGGAAAAACCCCCTAATCACCATTGTCAAATAGATTTTAAATACATGGAGTCGATTCTTTCTAAAACTATATTTCATCTTTATTAATTATTTAATATCAATAAACCCAAATTAAAGATTTAATGGATAAATCGTTAAATTGATGATGTTTTAAGGTCTCAACAATACGATCTCATAAAAAAAACTCGGGTAGACTTGCCACTTAGATTTCCATTAAACAAGTGTCAAATACTATTAAAAATAAATATTAAAATTGATAACAAAAATTATGCAGGTCTTAAGTTGAAAGAAATCTTTAGAATATTTATAGAAAATAAGATCTTGATGGTGATATGAGACCATAAGTATAAAGTATTACCTCAAAGACCCTCTTGAAGTAGTGAAGGGTCAAAGCACCTTGAAGAATTGTAGATCTTAAACCTTCATTAGGAAATATCCAAAACGACACTGCACCAGCTAGAAAAGCAGGAGTATAGAGCAACAACATACCAACCTTACTTGACAACTTAATTTGCTTTCCACTATTGGTGTTGTTATTATTTGCATTCCAAAATTTGGAATAATTCAAATGCTTTCCTTTGATTTCAGAAATACCATAACTTGTAGATGCAACAAAACTTATAATTGACATGGCTGTGATAAATATAGAAGGTGGTTGTGGGAACATGAAATTATAAAACATAGACATGACCATGGTTTCTTTCTTTTGCTATTTTCTTAGCTACTTTCCTTATTTTGTATGTTCAGATCTTAATGAAATGTTGTAGCAATTGATAAATGATTAGCCATAATAATATAATAATAGAAACGTGGTGTTCATCATTGTTCAGGATAATTCTCTAAAAATGATAATAATCATACAATCTCAAGGTTCTCTTTTGCGTAATGATACGGTGGATTTTGGACCACGTTTTAGCCAAGAGAGCGACCCATATGCTGATAACATTTTGTTAAGATATGCTTTGAACATTTTCATGAGAATATCCACTTTACAAGTCGATTTTTATAATTGAAAACAAATAATTGAATTAGTTGTGTAGAAATTGAAATTAAAATTTTCATAAGAATTAAAGGATTTAATGGTTTACAGTTTTCAATGAATTATTATAAAAATGGTTTTTTTATTTTTTATTTTTTTTACAATAAAATGGTTTAAAATAGCTAAAACCTAAAACAAACTGCCCCCAAAATCTGAATAAAAATGTTGTGATTTATTCAACCATTTTAGAGATGCAAAACAAGTTAGCATGGGCAACAGATCCAGGAAACTAATACACCAATAATGAATTTTGATGGCTCTTGAAAATCTTTGACACATATCAATCGGATTAGCGATATTGACTTTTCATGCAATAATCCACATTGGATGCGTTGAGATAGTGAAATGTGCAGGGATGGAGTTACTTAGTGTAGATTGGGGAAAACGGCCACCACTACTTTTTATGGTATTTTTTAAGTTTGGAAGAAAGCATTCAGAAGGACGAAGAAAAAAAGAAAAAACACATTAAAAGCTGAAGACATAAGCCTTGGGAGTACCGCCATGAGTCCCTGGTGTGTGAAACATTGTTGAAAAACATTGTTCTTAGCACGCACTGCACGCGTAGCCCCAGCCGTGAGGTCGAGAAAATAATAATAATAGTGTTTTGCAGTTTTTTCTATGCGGTTTCTATTAACAATACAAGGATTCAATAGAGAATAACAAAGAGACTAACAAAGATGATGGCTAGAGTTTCATAGAATACCAATAGCTTAACATTGTGAGTTAGTTACCCTCAAACGTACTAAATAATATAAACTTTCAACACTGTCCCTCAAGCTGAAGCTTACTAAGCTTTAAGCTTGTTACAAATTAATCCAGAAAAATAAACCAATTCAACTGTTAGCAAAACCAATGGAAAGCTGCAACCAAAGTGAGTTATCTTCATAGGAAGAGCAGCAAGAACCATCAGTATCAACCAATCAAAGAGAGAACCATCAAAACAAAAGAACTGGTAGAGGAGCAACCAAAGAATCATCAAAAGTGGGAGAAGTGCAATCAGAAGAATCAAAAGGGGGAGAAGAAACCAAATTGTGAGCACTCGACTCACCAAACAACCAAATGTGAGAACTAGAATCACCAAACAACTGAATTGAAGAATTAAAAGGGGGAGAACAAACCAAATTGTGAGCACTAACTCACCAAACAACCAAATTGAAGAATCAAAAGGGGGAGAAGAAACCAAATTGTGAGCTCCCAACTCACCAAACAAGAAGAATCAAAAGGGCGGGAGAAGAAACCAAATTTTGAGCACTAGACTCACCAAACAACCAAATTGAAGAATCAAAAGGGGGAGAAGAAACCAAATTTTGAGCACTAGACTCACCAGCTCAACAAACAATCAAAGTGTGAGTACTCACTCGCCAAACAACCAAATTGTGAGCACTGATGAGTCATTAATTAGTTGTTTTAATATAATATTTAGTTTCGTTTTATCTAGATTTAAGTTTATTTTATTTAGATATTATTTTGAGTAAATTACACTCCCCTCCCCTCAAAGATGCTTGAATTACACTCCCCTCCCCTCTTATGTTAAAATATACATTCCCCTCCCCTCTTATTCAAAACATATTAGAGAAAAATACATTTCCCTCCCCTAAGAAAAGCTTGAATTACATTCCCCTCCCCTCTTATGTTAAAATCTACACTTTACTCCCTCAATATATATTTTTTTATTTTTAATAATCTAGCAAAAAAATAATAATCTAATACACTTCGAAAATAACAGTATTGCAGGTCTATTTTAACATAATAAAAAATTGAATACATATTTTTTTGCTATTTTTTATTCACAATTTCATTAACATGTAGTTTTAAACCCTATTATAAAATATGAAACAAGCCAAAATAAAATTAAAATATGTGAAAAATTACTAACGACAATAAACCATGGTTATTTAAAAGTTAATTTTAAACTCTAAATTATAAAATCAATAGCAAAATATTTAAATTTAATTATCATTAACATTTAAATTATAAAGAAATGAATTAATTTTTCTTAAAGGGTGGTTTAAAATTAATATATATCATAAAAATATTTATTTATGTTAAAATAGATTAAAGTGTAATGTATATTTAATTATCAAGGGAGGGGGTTGTAATTCAAGCATCTTATAAGGGAGGGGAGTGTAAATTTTATTTTTCAAGGGAGGAAATTGTATATTTTAACATAAGAGGGGAGGGGAGTGTATTTCAAGCATCTTTGAGGGGATGGGAGTGTAATTTACTCTATTATTTTCTTTTAGATCTATTTTACTTCAATTGCATATTTATATTTCAGGAACGAATATTTGATAGATTCAGTCTTGGAGCAAAAGAAAGAGAATTAGGAGTTGATTCGGGCTGGAAAAATACAAGATTTAGCACAAAAATATATTCCCCCAAGTCAGAAGCTTGGCACGGCCTGTGCCATATCCCACACGGCCGTGCCACATCTCAGGATCCCCTTTTGCTGCTTTTGCTTCTTGTACAAGCTACCTATTAGTTTATTTTTGACCTAAAAGCCCGTGGTTTCTAATGGAACATTCTAGTGATGTATTTCTTAGGGCTTACGTCATTGTAAACTATAAATAGAGTAGCTAGCTATCACAACAATTTATCTTTTGTTCTTGGAATTCAATAGTGAGAATTGTCTTTCTTAATAAAAGTTCTTTCTTTTACTTTCTTGTTATTTTATGTTCTTCCTCTTCTTCTCTATGTCTACTATGATCATGAGTGAGTATAGTCTTCTTGTCTTGGGATTTTTGGATAAGTCTTAATGACATAATCCTAATCAAACTAAACCATAAACCCTAATTTTATATAACCTCATTTTCTAATCTAATTTCATGGTTCTTATAATCAATAATAAGTATTAAGCGAATGATCGAAAGATGAAGTTTTGATATTGGAACAAGTGAAATTAGACAAGGATTGCGAAACATGAGAATAGTCTAGCAAACCTTGAGACATATAAAGTTTCGAGCTTCAAGGATTCCAATAACAATCAACCATGAAAATAGGCTTGATTGTTAAAGAAACACACTCACTGAGACCGAAAGGAGATGTGATAGGCTAAAGAGAAACTTGTCTTTAGAAAGCGAGACCAATATAAAATTAACGGTTTAGGGTTTGTTTGTGAAGGACTTGTCATTAGATGGACCAATAAATCCCAAGACTCTTTTTATTATTATTTTCTTCCGTTAAAAATCAATCATATTTTCTACTTAATTCCTTCTTCTAGTCATCATCTAAAGTTAATCAAATTAACCAACTCCCTATCGGAACGATACTCTTTTATTACTACATCGACAGAACCGTGCACTTGCGGTTTTGCTCATCAAGTTTTTGGCGCCGCTGCCGAGGAGTTAACCAATTTGATTAATTTTCTTTAGTGATTAGAATTCTTTTTATTTTTCTTTTACCTTTTTTCTATTTTTCTCTCTTTTCCTCTTCTCCTTTCTTTCTATTGTTACCGTTAACTTCTTGGGTTCTTTCCCTTTTATGCGAAGATCTAAAAGTCTTGATGCATTCGTTCCTGAGATTGAAAGATTTCTACATAAGAGAAAAAGAGAAGCACGAAATAATACCACTATGGCTGAACGTGTAATGCCCTATTTTTTTATTATTTATTTATTTTATCGAGTTTAGTGTCTTTTTATATATTTTATTTGAATAATTGTGGTATGTGGGTTTTTGTGTTATGTGTTAGTAATATTAGTAGTTTATAAAAATATTACTAGTGAAAGAATAAAATTAAAATAGAATAATGAGGCAGTAAGGGCAGTTTTGGAATGAGGAGAATTTATTTAGGTTAAAGAACATAAGAGGTAGGGAATAGAAAATCAGAACACGTGAAAACAGTTTTTGGGAGAAAAAGAGAAAAGTGAGAAGTCAGAGAAGAGGAAGCTTATAGGTTTCAGAATTCAACCAATCTAAGGTAAGGGTGGGACTAACCTTCTTTAATCATAAGCATATAATATCTTAAAAGGGTTTAATCATGTTGTTGTTTTTTGAATTTCATTGGTGTTATAAAAGTTAGGTTAAATTCAATCAAAATTGTTGAAAGTGTATGCAATCCCATGAACTAATGTAAGAAAGTGATGTCTAGGTTGTAGAATAACAGTAAGTAATGTTTCCTATCAATTTTAGGGTTTGGGTTGTCAAAATTGGGGTTTTGGAGTGAGAACAGAGGTCTGTTCGTAGACCTGTCTGTCGTCGCTCGCCACGGCGAGTGCTCAAACTCGCCTAGCGAGTAGAAGTCATCGCTTTCCTAGCGAGTGATCTTAGTCGCCTGGCGAGTAGTTCCCAACTCGCCACAGTGAGTGTTTTTCCTCACCTAGCGAGCTGTTCAGTAGAAAAATGGATGTTCGTATAAATGATGTTTTGGGTCAAGTTTAAATGAATTTGAGTGCCTCTTCATGTTTAGAAATGATTAGACAACTTTTAGAATCAAATTTGGGCATTAGGAAGTTAAAAATTAGGATTTTTGGGTGAAAAATGTCTATTTCCCGAAGCTACCTGTTTTAGCTCACCTTCGGCGAGTGATCTTGCTCGCCTAGCGAGTGGCCCATATGTGAGCTCGCCACAACGAGTATTTGTGCTCGCCTCGCGAGTTGTTCAGTAGCAGACTGCCTGTTTTGCGTTCTTGTTTCTTTTTCACACGTTTCTGTTTTGAGTCGGACTTTGTCATAAACATGAAATTTTTTGATAACTGATTTATCTTTCCAGTGGTTTTGAGTTGATGTGCAAATCTTTTGTGGTTGACTTAATATGATTTTATGATGTTAATGTTGTTGCATTTAAGTTGTGTCATTGCATAAGCATTGTCAAGCGAAGGGGGCTGTAACCTGTCAAGTTGAATACGACTTTAGCGAAGGGAGATGTAGCTCTGTTGTTTCTTAAGCGAAGGGGGTTGTAGCTTGTCAAGTCGAATATGACTTTAGCGAAGGAAGCTGTAGCTCTTTTGGTACCACATGCATAATTATGCTGCATTTGTTGAGTAGTTGTTGTTGCATTGTTGAGTCATTGTTGTTGCATTATCGATGTTGCTGTTGATGCATTATTGAATGAAGTTAAATGATGATTGTTGTTGGAATTATGTGAAGTATTCTTAATGTTGAATTGTTCTTGTTTTATATTGATTAATTCTTTACATGAATTGTTGCTTATTATTATTGAATGTGAAATCTCACCCCTTCTGTTTGAATGTTGCCTATACGTGGGTAACGTGCAGATAACCAGGAGTAACCGCTGATGTGAGTTGATTCCTCGTGTCGTCATAGGAGTCATGCTCTTATACGTAACGGGATGGGGATATTCATATGTTTTGTTTTCCTTGTTACATATTTCTTTTTAAGTTGATGTTGAACCACTTTTGGATTTGGAATTTCATTACGTTGTTGATGTTGAGGCCTTAGTGCCAAGTATGGATTAAAATGTTGAACATTTTCCGCTGCAACATTATTTTAAATTATTGAAGGAAGTTGTTTGAATAAATAGTGGATTTTAACTCTATTTATATTTAATGATATTTTGAAGAACGAATGTGACATCCTGTTTGTGATGAACTGTGATTTATTGTATGTTATTTATATGTTGGAAAAACAGGGTGTTATAGAACGCACTCTCAAAGAGTATGCTACTCCTTCTACGGAAGAGCCACAAGCTATTATTGTGTACCCAACGGTTGATGATGAAAATTTCGAAATCAAGCCTGCACTACTTAACTTGGTGCAGCAAAATCAGTTTTCTGGATCCCACACTGAGGATCGAAACCTACATATTTCTACCTTCCTAAAACTCAGTGGCACCTTAAACAGGGGCGGCTCTAGACTTTAGGTATATGTGGAGCTAAAATTTCAAATAAATAATAATGCAAACTAAATGATTTTTTTTAATCGATAAATATTATTCTCGTCAAGATTGTGTAAGAAACACAAAAACTCGCAGATCAAATAGTCTAACATACCTCATTGTTTTCACTTATTTGTTTCCACAAGTTTTTCACAAAGGTCCCTCTCAACTTAGCAAATTTTGGGTCACATAGAACATTTGTATCATAATTCTTAAGTTGAGTGTGTAACACCACTTCCGGCTCATCTATAAAATCATTTGGATAAAACTCAGTAATCCTCAATAATTTGTTCACATCAAAAGTTGCAAATGACTTTGCAGGACTAAAGGGGATGAGGAAAAGAGAGAGTTATTTACTGAGTCACTTCTTTTATGTTTTATCAATTATAACAAAAAAAAGAAGGAAAAAACAAAAACACGTGGAGCTATAGCTCCACATATCTCCTAAGTGGATCCATCCTTGATCTTAAAAGAGAACCAAGAAGCCGTAAGACTTCATCTCTTTCCCTTTTCCTTAAGGGATAGAGCTAGCGCTTGGTTAAATTCCCTAGAAGTTGGTTCAATCACATCATGGGATCAAATGAGGCGAGCTTTCCTTGCCCGATTCTTTCCCCCTTCTAAAACTGCCAAACTAAGGGACCAAATCACACGGTTGAACCAAAAAGATGGGGAATCTCTATATGATGCGTGGGACTGTTTCAAAGAAATGCTTATAATTTGTCCCCACCATGGTTTAGAGAAGTGGCTCATAGTCCACACCTTTTATAATGGCTTGTCTTATACCACAAAAATGATTGTTGATGCAGTTGCAGGTGGCGCTTTAATGAACAAGAACTATACAGCAGCATATGCCTTGATTGAGGACATGGCCTAGAATCACTACCAATGGACCAATGAGAGATCCATAACAACTCCTACTCCCTCTAAGAAAGAGGCAGGTATGTACGAAGTCTCTAACTTTGATCATCTTGCTGCTAAGGTTGATGCACTATGTAACAACCTGATTTTTCATTATTTAGTTTTTAATTATTTTATGTGTGTTTATTTATGCTCGTATGTGATTATTTACTCTTGGTTGTATTTTGGTGGGTTTAGTGATTAGAAAGGGTATTTTGGTCTTTTGGTGAGCAAGGGTAAAATAGTAATTTTAGTCAAGGATTAGTTGTAGCGTTTTAAGTGAGGATCAAATATTTAGTGATTTGTTAGTTGTTGTAGTAATTAGAATTAGTGTCGGTAGTTGCTAAATATTTTATCTTTTGTAAGTTAGAAAACTAGTAAGTGGCGTAATTAGAATTGAGCCCAATTAACAATTGATGGGTTAGGCCCAATGGGTGTGATTATATATTCCAACTAGTAAGTGGCGTATTTTGAATCCCTAACTTTTGCCTGGACCGCCCTTTCGGGTTTTCAGTCCACTGGGAGTATATTCTTTTTTGTGCCCCTAATTTTTGCCTGGACCGCCCTTTCGGGTTTTCAGTCCACCGGGACGCTCCTTTTTGCCTAAGCCGCCTTTTCAGGTTTTCGGCTTAGCGAGCATTTCTTTTTTGTATTTTCTTTTCTTTTTTGGTTTGCAGAAATCTGTCTGCGGTGCTTAGCCATGCTCATCCTGCAGAGACCGACCATTCTCAGGACGGAAAATGATGTAGGCTCCTCTTGCTCACGAGTTCAAAGAATGTACTTGTTGTCTATGCTTTTTTAAGAGAGATATAAAAGTTTTAAGAATTTTGCTTCAAAAATATACCATCAAAAATAGAAAAAATTTTGTGAATTGAACAAACGAGAATTGCCAGTAAAACGGGCACAGGCTCAAATTTGATTTATTGAGTGGTAGCCTACCAATGGCATGACCCCATAGATTTTTACAAAGTTGAAAAATGGTAAGTTATAATGAAGGGGTACATTGAACTTGATAACCACTATGTTCCCTGACTACATTGAATCCCATTGTGCAGATGCCTCAAAATTGGAAGTTTTGGGGCCTTAAGTGGATTGTGCTTGACCGTATGCAGTTACTCTGTCTTTTTCTTCTTTTGTCCTTAACTTTTGCATAGGCCGCCCTTTCGGGTTTTCAGCCTATCAGGATAATTTTCTATTTGATGTCTCTAACTTTTGCCTGGACCGCCCTTTTTGGGTTTTTAGTCCACCGAGACGCTCTTTTTTGCCTAAGCCGCCTTTTCAGGTTTTCGACTTACCGAGCTGTTCTTTTATTTTTAGACAAAGTATTTTTTGACTGCATCCGTGTTCACTGGTCGTGGCAGTTCGTCGCCATCCATAGTTGTGAGGGTCATTGCACCGCCGGAGAAAGCTCTCTTGATGACGTACGGGCCTTCATAGTTAGGCGTCCACTTCCCCCTAGAGTCATATTGGAAAGGTTGGATTTTCTTGAGCACGAGGTCTCCTTCTCGAAATTCACAAGGATGAACTTTCTTGTCAAAAGCTTGCTTCATCCGCTTCTGATATAGCTGACCATGACACAAGGCGGACTTGCGTTTTTCTTCAATTAAGTTCAGTTGATCAAACCTACTCTGACACCATTCAGCTTCTGATAATTCATCCTCTATTAAAACCCTCATTGACGGAATCTCAACTTCTACTGGGAGAACTACCTCTGTGTCGTATACCAAAGAGAAAGGGGTTGCCCCCGTTGATGTGCGTACAGAAGTACGATATCCGTGTAAAGCGAACAGAAGCATCTCATGCCAATCTTTGTATGTTACCACCATCTTCTGGACGATCTTCTTTATATTCTTATTTGTAGCTTCGACAACACCGTTCATCTGAGGTCTGTAAGGTGAGGAATTATGGTGCTCGATCTTGAAATCACCACATAATTCTTTCATCATTTTGTTGTTCAGATTCGTCCCATTGTTTGTAATGATCTTGCTGGGGACACCGTAGCGGCAAATGATTTGATTTTTAATGAACTTGACCACTACCTGTTTGGTCACGTTGGCGTAAGATGCGGCTTCGACCCACTTGGTCAAATAGTCAATGGCCATGAGGATGAAACAGTGTCCATTTGAAGCTTTTGGTTCGATCTTTCCAATCATATCGATGCCCCACATGGAGAAAGGCCATGGAGAAAAAAGCACATTGAGTGTATTTGGTGGCACATGAATTTTGTCAACGTAAATCTGGCACTTATGGCACTTTTTGGTATGCTTGCAACAATCAGCTTCCATTGTCATCCAATAATAACCTGCTCTCAAAATTTTCCGAGCCATTGCATGCCCATTGGCATGAGTTCCAAAAGATCCCTCATAGATCTCGTGCATCAGTAAATCTGCCTCTCGTTTGTCCACGCATTTGAGTAAAACCATGTCAAAGTTCCTTTTATACAAAACGTCTCCGTTTAGGAAGAAATTGCTGGACAGTCTTCTCAAAGTCTTCTTTTCCTTGTTGGAAGCCCCGGGAGGATATTCTTGATTTTGAAGGAAACACTTGATATCATGGAACCACGGCTTGTCGTCAGTCACTTCTTCGGTCGCGAACACATAAAGCAGGTCTCTCAAGACATCTTATCTTGATCAAAGGAACATCATTATGGCGGTTCACTTTGTACATAGAAGATAAGGTGGCTAGGGCATCCACCATCTGGTTCTCCTCACGAGGGATGTAGTGCAGCTCAATCTTATTGAAGAAAGTTAACAAACGCCTCGCATAGTCTCTATAACGAATCAAGCTAGGGTGGCGAGTTTCCCATTCCCCTTTGATTTGGTTAATCACGAGAGCTGAGTCTCCATATATGTCAAGATTCTTGATTCTTAGGTCGATAGCCTCTTCAATTCCCATAATGCATGCTTCGTACTCCGCAACGTTGATTGTACACTCAAATAGTAATCTGGAAGTGAAAGGGATGTGAGTGCCTCGAGGTGTAATGATGACTGCCCCGATTCCACTACCGTAGACGTTAACGGCTCCGTCAAATATCAGACCCCACCTTGAATCGGGATCCGGACCTTCTCCAGGTAAGGGTTCGTCACAATCCTTCATCTTTAGATACATGATTTCTTCATCAGGAAAGTCAAACTTGATAGGCTGATAGTCTTCAATCGGTTGATGAGCCAGATAGTCAGCAAGGATACTGCCTTTGATAGCCTTCTACGTGCGGTATTCAATATTGTATTCGGACAACAACATCTGCCAGCGGGCAATTCTTCCGGTCAAAGCAGGCTTCTCAAAGATGTACTTGATCGGATCCATTTTAGATATCAACCAAGTAGTGTGATTAACCATATAGTGACACAGACATTTGGTTGCCCAGGCTAAAGCGCAACAAGTTTTCTCGAGCATGGAATATCGAGACTCGCAATCGGTAAACTTCTTGCTCAAGTAATAAATAACATATTCCTTCTTCTTTGTTTTATCTTGTTGCCCGAGCACACAGCCCATGGAATTTTCTAACACGATCAGGTACATAATCAGCGGTCTTCCTTCAACTAGAGGGATCAAAATCGGAGGTTCTAGTAAGTATTCCTTGATACTGTCGAAGGCCCACACGTCGCGGTCATATGGGAGATGAACCTGGAAATGTAGTTTAGTCGTCGAAGGAACCCTCGTACTTGTTTTTCTGTCTTGGGAGCAGGCATTTCTCTGATGGCTTTGACTTCGTCTGGATCTACTTCAATACCTTTATGACTGACAATGAACCCTAGGAGCTTCCCAGATCTGACGCCAAAGGTGCATTTGTTAGGATTGAGGCGGAGTTTATACTTTCTTAGTCGTTGAAACATTTTCAGCAAATACTCAACGTGTTCTTCTTCGGTGCCGGACTTGACAATCATATCATCCACATAAACTTCAATTTCTTTATGCATCATGTCGTGGAAGAGAGTAGTCATACTCCTCTGATAAGTAGCACCTGCGTTTATCAACTCAAAAGGTATTACTTTATAACAGAAGGTGCCCCAAGGTATGATGAAAGCTGTCTTTTCTCTATCTTCAGGTGCCATCTTGTTCTGATTGTAACCAGAGAAACCGTCCATGAAGGAGAAGACTTTGGACTTAGCAGTACTGTCAACCAACACGTCAATGTGAGGAAGTGGAAAATCATCTTTTGGGCTGGCTTTGTTCAAGTCGTGGTAATCAACACACATTCTGACCTTGCCATCTTTCTTCGGAACATGTACTATGTTGGCTAGCCACTGAGGGTATTCTGACGTGACAAGGAAACCTGCATCAATTTGTTTTTGTATCTCCTCTTTGATCTTGAGAGCCATGTCAGGATGAGTTCTTCTCAACTTCTGCTTAACTGGCGGGCATTCTGGCTTTAGAGGCAATCAGTGCACCACGATGTCAGTATCCAAACCCGGCATATCTCGGTACGACCATGCAAAAATGTCAACATATTCTTTGAGAAGCTCTATTATCCGTTTCTTGACAGTCGGACCCAGCGATGCCCCAATCTTTACTTCCTTTTTATCCTATTCGGTACCCAGGTTAATTACCTCTAACTCTTCTCCATATGGTTGGATGGCCCTTCTTTCTTGTTCAAGTAAGCGAGAAATTTTGTCGGGAATCGGTTCGTCCTCCTCCTCAGCTTCATACACAGGGAACTCAAAGTTGGGAGAGAGCATAGGGTTATCTTGTTCAACGGGTTCATTGATGCTTAATCTGCACATATGATTTATGATTGATTTTTTTAGAAGACAAGTAAATACAGATATTTTGGAAATGGTTGTTATTTTTTGGGTTTTTTGTATTACCATTTTTTTGAAAAAAGAAAAAAAAGAAAAACGAACGTCGGGAACAAAACGACATTTTTATTGATGACGGTAATTAATTGAAGCAAAAAGCCCTACATCAGTTCACTTTCGCCTCGGGCGGGACGAGAGGATGTTTTCTTAAAAAAGAAGAAGCATAAAGACGACAAATGCATTACTTGGTCAAATGAGCAACAAAAGGAACATCTACAGCGACCCAATTATGGCTAATCCCTCCTCGTGTCACAGAGTTGCGTGTCACTCCTTCAGGATTATCTTCAATAATAGCATTAGCTTCTGACGGGGCGTGAATAAACCCAGCACTGCAGAAAGTATTTCCAACTGGCTTGCTACTGAAATTTCTGGTTGACGGGGCGAAACCAAGTCCTTCACGGCGCTTATTCTCTGGTACATTCAACACCTTCCCCCAGCCTATAGAAACACCATCTTGTACCACTTTCTGAGCATCCTTGAAAGAAGAAATGGATGTTCTGCTCTTTTTAGTACTTTCACCTTCAATAGAAAGCCCTTGGAAGGGTGTACCATCCTCAACATCAGCACCAATAAAAGAGAAAGACGATAGATGGCTTATCAGCATAGCTTGTTCTCCCCCCACGGTTACTAGCTTCCCGTTCTTCACAAACTTTAGCTTCTGATGTAGTGTAGAAGTTACTGCCCCTGCTTCATGAATCCAGGGACGACCCAGCAGGCAACTGTATGCAGCCTGAATATCCATCCCTTGAAATGTAATCTGGAATACGTGTGGCCCAATTGTGATAGGCAGGTCCACTGCTCCAAGAACATTCTTCCTCGAACCATCGAAAGCCTTTACCACCAACTCACTTTGCCTTAAAGGTGTACCTTGGTAGGACAGTTGATCGTAAGTTGCCTAATCCATTACATTCAAGGATGACCCAGTATCCACCAGCACATTCGACAAAGCATCAGTCTTACAGTTGACAAATATGTGTAGCGCCCAATTATGGTTCCTTCCCTCTTCTGGGAGCTCTTCATCACTTAAACTCAAATTGTTACATGCAGTGATATTTCCTACTATGCCATCAAACTGCCCAATGGTGTCATCATGATTTACAAAAGCCTGGCCCAGGATCTTCATCAAGGCATCTCTATGGGCCTCATAATTCAATAATAAGGACAAGATAGATATCTTTGACGGGTCTGCATTAACTGGTTGACCACCTTGTACTCTCTCTTCTTGATCAACTTTAATAACTCTTCAAAATCAGCATTGGTGTGGGCCCCAACGGCCTGGCCCACATCCTTGGTCGCACCAGAGTCTTTAGCTTGCACATGTTCAGTTACCGGAGTACTTGCTTTCTTTGGAAATAATGTAGGAATGACATGCCCATTCCTCAGTACCCGACTATCTTCAACAATATTGACCACAGAAGGTAGGGGCGGTATGGGCACCTCGCTCCCGTTTTCCAACATCGTGGCATTGTAGTTGTATGGTATGGCCCTCTCGGAAGCATAGGGCATGGGCCCTGGCACACATATCACCAAAGGCGTAATTGCTGGTCTTGGATTGACGAGATTTATCTCCACATGCTCTAGGATATTGAACTCGGGAACTATGACACACACCTCGTCATCTTTTCTTGTAATGGTGAGCTCTCTTCGACTCAGAAGCCCTTGGATATCGTTTTTCAATTTTTGGCAACCCCGTGGATCTATAGAACACACTTTGCAGGAGGCATGATCATGTTCAAAAAGAGCCAGTTTGCACAAGTTGGTATGTATTGGGACTATGGGAGTCCGAACACGCTGAATATCGAGAATGAGGTGACCGAACCCACAAGAGAAGTAGTCACCAAACCCTTAGCTGGAGTTTCGACAACCATCTCCCCATTCATATCAGATACAACAAGATTCAACTTAGCAACACAATCAAGAGCAATAAAACAATGCGTAGCACCAGTATCAATAATAGCAACTAAAGGTATATTATCAAAATAACAAGTACCTTTGATCAAACGATCCTCATTCTCTGTCTGAGTACCAGTCAAGGCAAAAACTCTCCCAAGTAGTCTGAGCCTTCTTAGGCTTCTTGCATTGTGAACCAATGTGGCCCTCCTCCTCGCAGTTAAAACACACAATGTCATCATGTTTGCACTCAGCAGTAGTATGCCCTTTCTTGCCGCAACGAAAACACCGTTTCACCTCTCCAGGACAAGCATTACTCTTATGGCCCTTCACACCACAAGTATAGCAGACAATCTCAGCAGGAGCATTTTTCTTAATAGGTCTCCTCTCATCATTAACTCTTTGTTTGCCCTTATCAGCCGGGGCACTGTAAGGCTTAGGACGACTCTGCTGACCTTTACCTTTTCTCTCATTAACAACCTTGTAATGAGCCTTAGTATCCTCTTCGTAAATTCTGCAACTACTCACCAACTCGGAGAAATTTCTAATCTTCTGGTAACCAATTGCCCTCTTGATATCAGCACGCAAACCATTCTCGAACTTGATACATTTGGAGAACTCAATAGTCTCAGCAGTATAATGTGGATAGAACTTAGCCAACTCCACAAACTTCGCAGCATATTCAGTCACCGACATGTTCCCTTGCTTTAGCTCAAGGAACTCAATCTCCTTCTTCCCGAGAACATCTTCCGGAAAGTATCTATCAAGGAACTCTCTCTTGAACACAGCCCAAGTAACCTCAGCACCATCCTGCTCCAGAATAGGTAGAAGACTAACCCACCAATCATCAGCTTCCTCAGCTAACATGTGCGTACCAAAACGCACCTTCTGCACCTTCGTGCACTGCATAACTCTAAACACTCTCTCGATCTCCTTGAGCCACGTCTGAGCTCCATCAGGATCATATCTCCCTTTGAAGGTAGGAGGATGATTTCTCAGGAAGGTCTCTAACATACGGACCTCAGCATTCGCACCAGCATTCGCATTTGGCTGTTGTCCTATAGCTTGAGAAACAGCTTCCAAAGCAGCAGCAATAACAACGTCGTTTCTTCCAGCCATTCTAAGTTCTCTACACAACACAAAACAATCAGTATGACATATAACAATACATCAACGAATACTATACACAACACGACTCTTCTACTTGGCCGGACGGACCGACCTGCTCTGATACCAATTGTAACACCCCGTTTTCCCGACTTAAAAATTTCTTAAAACAAATCAGAGTTAATCACGTAACGGAGCGTCACATTTCACAAAACATCTCAAATATTGAATAAATAACAATTTATCCTTTATTAAAAACTTCTTAAACATTGCAGCAGAATCATAAAAGTTTTGGCACGCAGACCTCATCACAACGTCTCATAAAATTCCCAATATTAACCATAATCATGAAAATCACAAAAAGATAATACGCAAGGAATAGAAAACATAAGCAAAGTTCCCCATCCCGTTACGTATCAGAGCACCTAAGACCCAACCGAGGAGAGTCCTCACACGCCTGCACCTAATCTTGATTACCTGCAAGTTACCCATACAAAGAGCAACATTTTCAAGCAGAAGGGGTGAGATTCACAAAACAATAATATTAAACATATAATTCAATAATTATAGTTAACAACAAATCATCACATAAACACGTCGCAACAAACATCATTTAGCATCATCATAAACATCTTAAACGACTTGACTCGACAATGCAACTTCACTTGACTATGCAACTCTAACATCTTAAATGCATGTGGTACCAATCCAGGGCATAAGCCCTCGTCGCTAGTGAGCAAAAGCTCCAGGGCATGAGCCCTCGTCGCTGTTGAGTAAAAACTCCAGGGCATAAGCCCTCATCTCTGAATGAGTATGCATGGACTCAACATCTTATAACTTAAACAAGTTAAACATCTTAAACGTCTCAACATCACAAACATCTTGGACCGACACATGTAGCTCTGTTATATGTAAACAGCACATGGCAACAAACAATCACAGGATATAACGATATCATTGCAAACATTATCTCAACATCACATGAACTTCACATATATCTCACGTAATGCACATATGAAACATAATTCAATAGCAACATTAAAACCTCACGTAACATCTTTACAGATCATCAATTATGTCATAGTTATCTTCCATTACTACCCAATGATCAACTCTCAAAGTCCTACACGAAACAGATCCCAAGATACAAAGTTATAGCAGTCTGTAACCGCACTACTCGTCGTGGCGAGTTGATCTGCTCACCTCGCGAGCTCAACTAGGGGTTACTCGCCTTTGGCGAGTTGGGGGCGAACTGAGAGCGAGCAATACTGGGTGCTCTCGGCCTTTTTCACATTTTTCATCCAAAAACGTCAGTAATAAGTTCCTTAGGCCCAATTTGATCCTAAAAACTTACCTAATCATTCTTATATACATCAAGGCACTCAAAACCATCTACAACACGTCTCAAAACAACATTCTAAAAATCAAGATTCTCTCAGGTCAACTCGCTATGGCGAGTGGGATTGCTCGCCTCGCGAGTGATCAAGGGCTACTCGCTATGGCGAGTTGGGTTGCTCGCCTCGCAAGCGATGAAGGTCTACCCGCCCTGGCGAGTTACTTAGCTCGCCTAGGCGAGCGATGAACAGACCGGCTACGGGTTTGGCAAAATTCTCACAAAAAGTCACTAATCTCTCCATGTTACGCCACAAAACGATTAGGAACATTAACCCTATGATTATTCTATGTTCTGCACGCAATTTCCACACCAGTTCCACAACTTTACATCATCAGATCATTAATTCTCCACTTTTAACCTAATTCCCAATTCCTCACAATCATTCCTACACTTGTTAATTATAATACATGAATTACAGGCTTAATAGGATTGTAATGCTAAGCTCACCCTTACCTTAAAATTGCAGAAATCGCAGCTCTCCTTGGTTCTTCTCCCTTCTCTGGTTTTTCTCCCTTTTTCTCCAAAACGTACGTACTGACAAATTGACCTAATTTTTCCCTTTTTATACTCCCAACAAATCTTATCTTATTTACTCTTTCTCCCACATAACTCTCTAAATAATTAAAATGATTCAAAGTGGGCGTTACAGTATGGGTGTGAGCATGCCACATTTCATATGTAGGCTACTAGTCGAAGTATTCCAAAAATGGAGTGTAACCAATAACATGAGTTTTTGGTACGTTGGACCTTGCCTCGACAGTTGGATGAGGTCAAAGATTCCTAAATCTTTCTAGAAACCTCATTTCTTTCCCTCAATTTTTCCGAGCCATTTGATATAGGCTTCGACTCTGTCGACCCTTGGAGCTTCTCTAAATGCCCTAGTGTCTAGATAACTAAGGTCATAAGGACTTTTGAGATTTTTGGAAAATATTAGAGGCGAACGTCTCTTATAAAAAGTAAAGATTTCCTTAACTTTGTCACTTTCAGTTTTCTCAATGGGACCTAGGTATGCGTATGATGAGTTAGAGCAAGGAACTAGTACTTGGGATTTTCAGATTTGAGCCTTCTCCTCCTTTAACAACTATTTCCAAGTTGTATCTGTACTGAAAAATTGACTGACCCTCGTTCTGGTTGAGTTTGCGAAGAACTTCCTTTGGTGTTCGTCATGGCAGTGAGAAAGACAATTTTTTTTTCTTTGTGATTGAGATGAAGAATTTCAGTAAAAAGATTCTTTCTGATTTGGAAGTTTGAAGATTTGAGAATGAAAAATGGTGTTTTTAGCGATGAACGAGAAGAGGAGAAAGTGTAAAGTTTGAAGTGAACTAAAAAGGTGAAAGAGAAAAGGTTGAGACCTTTTTATAATCTCAATTTTGACAGGTGTCAACATCCTAAGTTGACAGTTATTAAAATATGGAGAAAGTGGTAGTTCCCAATGAATGAAATGTGGCTTGTAACGCCCTCTTTAATTATTTAATTATTTTATTAGATGATATGGTATATGTTTATATATTATGTGATTTGTGACGATTATGTGACGTATTTGTGACGTATTTGTGACGTGTGAAGTATTATTATTTTATTGTTTAATAAAATAATATAAGTGATGTTTATATGAATATTTAGTTGGTAAATAAATAGATGTGGTGGAAAAAGATAGAATTTTAAGAGATGGGGTTATAATTATAATTAAGAAGAGTTATGTGGGTTAAGAAGGAATTTAATAAGTTGTGAGGGAGTATATAAGAGAGGTAGGTTAAGAAAGGAAGGTTTTGAGAACGCGTACAGACATTTGGGAAAAAGAAGAAGAACGGTCAAGAGAGAAGAGAAAGCTAGGCTGCAAATTCTGCAATTTTTCCAGGTAAGGGTGAGCCTAACTTCAATAGTATTAATGTTAAATCATTTGTTCTTGATTAGCTTAGAGATTGGGAAGAATTGAGAGAAGTTTTGAGAATTAGGGTTATGGTGATTTTTGATGAATTTGATGTGAGAATGGGTTGCATTGCTGTATTAATGCGTTACAGAACCTAGATTATCCCCTAGGATGCTATTGCTGATGTATTAGAAGCTTAAGTGGAGAGAATTGACAGGTTTTGGTGTGAATTGGACTGAACCCGTAGTGGTTCTGAGATCGCTCGCCTGTGGCGAGCAGATCACTCGCCGTGGCGAGTAACCCTTGGTTGCTCGCGAGGCGAGCAGTATAGCTCGCCGTGGCGAGCTTGACCCTTAAAATTAGGATTTTTGCCAAACTTTAGATGGTTTTGAGTGCCCTCATATTTATAGAGATGACCTGTGAAGTTGGTTTGGTCAAATTTAATTTAGAGAGCTTAAAAATGAGAATTTTGTTGAAAAATGTCAAAAAGGCCGAAGCACCCAGTATTTCTCGCCTCCAGCTCGCCCCCAACTCGCCTTTGGCGAGTGAGCTGCTGGGAGTACTCGCCTGTGGCGAGCAGATGTACTCGCCGTGGCGAGTTAGATGGTTCAGGACTGTTGTTGTTTTTGCGATCTGTTTCGCATGGGACTTTGAGAGGAGCCCTTTGGGTAGTGTTAGTGAGGTTCTATATCCTTAAATGTATGCTGTAGAGATGAATGCTGATGAACTACTTGAGCTGTTGATAAATGACGTATGGATGAAAATAAGTGATGTTAGAATATGATGATTGTGTGATTGTGATGATGATACGTGTTGTATTGTATGTGATTAATGAGATGATGTTCTGCCATGTAATTATTATTAACTGCATGTGTCAGTCTTGAAAATGGAATGATGTTGAGACGGTGTATTAAGTTGTTAACGACGAGTCCATGCATTTGCATAGTTATGAGACGGTGGAGCTTTATGCTCAAAGCGACGGTGGAGCATTTGCTCAAAGCGACGGTGAAGCATATTAATGCTATAAATATATGGTACCATATGCATGATGTTGAGACGTTAGGTGTTGCATTTAGTCGAGTCAATTGTGACATAAATGAGATGATGTTTGAGACGTTGATGTGTGATGTAATGTTGTTTATGATGATGTTTATGATGTTGCTATGATGATGTTTATGATGATGCCATGAGATGCCATAATGTATATGTGATGAGTTGGATGTATGGTTTGTTAATCTTGACTTATGATTATGTATTAATATTATTGTTGTGAATCTCACCCCTTCTGCTGGAATTGCCGCCTTGTGGGCAAGTGCAGGTACCCAGTCTTAGTTGCGATGATGCGAGGATGTGTGAAGTTAGGGTTGCTCTGATATGTAACGGGATGGGGTCTTTTGTGGAGTCTATTCCTTTATGTATCGTGTTGAATAAATGATGTTGACTTTTGTGATGTTGAACCTTAAATATTTTGAGACGTTTTGCTGGCTTTTAAGCCAAGACAATTATGAGAAGAGACTATTTGAATTCCGCTGCTTAACTGAATGTTTTGTAATTCGATAAATTATTATCTAAGCTATTTTTAAAGATGAAATGTGACACTCCTTTATGATGAATACTCTGATGTATGATTTATTTAATGAAATTTTTAAGACGGGAAATTGGGGTGTTACAATTGGTATCAGAGCAGGTCGGTCCGTCCGGCCAAGTAGAGAGTCGAGTGACGTTGTCTTAGAGTTAGAATAGTATTATTGTATTATTCTGACTTATGTTTGCTTCCAGAGAACTAGATGGCTGGTAGAAACGATGCTGCTCTTGCTGCTGCTTTGGAAGCAATGGCTAACGCTGTGGGTAATCAGAACAATGCTGGTGGAAATGACGGGACTAGAATGTTAGAGACGTTTCTGAGGAATCACCCGCCTACCTTCAAGGGGCGTTATGATCCTGATGGAGCTCAGTTGTGGCTCAAGGAAGTAGAGAGGATTTTCAGGGTCATGCAATGCGACGATGTTCAAAAGGTGCGGTTTGGTACGCACATGTTAGCGGAGGAGGCTGATGATTGGTGGGTTAGTCTCCTGCCTATTTTGGAACAAGATGGAGCTGTGGTGACGTGGGCTATTTTCACGAGGGAGTTCCTTAACAGATACTTCCCAGAAGATGTCCGTGGGAAGAAAGAGATAGAGTTCCTGGAGCTTAAGCAAGGGAACATGTCGGTGACCGAGTATGCGGCCAAATTTGTGGAGTTGGCTAAGTTCTATCCGCATTATGCACCCGAGACGGCTGAGTTTTCAAAATGCATCAAGTTTGAGAACGGGTTGCGCGCTGATATCAAGAGGGCTATCGGTTACCAGAAGATTCGTGACTTTTCTGAGTTGGTGAGTAGCTGTCGGATATATGAGGAGGATACTAAAGCTCACTACAAGGTAGTGAATGATCGGAAAGCAAAGGGCCAGCAGAGTCGCCCTAAACCTTATGATGCCTCTAGAGATAAAGGGAAGCAAAGAGTAAATGATGAGAGGAGACCCCAGAAGAAGGCTGCTCCTGCTGAGATTACTTGTTACACTTGTGACGAGAAGGGCCATAAGAGTAATGCATGTACTGTTGAGGTGAAGAGGTGTTACCGTTGTGGTCAGAAAGGGCATATTACTAGTGACTGCAAGTTTGATGATGTTGTGTGTTTCAACTGCAATGAGCAGGACACATTGGTTCGCAGTGTAAGCAACCCAAGAAGAATAAGACTACTGGGAGAGTGTTTGCATTGACCGGCACTCAGACTGAGAATGATGATCGTTTGATCAGAGGTACTTGCTATATTAATAATACTCCTTTAGTTGCTATTATTGATACTGGTGCTACGCACAGTTTTGTTGCTTTTGATTGTGTTTCTGCTTTGGGACTTGATGTTTCTGATATGAATGGAGAAATGGTTGTCGAGACTCCAGCTAAGGGTTCGGTGACTACTTCTCGCGTATGTTTGAATTGTCCTTTATCTATGTTTGGCCGTGACTTTGTGATGGATTTAGTGTGCCTACCTTTAAGTGGTATGGATGTGATTCTGGGTATGAACTGGCTAGAGTACAACCGAGTTCTTATCAACTGTTTTAGAAAGACGGTGCATTTTTCTTCTGTCGAAGAAGAATGGGGCGCAGAGTTTCTATCTTCTAAGCAGCTGAAGCAACTGGAACGTGATGGGATGATGATGTTTTCGCTGATGGCTTCGTTATCTTTAGAGAACCAAGCTGTGATTGATGGGCTGCCTGTTGTGAAGGAATTTCCTGAAGTTTTCCCTGATGAGATTCCAGATGTGCCTCCGGAGAGGGAAGTTGAGTTCTCTATTGACCTTGTTCCTGGAACGAAGCCGGTGTCGATGGCACCTTATCGTATGTCTGCTTCCGAGTTAGCAGAGTTGAAGAAACAGTTGGAAGACTTGCTTGAGAAGAAGTTTATGAGACCTAGTGTTTCACCGTGGGGAGCTCCAGTGTTACTTGTGAAGAAGAAAGATGGCAGTATGAGGCTATGTATTGATTACAGACAGCTGAACAAAGTGACGATCAAGAATAGGTATCCACTTCCGAGAATTGACGACTTGATGGATCAGTTAGTGGGTGCAAAGGTTTTTAGCAAGATTGACTTGAGGTCAGGTTACCATCAGATTAAGGTGAAGGATGAAGATATGCAGAAGACGGCCTTTAGGACGCGTTATGGTCACTACGAGTATAAGGTGATGCCTTTCGGTGTTACTAATGCGCCTGGCGTGTTTATGGAATATATGAACAGAATCTTTCATGAGTACTTGGATCAATTTGTTGTGGTTTTTATTGACGATATTCTGATCTATTCTAAGACTGAAGCTGAACATGCAGAGCATTTGAAGATTGTATTGCAAGTGTTGAAGGAAAAGAAGTTGTATGCTAAACTGTCTAAGTGTGAGTTCTGGCTAAACGAAGTAAGTTTTCTTGGCCATGTTATTTCTGGTGAAGGTATTGCGGTTGCCCCTCAAAAGTTGAAGCGGTATCGCAATGGGAGACGCCTAAGTCGGTTACGGAGATTAGAAGCTTTCTGGGACTAGCTGGTTATTACAGGAGGTTTATAGAAGGATTTTCTAAGTTGGCTCTTCCGTTAACGCAGTTGACGTGTAAGGGTAAGTCGTTTGTATGGGATGTGCATTGTGAGAATAGTTTCAATGAATTGAAGAAGCGCCTGACGACGGCTCCAGTTTTGATTTTGCCGAAGTCTGATGAACCTTTTGTGGTATACTGTGATGCATCCAAGTTGGGTTTAGGAGGTGTGCTTATGCAAGAAGGTAAGGTGGTAGCATATGCTTCGAGACAATTGAGGATTCATGAGAAGAATTATCCGACGCATGACTTAGAGTTGGCAGCAGTGGTCTTCGTATTGAAAATATGGAGACATTACTTATATGGTTCAAGGTTTGAAGTATTCAGTGATCATAAGAGTTTGAGATATTTATTTGATCAGAAGGAGTTGAATATGAGGCAGAGAAGGTGGCTTGAGTTATTAAAGGATTATGATTTTGGTTTGAATTACCATCCTGGTAAAGCAAATGTAGTTGCAGATGCCTTGAGTAGGAAAACTGTGCATATGTCCGCGTTGATGGTGAAAGAATTTGAGTTGTTAGAACAATTTAGAGACTTGAGCTTGGTGTGTGAAAGAACACCTCAGAGCATAAAACTGGGAATGTTGAGAATTGATAATGATTTTCTGAAGCATATCAAAGAAGCCCAAAAAGAAGATGTCAAGTTTGTAGATTTGTTAATTGCTGGTAATGAGATTGTGGATGGTGACTTTAAGGTCGATGATCAAGGAGTGTTGAGATTCCGAGGAAGGATTTGCCTTCCTGACAATGATGAGATTAAGAAAATGATTCTTGAAGAGAGCCATAGAAGTAGCTTGAGTATTCACCCGGGAGCTACAAAGATGTATCATGACTTAAAGAGGCTGTTTTGGTGGTCTGGTTTGAAACGCGATGTGGCACAATTTGTGTATTCTTGCTTGGTTTGTCAAAAGTCGAAGATTGATCATCAGAAGCCGACTGGTATGATGGTACCTTTAGATGTGCCAGAGTGGAAATGGGATAGTATATCCATGGATTTTGTGACAAGTTTGCCCAATACTCCTAGAGGGAACGATGCTATTTGGGTAATTGTTGATAGATTAACGAAGTCTGCTCACTTTCTGCCAATCAACATTACTTTTCCTGTGGCTCAGTTGGCGGAGATTTATGTTAGAGAGATAGTTAAGCTGCATGGTGTTCCTTCGAGCATCGTATCTGATAGAGATCCAAGATTTACTTCTAGATTTTGGAAGAGTTTGCAAGAGGCGTTAGGGTCTCAGTTGAGGTTGAGTTCGGCTTATCATCCGCAAACAGATGGTCAGTCGGAGAGGACGATTCAGTCGTTGGAGGACTTGTTGAGGGTTTGTGTACTTGAACAGGGAGGAGCTTGGGATAGTCATCTTCCATTGATAGAGTTCACGTACAACAACAGTTACCATTCAAGTATTGGAATGGCACCTTTTGAGGCTTTATATGGTCGGAGATGCAGGACTCCGTTGTGCTGGTTTGAGTCGGGTGAAAGAGTGGTCTTAGGACCAGAGATCGTTCAACAGACTACTGAGAAGGTGAGAATGATCCAAGAAAAGATGAAAGCGTCGCAGAGTCGACAAAAGAGTTATCATGATAAGCGTAGAAAGGACCTTGAGTTCCAAGAGGGGGATCATGTGTTCCTGAGAGTGACTCCTTTGACGGGTGTTGGACGTGCTTTGAAATCGAAGAAGTTGACTCCGAGGTTTATAGGACCGTATCAGATTTCAGAGAGGATTGGACCGGTGGCGTATCGTGTTGGATTACCACCGCACTTGTCGAATTTGCATGATGTTTTTCATGTATCTCAGCTGAGGAAGTATGTTCCGGATCCGTCTCATGTGATCCAAAGCGATGATGTGCAAGTTAGGGACAACCTTACGGTTGAGACCTTACCCGTGAGGATTGATGATCGGAAGACAAAGACGTTGAGAGGCAAGGAGATACCTCTTGTGAGAGTTGTTTGGGACGGAGCGATGGGTGAAAGCTTGACTTTGGAGCTAGAAAGTAAGATGCTGGAATCCTATCCAGAGTTGTTTGAGCGAGGTAAATTTTCGAGGACGAAAATCCTTTAAGAGGGGGAGAGTTGTAACGCCCTCTTTAATTATTTAATTATTTTATTAGATGATATGGTATATGTTTATATATTATGTGATTTGTGACGATTATGTGACGTATTTGTGACGTATTTGTGACGTGTGAAGTATTATTATTTTATTGTTTAATAAAATAATATAAGTGATGTTTATATGAATATTTAGTTGGTAAATAAATAGATGTGGTGGAAAAAGATAGAATTTTAAGAGATGGGGTTATAATTATAATTAAGAAGAGTTGTGTGGGTTAAGAAGGAATTAAATAAGTTGTGAGGGAGTATATAAGAGAGGTAGGTTAAGAAAGGAAGGTTTTGAGAACGCGTACAGACATTTGGGAAAAAGAAGAAGAACGGTCAAGAGAGAAGAGAAAGCTAGGCTGCAAATTCTGCAATTTTTCCAGGTAAGGGTGAGCCTAACTTCAATAGTATTAATGTTAAATCATTTGTTCTTGATTAGCTTAGAGATTGGGAAGAATTGAGAGAAGTTTTGAGAATTAGGGTTATGGTGATTTTTGATGAATTTGATGTGAGAATGGGTTGCATTGCTGTATTAATGCGTTACAGAACCTAGATTATCCCCTAGGATGCTATTGCTGATGTATTAGAAGCTTAAGTGGAGAGAATTGACAGGTTTTGGTGTGAATTGGACTGAACCCGTAGTGGTTCTGAGATCGCTCGCCTGTGGCGAGCAGATCACTCGCCGTGGCGAGTAACCCTTGGTTGCTCGCGAGGCGAGCAGTATAGCTCGCCGTGGCGAGCTTGACCCTTAAAATTAGGATTTTTGCCAAACTTTAGATGGTTTTGAGTGCCCTCATATTTATAGAGATGACCTGTGAAGTTGGTTTGGTCAAATTTAATTTAGAGAGCTTAAAAATGAGGATTTTGTTGAAAAATGTCAAAAAGGCCGAAGCACCCAGTATTTCTCGCCTCCAGCTCGCCCCCAACTCGCCTTTGGCGAGTGAGCTGCTGGGAGTACTCGCCTGTGGCGAGCAGATGTACTCGCCGTGGCGAGTTAGATGGTTCAAGACTGTTGTTGTTTTTGCGATCTGTTTCGCATGGGACTTTGAGAGGAGCCCTTTGGGTAGTGTTAGTGAGGTTCTATATCCTTAAATGTATGCTGTAGAGATGAATGCTGATGAACTACTTGAGCTGTTGATAAATGACGTATGGATGAAAATAAGTGATGTTAGAATATGATGATTGTGTGATTGTGATGATGATACGTGTTGTATTGTATGTGATTAATGAGATGATGTTCTGCCATGTAATTATTATTAACTGCATGTGTCAGTCTTGAAAATGGAATGATGTTGAGACGGTGTATTAAGTTGTTAACGACGAGTCCATGCATTTGCATAGTTATGAGACGGTGGAGCTTTATGCTCAAAGCGACGGTGGAGCATTTGCTCAAAGCGACGGTGAAGCATATTAATGCTATAAATATATGGTACCATATGCATGATGTTGAGACGTTAGGTGTTGCATTTAGTCGAGTCAATTGTGACATAAATGAGATGATGTTTGAGACGTTGATGTGTGATGTAATGTTGTTTATGATGATGTTTATGATGTTGCTATGATGATGTTTATGATGATGCCATGAGATGCCATAATGTATATGTGATGAGTTGGATGTATGGTTTGTTAATCTTGACTTATGATTATGTATTAATATTATTGTTGTGAATCTCACCCCTTCTGCTGGAATTGCCGCCTTGTGGGCAAGTGCAGGTACCCAGTCTTAGTTGCGATGATGCGAGGATGTGTGAAGTTAGGGTTGCTCTGATATGTAACGGGATGGGGTCTTTTGTGGAGTCTATTCCTTTATGTATCGTGTTGAATAAATGATGTTGACTTTTGTGATGTTGAACCTTAAATATTTTGAGACGTTTTGCTGGCTTTTAAGCCAAGACATTTATGAGAAGAGACTATTTGAATTCCGCTGCTTAACTGAATGTTTTGTAATTCGATAAATTATTATCTAAGCTATTTTTAAAGATGAAATGTGACACTCCTTTATGATGAATACTCTGATGTATGATTTATTTAATGAAATTTTTAAGACGGGAAATTGGGGTGTTACATGGCTCACTAAGTGTGATTTGATGACGTCATAAAAGGTTTTCCAACTGCCTTCAAACTCCAATGATGATGATGTCATATACTTTCCACACATGGAAATATGCTCAGCAAAGTTCAAAAGTGTCATTTTCTTTCTCTATCTGAAGATATAAACGAAAAAGACATTTCTGGGGGGCAATTTGTTAGCCTGTATTTTCGACAGGCTATATTTAATGCAGTCAATGGAGTTTGATTTTGGACTGAAGAAACTTAATATGTTTGACTCACTTGTCTAGTCGAAAATATGGACTTAGAGAGATTTGTTGTTTCAAGAGTTATGGTTCGATAGGCAAAAATTGGATTGAAAGAAGATTGGTTCAAGATTGAAAATCGAACAACGATTGTTTTTGAAAGATGCTATTTGAAATTCAAATCGAAGAGGTGGCTATAGACATTAATAGCAGTTAGTTTCGAATGTCTCTATGTAGGTAGTTTTTTTAAGTATAAATATCAGTTTCTCAAAGAAAAAACGGATCACAATTCAACCATACGTAAAAACTTACACTCAAATTATCCGCATCTAGAGAGAAACGAGTAAGAAGTCAGAATGTATGAATATGTGTACCAATTTACATTAAATCAATGCAATTTATGGTTATCCATTTAAATTCCTTTGCAATTTACTTGTTCCTTTTAAGCAATTTACTTCGACGGATTTGATTCTTGTTAAATTTGACAGTTATCTTTATCTTTTACATAACAATATCAAAACTATTCATCATTTTCTAGAAAATAACAAACACAATATGTCTGAAAGGTTTATTGGTTGATCTTGCAAGCAATTAATTTTAAACCAGCGGTTGTTTACCAAAAATCAAGGTAAAGAATTGGATTGGAACAACGTACATTGTTTTGGATTGAACTGTCACAAAATAAAGTTGAGAAGATTAAAAAACAAACACATAAAAAGAGATATAATTTCGTTTGGATAAAAAGGTTGGAACCAAAAAATTATACTATAATTTACTCATTAAATATATTTTCTAACTGTTTGATCTAAGTTTTGGATACGATTAATCTGGAGCACATTACCCATATGTTCCCATTACCCTTGTTGACACATGTGTCTTATCACCAATTAGACCTACTTTTGCCAAGCCGAAATCAGATAACTTGGGATGATAATCGTCACCTAACAAAATGTTGGAGCATTTGAGGTCACGGTATATGACAGGAGGCTT
The DNA here is from genome assembly GCA_958299785.1 of Medicago lupulina. Lineage (NCBI taxonomy): Eukaryota > Viridiplantae > Streptophyta > Magnoliopsida > Fabales > Fabaceae > Medicago > Medicago lupulina. Next base: position 18,500,630 of record OY283145.1, on the reverse strand, counting down.
CATTTTATCATGCAAATACTCCAAACCTTTAGCTGCACCAGCAACTATTCTCATTCTTGTATTCCAATCTAGTGGTTTTTCTCTGGGAGAAAGATCATGTAAATGATTCTCCAAAGATCCCAAAGGATTGTACTCATAAACCAAAAGTCTTTGCTCTCCCTCAGCACAAAATCCTAAAAACTTGACAAGATTTGGGTGTTCTGCCAAACCAAGTGTTAACACTTCAACAACAAATAAAAAAGTTAAAATAAATAATATTTCTTTTGATATCAATCCAAAAAACAAAAAGAAATTATTTATAGAGAATACTAGATATAAAGAATACTAGTATACCTTTTTCAAAAAGACAAACTTTTGTCTTCTTTTTTCCATATTTAATCAAAGAAATCACACTCGAATGAGCTTTATCTTGGACATTACCAAAGCAAACAACTAGGTAAACCATAACAATGCCTTGAAATATATAAAATCTTGATGATAACCATTTGATGAAATCTAAAATGATAATCTTTGAAGTGAGTTTTGTTGCCATGTTCGTGGATCTGGTGAAGACAAAACAAGATAAGGCTAAAAATTGAAAATGATCCAAAAAAATAGATGTTATTGATAAGAAAAATATAAATGATTTAAGATTTGTATCCCAATCTACTATAATCATTACAATAAATTCATATATGCGAACATATTTTCTTCATCAATGGATGATAGAGAGATAGTAGAAGGCTACCTTTATTATTCTTTGCAAACACAAGGTAGTGAGGTTTCAGCGAGCCAAAGAGAATGACAGGAATCAAGCATCGGCAAAGCGCAGCCGACGATTTCTTGTATCATCCACCAAAGTAAAATCATACATTTATATAGAGATTACTAGATGATTAGTTAGGGTTAAGTTAGGTTTTTATTTTGGAATACCCAAATGAGTAAGCCCATTCGAGTCCAATCCAATAACAAACAAGCCCAATTCAGCATTGGGATAATTACTTTCTTCATACCCCTTCCCCGTAAGAGGCGGCATTTGTAGAAATATTGGACGCTGATCCAAACACAGAATCATAACGGCCCCCATAATTGCCAAATAGTAAAGTTTGACAGTTACTGTTCGTGCAACCATAAATACTGAACAACTATCTTCCGGCGTTAACAACGACACTTGTACCTCCCCTCTCTATATTAGGGAACTTTAAATGATCCATAAAGGTATGAATTACTTTACTTGTAACCCTATTTTCTTTCTCAAAACACTGACTTAAATGTCGTAGTGTCTGCAGGTACACCCCCTCCACTGTTCTTCTTATCATGTAAGATCAATGGCGCCGTTTGTGGGAAAATAGTCACCCCTTCTTTTTTTCTTTCAACAAAAGAACAAACTATACACAAATAAAAATAAAAATCACAAATCACAATGGATAATGTGAATCGATAAAACTCATAAATGAGTGTTGGGTTTTTCCCAATTAACGGATCTTGATTGAAATATTAATCACAAATCAAAACACTTTAAGGATTCATTTGTTAACCTTAAAAGTTGATCTCACAATGTGAGAGATCACAAGTACTGCTCAATAACAACGCCTCAACTTAGTCCAAACAAACAATTTTCTTCAATCAAATTACTAGCTACTTCCGAATGAAGGGTTAGAGAGAATGGGGAAAAATGTGCTATTGCTTCAGCACAAGGGTTCTATTTATAGAACCACCTGTGTTCTTTGTAAGTGAATCAATCATTATTAGGCTTATGTAAGCTAATAACCCATTTTCTGATTTGCCAACTAATTAGCTCAATGTAATAATTGCCTCTCACTTATATCTCTCACTTAACTTTCTTTTTTGTGTGTGACCCTATAGGTTCTTTCCTACTGGAAATAATATTAAATATTATAAACAAATAAGAATATAGCAATACATCACTGCTATCCAAGAGACAGGAATGTCATGTGATACGACTAAATCTTAGACTCTGAACTTTGTTCTTGAATCTGAACTCTATCAAACTCTGAACATTGGACTTAGTTTAAAAAGAAGAAAAAGCTAACACAATTCAACCTCCCCCCTTCTTGTGTTTTTCTCACCTTCACAAACTATCTTGATTTTCAATCTCCGCGTCCCCAGCGATCATGCCTACCATTTAACTCAGACACTTCTAACTCATCCACAATTTTTCCAACCAAGGTATCAACATTATCACATGCCTCTGGATAGACATGAATATCCTAATTTTCACATTGTTAATTATGTCCATCACCCTCCTAAAAAATACAAGCATCCTCCCCAATATTAAATCCCTATTCCTCTAAAGTCGTCACTTCCACCAAAACACTTTCGTTTTGTCCACTAAAGAAACAATCTCTAAAGATGATATCACAACCAACACCCGGGCATAATCAAAACGCTCTTTTTTCACTGAACAGTTGTCTAAATGTAAATAATGCCCATACAATCTCAACCAAGCACCCCTTTGAAAAGATTCATTCCACACATGGAGTGGAATACCATACAGTCTCAATCAAGCACCCCTTTGAAAAAGGCATCACCGTCTTGTCCCATCTCAAAAAATTAGAGAAAAAATGATTAAAAAATTCTGACGTTTCCCCCATCGTCGTCATAACATCCTTATCATATAGGCTACAAATAAACACTTTATTGGCACCCATAGGAATGATGTCTAAATCCGTGAACCTAACATCTTGAATTCTATTTTGAACCACCGGGATCGCCTCCCCATTAAACACCGCCCATAACACATTATTTCTCGCCAATTTCAGGTCATCCCCTTGGGAACTATACATTCATACCAATTTCTGAACATGATGTGTACAATTCAGAACTCGACTAATCCCTGTTGATTTCAAAACGTCAACCGTATTCGCGATCTTTGCTCCTAACTACACACCCCATATCTCAACCTCCTTCCACTTTCCACACCTCACCCAGACCACAACATCACCCACCCACACCTCACCCTCACCACTCGTCCCACCACCATCCCTGACAACCTTCGAACTCCCTCCACCCACACCATGCAACCCCAAGCTCACATTTTTTTCTCCCTCTCCCACTTGCCACTCCTCCGCATATATTTTACCTCCCACCCCCACCTTCTCCCTCTCCCTTATTTTTGATCACCTTACCCGAAAATTATCGAAAAAAATAGCGTTAACCGCTTTCAAGAGCTTACCAACATCTCGGACTTTGGAAAATCTCACAAAACCGTATATCTTTCCATGCACGTTCTGTTTACTAGGAACCACAACATCCTCAAGAATACCACACACTTCAAAGTCTTTCCTTAAATAAAAATTTGATAACTATCCAACTCCACTGGTGATCGGTCCCCAACCCTAGAACCACCCCTAGCGTACGCTGTCATCCACGAACCTACCCTAACCCTTGACCTAGACATTTGATTGCCATTACCTGTAGAACCTCCTTGTTGCTTACTCTACCGATGCATGTCCTGACCTCGATCCTCATGTCGCAACGTTTTCCCCCGTCGCGGTCTCACATCATGCCAATAATCCCCATCCCTCCCCGTTTGTGGCACCCTATTTGGAACCATTCCCCCTGTTAGACCTCACCTGCGGAGAAAAGGATTACCGGTGCGAAGACCATCAGCTTTACCAAGGGCCATCGCCTCTCTCTCTCTCTCTCTCTCTCTCTCTCTCTCTCTCTCTAGCTCACATTCTATCCATCTCTACATTATCATTCAATCATCCATCCATCAATTTGATCTATAAACCAATAATTGATGATGGACTGCAAATTAATAGATGACTAGACTATCCACCCATGCTGCCGCACGGGTCATATACATTGTAAATGTAGTAGAGAAAAGCAAAATTTTATAGTACAGTCCCAACTTATAATTTTAATGTCATAATTTTAAATACAACTATAAAAGGAAATTGTATAATTGATTCAAAATATTTTTAGTGATATTGAGCAGCAATCTATAATTTTAACTAAAGAGAAAAGTACAATGCTATTATATAGCTCAATTACAATAGGCCTGCAGTTGGGAGCAACATGCACATTTATAAGGCACCTCTCACAAAATATAGCAAGTCCAAATGAATGTGGTTAGCAGAAAAACATCCTAAAATGGAAAATATGCAAGCTGCATCTTTGTTGATAGTGATATTGTAGCTTCCCACTCAAGATATAGCTGCCAACATCCTAAAACGATATAGCTTTAGGATAGAAGTAGCATTGTATCACATCTAAAGTTAAGAATCAAAATACAATATAACATGCTCAATCACCCTAAATGCAGCGATGCTCAATGGTAAATGTATCAATGCATCCAAATACAAGAATAGAAAAATGAACCAACTTACCCAGCCTGACCATAATTAAATGGACAAATTAAACCTTATGATAAGGAACCTAGTATGCCAAGAAACCTTACAAAGAAACATCATCATTGTCGTGATGTGTATCAAAATCTATGTTGGATATAATGTTAGAGAGGAAGCGATATGTGGATTACCAAAGAAAAAAGAAAAAGTGTTTGGAGGTGTTCATGTCTGCTACTTGTTGTTTGTTACCTTTGAGATTCTTTCATTGCCAATTCGAGCCAAAATCGTTCTTCTGAGAATTTGAATCAGGAACTGAATTCCTTCAGGTGTTTTATGTTCTAACACACATTGCTTTATTCCTAGTATCAAAATCACTTAACAATTTCTCTTGATTAGACCGGAACCCGTCATTCTTTTTACCACTGTACATTATGGACAACATCATCGTTTAACTATTAGAAAAAATACAAAAAATTCAGCAATTTAATGTTAACCCACAAACCTCATGAATCCTTAAAAAAGAAAAACTCATGAACCTCATGAAACAGAGACAAACCAAACCCAAGTTTTTTATTTTGAAATTAAAGAAATAACATACAATTAAAAATAAAATAAATTAATTACACTTGATTATCAAAACAGAAAGGGTTAATAGATTGGATTAGCTGGAGAGAAAAATCTAATGTGTTTCCATAGATTGAAAACGACATATGGAGATGTGGATGATTTTAAGATTTAGATTTGAATTGGAATTTTCTTCTCACTCATTGTTCTCGAAGTGGTTTCAGGTGAGGTGGCCAGAAGTGGAGCCGATGAGGGTGAAGAAGAACAAATGAAAAGAAATTTGTGATGAGGGCTCTAAGACATTGGAGAGAAGGTGCCGTATATAGGCGGATCACCCGACAAAAGCAAACAAACCTCCCAACACCCTAAAGAAAAAGCTGCCAAAAAATCCAAGCAAAACAGCAACCTAGCCAAAGCCAAAATAACATAATGCGGAGGTATAAATGAGAACAAAAGGTCAAACATGACAACAACTATATAATAACCAAAACAAAAGGCTACCCACGAATACTCCTGCATCACAACCATCACTATAGAAGAAAGATATTGGAGGCATATCAGAATCGATACAAAGATTTCACCACCAAAAGGAAGGAAAAAGGCAACCACCAAGGACAACCGCTAAAACTGCAGAAATTGAACAAAACCAAAATAACCATTATAAGTGACAAAAACAAAGTAAAATACAAAGCAAAAATTGAACAAACTAACGTTCACCCTTTATTGATGATAGCACCAAAATAGCAATGTTGTGTTTCAAAATTGCAACCACCACCCAATTTCTAGATTATTCAACTTACCATGGGAAAGAAAAAACAATTACTTATATGAACAACAGTGTTGGCAAATAGGAATCCTACGCAAACTTCTCCAAAACCAAGTAAAAAAATTGAGTTGCAGAAGAGAGGCCTTGCAATTGCCTCATTCATTGGAAAAGATAAACAAAGTAAACACATTCCAAACCCATAACCTATTTGTTGTCTTCGCTGCTCCATTTCAAACCATGGGAGAGAGTGAGAAGGATTGTAACTCCGGCGGCAATGCAACGACGGTAGATGTCGAAAAATGATTAACGGTTGATAAATGGATCGGCCGTCGAGTTCAGCAACTTGGAGCCATGGATCAGTCGTCCTTGAAAAAGAAAGAAGCATGTGAAGAGTAGGAGCATGATGATAGACTTTTAGCAAGTATACTAAAAATGCATCGAAGTAATAAAATTTATAAGTTCGTCTCCACAGGGACTGTGTTAATCTCAATTTGGCAATACAGTAAATATTTAGGAATGTATGAATTATTTTGTAAAAGTATATTTGATTTGATTGCATAAAATTAAATAACAAAAAATAAAGATTCGGTTAGAAAATATAGAGAGATGAGATCAGGTCTTTCGAATCCTCTAATGTTCCCCTAATTGGTATACTGCACTCTATTCTTATGAATGATTCTCTAGTCCCACGATAGTTAACAAATTAGTCATAATCAATCCCTTGAGTTAGGACCCTCTTCTTAAACTATAGCCCCTAATTCCTTAGGTGGTCTAATAATCTTCGAAGGATTAAGCACATTAACCTAATATCACTAACAAACAATTATCCATTCCTAGACTAACCATGTTTATTAGAACAATTCAATGAGGTCTAAGTTGAAAGCTAGAGTCAGTAGTCATTCATTCTCACTAAATCATGTTTATATTTGATCAGGATATAAAAAGCAGTATGAACAATTGAATTGAATAAAAACTAGATTGTCATTCACAAATAATAGAGTTTCATCACAGCAACATGGATCAATTAGGGTTACATAGAATCATCTCATACCTAATCTCTAAGAGATTTAGCTTCTCATAATTGAGTTTAAAAATAGCATAATCAATGAAAGAATTAAAACATACATAAACTGATAAAAGGATGAAGAAATCGCCCTCATATCCGTCTCGGGATGTCAAAATCGCACTTGGCTCTCCAAGATTCGTAACCCTTATGTTTGGAACTGACTTCAGCTTAAATAGGCAAGTCTGACTGCGCCCAAAATCGCGCCACGGTTGTAGAAATCGCGCCTCGATTGCTTTGAAACCCTAGAATCCTTCTAGATCCTTCAGCAATATCGCGCCACGCCACATTAAATCGTACCACGATTTCAGTGGCAGAACCAAACCTTCATTCTAGTCACAAAATCGTGGCACGCCACAGAAAATCGTGCCACGAGTCCTTGCTTACAACACCACCAGATTTTATTTTCACACCTCCGAATACCTTATATTGCCTCAGAACTTAGGAACAGAATTCCTCCCATTTGTAAGTCTTTTAAGGCTTCTTGAATCTTCATTTTATTCTTTATTCTTGTATTTCCAAGGTCTTGACAATTCTTGAGTTTTTCTTTCTTTTCTTGTTGTTTATGCTTGCTTGTCAACTCAAAATATCATGAACATAACACTAAAAATAGAGAATGAGTGTTGTTGTTTCTTGTTGTTTTCTTTCTTTTCAAAAACGTTTCTTTCTCGCGAAAATCAGTGTTGTTCTCAAGATCAGAGTCTGAAAAAGATTAGAGTCTGAACAGAGTTCAGAGTTTTAGTTTGTAGCGGATTAAAAGAAGAGAGCAAGAGAAAGAAGAAGACACAAGCAATTTATAGGTTCCTTCCACAATCCAGAAGTAGTCCTGTCCCCCTTGCACTTCCAAGGAGAGTTCCACTAAAATGTAATATCAAATTACAAGTTGCTCAAACACACAAGTAAGAGACTTCCTTTGCTCAATCACACAAGAAAGAGACTTCAATGCTCAAGGAAAACTACAAGAGACTTCTAAACAATTACAGAGAATTGGAAAGAGTTTTGAATACTTGATATACAATCAGAGGTATTCACAAAACAAAACAAAACAAAACAGACTCTGTTTTTCTTAGACACTTAGAAATTCTAAAATGTGAACTTTTGTAAGAATTATCTAAGTTGTTGATGAGCAATGTTTGCGACTTTGGATATGAGAGAATAGCCTTGTTCGCGTGTATGTATATGTGCATATCGTTCTTTAAGTCTTCATCCCTATTTATAGAGAATTTACGAGACGTTGGGAACTGCCAGCTCATCACTTTTTCTTGACCGAAGCTGATTTGACACCATTGATCCTTTGCTTGATTTGAGGATTGTACTATGAAATCAAATTCAAAGCCATTCCAGCAAATATGGAAAAGTCTCTGCTTTAGTTGCTGTTATTCTTGTCGTGTATAGAAGACACTGTGCAGAGTTGGTGGTTGCAGGGACAAGCGCAGACATAGTGGTTGTACTTTCCGTACATTGTACTTTGTCAACGATCCTTGGCCTCTGAAGAATATTTGCTTCTAATGAATCTGCTTCTGGAAAACTGGCTTCTGATGACGTCATCTTCAGGAGCTCTTTCTTTAGACGCACTCTGCATCTGACTTTCCAGGAGCGCTTTCATTTAGATGCTCTTCAGACTTCAGTCTTAATTTCCTTTGCTTTTTAATTCATTCAGTCAGAACCTCTTGTAAATAATTCTTTATTAATGGTCCTGTACACTTGAATAAACTTTTAGCAATATCCAATTGATAATTTTTAATACCTTGTTATCATCAAAACTTAAGTGGTATACTTGTGAAACACCCTTTGTTCCAACATGTCATCACAACCCCACAAAAGTTCATCTCCCTACTAGCTAAAGATGTGCAAGTTTGACTTGTTTGCATCCACCAATTCACAACTCCACGCAACAAAATGAATAGGGTTCACACTCAGTCGACATGCAATTCTAAATATTACCATACGCTTGAAAAGTTTCTAAACGTCAATCAAAATCAATGTCATTACACACTTTGAGGTCTTTAGGGGTTATAACGGGGCTTTAGGTGAAGGTGGGATAATATTTGGATAAGTAGGCTACACAAAATTTGAGTTAGGCACTCCTACGGAAAATAAAGCATGGATTCAATCCCTTCATTCACCCTTTGAAACAAACAATTGTAAAGGTACTAGAGAATACTTGTAACTTGTTGGGACAATCGAGTTTAAAGTTACTCAAATTTTTCATTGTTTGTCCCTTTTTCATTCTATTTCTTTTCTTTTTTTTTCCTTTTTGATACACCATTTTTATGTGTATTTTTCATGATAATGTTCTTTGTTCTCTAGTACCCCCACCCCACACTTGGTTGAAAATTCCAATAGCAACCCCATACTTATTATTTAGCAACATTCTACAATGCCTAACTCAGAAATACAATTCAGGATAAATCCTAAAAGTCTCTTAGCTTGTAATTTAGTTTGTCACCGCACAAAAAGTTCTAAAACCTACCGGCTCAATTTGGCTAAGAAAAAGATAAATATCAATAAAATCAAAGTAGGTTTCAAAGGCTCACAAGACCAAGCACTTTCGCCTTAGTGTGTATTTGACAATGATCAATCAATAGTAAAGAAACAATGCAAGTTCTAGAAATGTAGCAGCATGGAACACTCTAAATAAGTAAATTGGAAAAATAAAATTTGGCCATGAACCTTATAGTTTAGATTTCTGGGAGTTGTGACTAACTATCTTTCACTGCCGCACACTTCACCTTTGAATCACAAGTCACTCCTCCTTATGAACTTTTGGAATACCACTTGAACAAACATTTGTTACTAAACTGGAAAAAGTCAATAAAACAAACAGATTCATCAATAATAAACAAGTTCAAGAAAAATTACATAAACGGGGGGTACAACCTAGTTAAACCAAAATGAAAATTAAAGACAAGTTGTTTGACTCAACAATAGAAATAAAATACTGAAAATAAAGACATAATAAAAAGGATGGGTTGCCTCCCACCAAACGCTTTCTTTTACGTCATTGAGCTTGACGCTTCAACCACTGTTAGGGTGGCAAATATGATAGAAAGAATATATCATCCTTCTTCTTCCTCTTGTTTGGATGGAATTCCATGAATTTGGCACAAAGAATCAGATACTCCCGTGCACCCACTGTTTAAGCTCTCCCACCTTAGAGAAGGACATGCATCCATTTGCACACGAGTGATTTCCTTAACTCTCGTTGGTTTTGACTTCGGGAAAATATCAATACTCCCCACTTTGGGATTTTCTTGCACCACAACCTTGTGACACTCAGTCTCAATCTGAACCAACTTCCTTTGAGACTCATGTGCTTTCTCAACAAGATCACCACACTGAACATCAAACTTCTCAAATGAAACTTGATTTGACACCAAGAAATCATCTAAAATATTTTGAAGTTGAGTATTGTAATTGATGTTGATCACCTCTTTCTTCCCTTCAAAATTACTACCTGGTTGATTCGCCTCATAACGACCACATCTCTCATTTAATCTCGAGATTGTATTGTCAAAATATTTTATCTTCAAAGATAGCATATATTTTTCATACTGCGACATAAAAATCTCTTTTGTGTCATGGAGGTATAATCTGTCTATCATAGCTGCAAAACTTGGATAAACTTTTTCGTAGCACAGTAGAATGAGAAGAAAACGAAGAGCATAAATCATTTTTTTCTTCTTCATATAAATATATATATATATATATATATACACACACACACACACACACACATACAAAAATATAAAAGACAGAAATCCTAAATAAAAACAAAATTATCAAGTTGAAATGATTTAACAGTCCCCAGCAACAGCGCAAAAACTTGATAGACTTGTAGCAAGTGTACTAAAAATGCATCGAAGTAATAAAATTTATAAGTTCGTCTCCACAGGGACTGTGTTAATCTCAATTTGGCAATAAAGTAAATATTTAGGAATGTATGAATTATTTTTTAAAAGTATATTTGATTTGATTGCATAAAATTAAATAACATAAAATAAAGATTCGGTTAGAAAATATAGAGAGATGAGATCAGGTCTTTCGAATCCTCTAATGTTCCCCTAATTGGTATGTTGCACTCTATTCTTATGAATGATTCTCTAGTCCCTCGATAGTTAACAAATTAGTCATAATCAATCCCTTGAGTTAGGACCCTCTACTTAAACTACAACCCCTAATTCCTTAGGTGGTCTAATAATCGTCGAAGGATTAAGCACGTTAACCTAATATCACTAACAAACGATTATCCATTCCTAGACTAACCATGTTTATTAGAACAATTCAATGAGGTCTAAGTTGAAAGCTAGGGTCAGTAGTCATTCATTCTCACTAAATCATGTGTATATTTGATCAGGATATAAAAAGCAATATGAACAATTGAATTGAATAAAAACTAGATTGTCATTCAAAAATAATAGAGTTTCATCACAACAACATGGATCAATTAGGGTTACATAGAATCATCTCAGACCTAATCTCTAAGAGATTTAGCTACTTATAATTGAGTTTACAAATAGCATAATCAATGAAAGAATTAAAACATACATAAACTAATAAAAGGATGAAGAAATCGCCCTCCTAGCCGTCTCTGGATGTCAAAATCGCACTTTGCTCTCCAAGATTCGTAACCCTTATGTTTGGAACTGACTTCAGCTAAAATAGCCAAGTCTAACTGCGCCCAAAATCGTGCCACGGTTGTAGAAATCGCGCCACGATTGCTTTGAAACCCTAGAATCCTTCCAGATCCTTCAGCAAAATCGCGCCACGCCACATAAAATCATACCACGATTTTAGTGGCAGAACCAAACCTTCATTATAGTCACAAAATCGTGGCACGCCACAGAAAATCGCGCCATCATTCCTTGCTTACAGCACCACCATATTTTCTTTTCACACCTATGAATACCTTATATTGCCTCAGAACTTGGGAACATAATTTCTCCCATTTGTAAGTCTTCTAAGGCTTCTTGAATCTTCATTTTATTCTTTATTCTTGTATTTCCAAGGTCTTGACAATTCTTGAGTTTTTCTTGCTTCTCTTGTTGTTTATGCTTGCTTGTGAACTCAAAATATCATGAACATAACACTAAAAATAGCGAATGACTGACTGTCATCACATGACATTAAAATTCTTGAGGTGAGGGGTGTATAAATGAGTAGATGATAGTGGAGGAGAGGATCCAGAAGGTAGGGGTGGGTGAGAGAGAGAGAGAGATGGAACAATGAAGAAATGGAGGATTGAAGTTGAAGAGATGAAACAGATAACGTTTGGTTTTTTGGAAAATGAAAAAAAAAAATTAATGTGGGAGACACAGTTATAAATGCACCCAGGGGTTTTGCAAAAGGCAGATGTGATATTTGAATTTCAAATTCAAATTTAATGAACATATTTCCCGCTACATATCCCTTACTCCTTAATGTTATTAGGTTTGCAAACACTTAACCCTAACAATTTCCCTCTAAATCCATTGCATTAATTGCTGTTAGTGTAGCCCTAGAAATTTCTATCTAAATCTTTGGCAATTTGAATTTCAAAATTCATGTCAATGAATCAGAACTAAAATTTCGGTGGCTTTTGCTATACCACATGGTAAACAACAAAAAATTAATTCCTATGTATTTTCCCATAATGAATTGGGCGGCTGACTAGCCTTGAGAGACTCACAAATTAACTTTGAATCTTTCTCCTATATTTTCATTCTCCATCCCAATACAAATTCAACATTATCTCTCAAGATTATGATTCAAATCTGAACCGTCTCTTCTTCATTTTTTGCCAGTAATTCTAAAAGTGTGATTTTGGATCGGATAAAATCATGTCAGGGCTTTCAATTTTGTTATCTTCTCATCCCCTTTCTCATTTCTTCACTGCTGATTCTCCTTCTCTGGATTTGTTTATGTTTTCTTTGCTTCATCTTTTCCTTTACTATTTCCTTCCAATTTTGATTCATTTTTAACTATAATTTGAGGAGTAATGGAATCCGAATGAGCTCTATTTTCTTGCTCTAAATTGAGGAGCAATTCATTTTCTATTTTACATCTATGATTTTTTTTATAAATTCACTTCCAACTGAAATCGTATGTAGCTATTTCTTGCTCTCTTTCAAGCACGATAATCTTTGAGGAATACATATATCTTTTGCATATGTTTAGTTTGATCAATTTTTTTTGTATCCAATTTAGAGCTTGAATTTGTCAGTTGGAAATTTTCTGCTTAGTTTATAGCTGCCATCTGATTTGTTCTGGTGTAGAGTTGTGTACTGTCTAAAGGAAAAGAAGCAATTATAGAAGAAATCAACCAAACTCTTCACGAATTAGTTTGAAATAATATTATCAATGGTTTGTTGTTCTTACTGTTTGCGTGTGGTTGTTGGTGTGGTATACCTGCTGTTCTGGTTTGGTGCGCACAATTGGAGTGTGTAGGGGGCTGTTTTTTAGGCTTTGGTATGCTCGGTTGTAGTTAGTTGGGATTTTTGTGGGATGATAGTGCAAAGGGGCTGTTTAGCTAATGTTCTCTAATTCCTTTATTGTATACTTTAGTAGCATGCTTAGCTTCATTGTGTTTTTAGTGTGAAGTATTTTAATTCTTAGGAGAGTTATTTTTTGGAGTCCCGCCTAAATACGGGACCTTTTGTTTGTTTCTCTTTTTTCGTTTTTATCCGCGATCGGCACCTTTTGTTTGTTTCGCTTTTTTTGTTTTTATCCGTGAGCAGTGGGGCTTTATGTACAACTTGGTGTGAATAATATTAGTTGATTAAAAAAAAAGTTTGCTGTTGATGTAGGGACCAACATAACTAGGGTACCAGTAACTTTTGAACTTCCATTGTCGGGTTGATATGCCTTGGAACATCTTGCTATTATAGTTTCTATTCCTTATTCAACAATGAATTCAATTTCACAGATTGTAGGCTTTGTTACGGTTTATATTCCTCATGAAAATTACCTGCAAGTTTGTGGAAGGTCGTAGTCACATGGTTTTCGCTCTGTTTTTACGAGACTGTGGCAGCAATCCTATTTCTGCTTGGTTGGGTCGTTTGGATTTGCTGATGGTGGTGGTATGTTGGTGATGCTTAAGCTCTTTGTGCATATTCATTTCGGATCAGTTAGTTGTCTGTTTCGCTCTTCTTCTTTTTTTGCTTTTGTTTGGGTGCGGCCGCTTATTTACAATGTTCCTTCGCCGTACCAGTTCTGCTACTTTGTTCGTCTAGATCAGAATTTAGAGCGTGTTATTTCACCAGCCATTTTTTTTGTTAAAAATGATTCATTTTGGGTATTAGTTGTATTTTGCAGATTACATTTATTGTATGAGACAATATACTAATTTCTCCGAAGATCCTATTTAACATTAATATAAAATAATACTATCATTTTAAATCTAAAAGAATCATGTGTCGCACAGGTCAAAAGTCTATTTTCAAATAACTATTGCATTTTTCGAATAGTGAATGTATTTTTTTTTTACAAATAATGAATGTATTATAGCTCATAAGACCCGTGCGACGCACGGGTCATCATTCTAGTGTTTATGGTTTTCATATTAGGGTATGCATAGTGAACCTTAGGATTATATATTAAGATAATATAATTTATAGATCTTTTAGTTAATTTTAATAATTTAGGGACCAAATTTGTAAGAGAATGATAGTTTATAAATTAATTTGATTAAATAAACATATTTAGTTTTCGTGAGTTCATCTCAGTTAACAGAGATTGAATAAACATATTTAGAGGTTTCGACCCTGAATTCCCTTTAACTACTAGACTATTTAAAAAATAATAATATTATTCCAACATACATGCACAACAATACAACATATTATAAATGTCACAACCAAGTGCCTCGTCCACATCAGGGATTGTTACAACAATTTAAAACACAAATGGGATAACAGCCATAACATTTTTTGGGAAATCTTCAAACTTAGAAAGATACCAATTCCTAGTTGCGTGACTCCTACCTAACAAGTAGAAAGTAGTGCCTATAGCAAAAATCAACGAATACAATGTTTGAGAAATGAAAAATACCCCATAAAAATCAATTATCTCAAACATATAATGAGGACATATCACAATCCCAAATAAGCCACCTTTAGGAATCTTGTATTCTTTTTCACCTTTTCCTCTCAATTTTGATAGAAGAAAATGATGGTAGAAATTGCCAATGATGCCAACTAGGAACAAAACAATTCCTGGATAAATCAAATTAATTTGTAGTTCAGGAAGGTCTTTTGTGAGATGTTGGCCATAGATCATAGTTACAGTTGACATAAAGTAACTCAGAGTGATTGGAATTGCAGAATCAAGAATCATAGAACCACTATATTTGTGAACAAACAGACACTGCATAATAGAGTAGAAACAACATTATGATATACCATGCACAAAAAAACTAAAATCAGTATATTTTGACTATTGTAAAACAAAAAATGTTTATATACAAAAAAAGAGCGGTTTAGGGTTAAATATGTTTAAATAAAAGGTTTTGCATGTGGAGGAGAAGACTTGATTATCTTTTTTAAGTTAGTTCACTATAAAATCATATTTAAAATGAATTCAGTGTTATTAAAGTATTATAATATTTACTGTTGAATATGTTTTTGTTACGTATAAATATTCAAAAACTTATTTTTAGTCCTACGAAATCAAATCACATCTTAGTTCATGTAAATTTTCAATAGTATCTCAAAGATTTCTCTTCTCCTTTTATTTGATTTCACGTCTTGGTGTGGTTGTTATTTGATTTATTTTCTTGTTGCAGTATTCGTTTCATAATTTAGATTGATAGAATTTCAATCAAATACTGATTCAAACTAATGATTATGTCGTCAACGTTGCATATCTAAATATATGTGTATTCTGATCATCTTGTTTTCACTACATTATTAATTGACATTTTTCTGTTTTATCTATCAACTCAGATGTAACGAGTTATTCATTGATTATCTTTTCCGTTTTTAATGATGTTCAATTTATTTTTATAAGCAAATAATTTTTTTTTAAATTCTTTGTATAACTGATACATCTGATTATAAATCAAAAACCTATTTAATGTTCCATCAAAGAAAAAAACCTATTTAATGTAATAATTAATGTATCTTGAGTAACATTAAGGTTTCGATGAGGTGTCCATCTCATTTCCTCCTCAAGTGTGACTTCAACCATTTATTTAGGTATGTTCTTCATTGATGGCAACAAAAAAACACCAAACGGACAAACTACATAGTTTTTAAAACTAGACACTTGGATTTCCATTAAACAAGTGTCAAATATTATCAAAAATAAAATCAAAATTGATAACAAAAATTATGTAGGTCTTAAATTGAAAGAAATCATTAGAATATTTAAAGAAAATAAAAATCTTGATGGTGGTGTGAGACCATAAGTATAAAGTATTACCTCAAAGACCCTCTTGAAGTAGTGAAGGGTCAAAGCACCTTGAAGAAGTGTAGATCTTAAACCTTCATTGGGAAATATCCAAAACGACACTGCACCAGCTAGAAAAGCAGGTGTATATAGCAACAACATACCAACCTTACTTGACAACTTAATTTGCTTTCCACTATTGGTTTTGTTATTATTTGCATTCCAGAATTTGGAATAATTCAAATGCTTTCCTCTGATTTCAGAAATACCATAATTTGCAAGTGCAACAAAACTTATAATTGACATGGCTGTGACAAATATTGAAGGTGGTGGTGGGAACATGAAATTAAAAAACATAGACATGACCATGGTTTCTTTTGCCATTTTCTTAGCTACTTTCCCTATTTGGTATGTTCAGATCTTGATTCCCCTAATATAATAATCGAATAGTAATATAATAATAGAAACGTGGTGTTCATCACTGTTCAGGATAATTCTAAAAAGGGTTAATATGTTTTTACCCCTGTAATTTAGGCGAGTTTCGGTTTTCGCCTGTAAAAAAAAAGGTTAAGATTCCAACCCTATAATTTAAAGATTCTTTCGAAATAGACCCTGTAATTTGAAGATTCTTTTGTTTTAGACCCTGAGGTCATCTGACTGTACAAACCTGATGACGTGGCACGCTGAGTCAGCGTTTTTGGATGATGTGGCGTGCTGACAGTATAATTAATTTTGTTTTTAATTTTTTATTTTCATTTATATTAATTTAAAAATATAAAAAAATTAAAAATAGAAAAAAATTAAGATTATTTTTTTCAAATTGAAAAAATCAGAAGAAAAAAAAATCAATTTTTTTTTTGAAATTTACAAAATTCAAAAAATGGTAAACAAATTCAAATTTATTTTCAAAAAATAAAACAAATCTGAAATTAAGATTTTGAAAATTAAAATAAAATAAATCTTTCAAATTTCTTATCTCGATCTGCAAAAAAGGTATACTTTGTAATTTTTTCAATCTGAAAGAAAGAAAAATACAACTAAAGAGGACAATAAAAGAAATTAAAGTAAAATAGAAAATGAAAAAATTTATTTCTGGAATAGTTTTTTAAAAAAATTATTTGTTTCTGGAATAGTTCTTTAAAATTTCAATTTTTTTTTCAGATTATATAATTTTCAAAATTTTATTTTCATATTTTAACCTGAATTATAAAAAAATTATATTTAGATTTAAAAAAAAATCCAGATTTTATTTTTATAAAAAACTTTTTTTTTGAAAAATATCTGTACTTTTTTTTAATTTCAAATTTTATTTTTTTTATTTTAAAAATTTAATTCCTGAATTTTAAGTTTTGGTAGAAAAAAATACTAACTTTTTCTTATTTTAAAAATTAAATTCCACAATTTTTATTTTTGGTAGAAAAAATTTTAAAAACTTTTCTTTTCGAAAAAATCTGAACTATTTTTTTAATTTCAGATTTTTTTTCCTAAATTTTATTGTTTTTTTATTTTAAAAATTAAATTCCAGAATTTTTTATTTTTTTTTAGAAAATTCAGTTTTTTTTTCAAAAAATATTGGTTTTTACGATTTTTTTATTATCAAAAATAAATTTTCAGATTTTTAAATTAATATAATTTTATTTTTTATTTAAAAAAAATAGGCAAAATGCCACATGTGCCCTTAAAAAAAGAAAAAACAAAATTAATTATACAGTCAGCGCGCCACTCAGCATGCCACGTCAGCATTTTGTCCAGTCAGATGGGCTCAGGGTCTAAAACGAAAGAATCTTAAATTACAGGGTTGGAATCTAAACTTTTTTTTTATAGGGGGGAAAACCGGAACTCGCCCAAATTATAGGGGGATAAAAACATATTAACCCTTCTAAAAAATATATATAGGGGACAAAGACCTAAAAAATTCGAGCAAATAGTCACTTTAGTCCCTGACTTTACACCTCGCTGTCACAATGGTCCCTGACTCATTATTAAATACAAACAAGTCCTTGACTCTACACTTCCATTTTAGTCCCTGCCGTTAAAAAAATCTGTTAAGTGATGATGTGGCACGCTGACAAGGAGTATGACGTGTCACAGGGACTAAAGTGAAAGTAAAAAATGGTCACTTTGGTCCCTAAATCAAAATCAATATCCTCAATTTACTGTTAGATCCCTGACTGTATATACTTACTGTCAGTTAGGTCCCTGAATCGAAAATAAATATCATCAACTTACTGTTAGGTCCCTCATTGTGTATACTTACTATTAGTTAGGTCCTTGACAGTAAAAACAAAATTTCATTAAGATCATTGGCAAATTACTATTAGTAATTTGGTTGGTTTTGTAATAACAAGCAAAAGAAAAACATATATGATTTAAGTGTGAATAAGTTCTACACTATAGGTTCACTTTTTTTTTTATTATGTTTGAACTCTACCTTGTTTATCTATTCTATGATGATTTAAGTTATGCTCCTAATTGGAGAACTACCTTGTTTATCTATTCTATCATGATTTAAGTTTGTGTACAGGTTTAGTGAAAAAAAGAGTTAACACTAGAAATATAAAATAGAGGTCTTAATCATTCACTAATGCTTATTGGTTGCATTGTAGTACCTGCATTAAAGGTTTTAATGAATTAAGTATATTATAGACAATTCTGACAGTAACTTGCCAAGGATCATAGTGAAATTTTGTTTTTACTGTTAGAGACCTAACTGACAGTAAATATACACAGTCAGGGACCTAACAGTAAGTTAATGATATTGATTTTCGATTCAGGGACCTAACTGACAGTAAGTATACACAGTCTGTAGGGACCTAACAGTAAGTTGATGATATTGATTTTCGATTCAGGGACCTAACTGACAGTAAGTATACACAGTCAGGGATCTAACAGTAAATTGAGGATATTGATTTTCGATTCAGGGACCAAAGTGACCATTTTTTACTTTCACTTTAATCCCTGTGACACGTCATACTCCTTGTCAGCGTGCCACATCATCGCTTAACAGATTTTTTTAACGGCAGGGACTAAAGTGATAACGGAAGTGTAGAGTCAGGGACTTGTTTGTATTTAATCCTGAGTCAGGAACCTATGTGACAGCGAGATGCAGAGTCAGGGACTAAAGTGACTATTTGCTCTAAAAAATTCATAATAATCATACAATCTCAAACTTTCTCTATTTGGTAATGATACGGTTGATTATGGACCACGTTTTAGCAAAGAGAGCACACGTATGTTGATGACATACATTTTGGAAAATTGCTCTTTTCTCATATAAAATTACTCACTCCCACATGAACGGATTAAAATACCTTTTACGTAAGTTAAATCCCGTTTCGAATACCAACGTAAGTTAATTCACATTGGCAACAAATCATGCATATTTAGAGGGTGGTTAATCATGGATGAGATCAATTTGTAGTTGATATTGATTGATAAGGGTGACTAAATGGACCATCTTAAAAATAGGTAAGGAACTTGACCCTAACCGCGATATCAAAGTTATTCAACAAAAATGGGTCCCTAATTGTGACATACCAGTAGAACCAACAATATAAAAGTTTTTGACCCTCTCACAAATAGAAAACTCTTAAATTGATTAATTCTTCAATTTGTGTTGAGAAGTAGATGGGCTTCTTATTTATAGCCTATACTTGAAATACTAGAAAATCAATTCTCACTGCCATACATTTACCAAATACATTGATAAATACATGCTTATTACCTAAAAAATAGACACTTACATGATTAAAATCTCCACTAGCCACTATAATGGTTTAGACCAGTACTTTGAATATACATGGCAATGGGATGGGGTGGGAACGGGTTTTACCTTCCCCGTCCTCATACCCGATTCTCATATACTTACCCGTTACCCTACCCATACCCAACGGGGATGAGAAATTGAATCTCATCCCCGTCCCCAATGGGTTTAGGTATCCCCGCCTCATCCCCATCCCCATATAGAATAATTTTTTTTTTAATATAAAATAGAAGTTTTTTTTTCAACCCCAAGAGCAATGTTGTAATACATTATCCAACAATTTGCTAGACCGAATGATTTAGTTGTTCCTTTATATATCAATGGTAGTTTTTATAACTTGACAATTATCAAACAAAACAACATGACATATCAACATAAGTAATTTTCCACATTCGGGACGGGTTTGAGTATGGGTTCGGGGTGCGTACCTATATAGCCGTTACCTGTCCCATACCCGTGTTTTGAAATCGGGGAAAACCCAAACCCATACCCAAACCCATACCCAAACCCAGTCAAAATGGGGAAAATCCGTCATATTCGGTTTGGTTTGGGTACGTAACCGCGGGTTTGGGTTTTGGTTCCATGCCTAACTTTGAAGCATTAAGAGAGGCTATGAGAATACAAAAGATCATCTAAAAATTCATCTTTTGATCCTTTAAGTTTCACAAAAATATCAGCGTAGTCCTTTAAGTTTATTAAGTTTCAAATAAGTCCTTCAATGTACCTATTTTTTTATTTTTTTTTATATTTTTATGTTTTAAATAGGTTTTTAAAAGGATAATAAAGACTTATTTAAAATTTAAAATTTTTGAAGGATTAATTTGATACCACTATATTTATTGGGGACGGATATAAAAAATACTCTACTATAGTAAATCATATAACCTCAATTTTCTCTATTGGGTAATGACATATAATCATTTATTATAATGCGGTGGATTCTCGACACTTTTGATTATTTCTTTTATTACCGAATTTAAAATAGTAAAGACTAATGGAACATTGCCCAAGAGTGCCACACATATGCTGATGACATAACTCACCCCAGATATCTATTTTACATGTCGATTTTGATAATTGAAAACAAAAAATTGAATTTGTTGTGTAAAAATTGAAATTAACATTTTCTTGAGAATCAAAGAATCAATGAAACTTTAAGTGAAACTTAGGAGACTAAAGTGAAACTTTAAGTGCACACATTCGTAAATTTTCGAAAAGAAAAAAAAAAGATACACATTTTAACGCAATGCCCTTCAACTAAATATTTTCTAGCGAATTGATTTTTGTTTATGAACGAATAAGTCCATGGGATTATATGTACCAAAAAAAAAAGAAGTCCATGGGATTATAGTAATTAAATATTTTCTAGCAATTAAATATTAATTAATTAAATATTAATTACTCTTATCAATTAAATAACGTTTACAACCTTCCTCGAAAATTCAACATTCAAAGTAAAGTTTTTGTACTTAAGGTGCAAGAAGTTCATAGATATTTTTTTTCCAAGACTACTATACTCAACATAAAAAGTAATGATCTCGAAGTTGTTTGAAGATTCAAAATGTATAACTTCTCAAAGTAAACAGTCAAACAAAAAGTGCAGTGAAAAATTCGTTTAAGGATCAATTAGATGTGTGAGCGAATTTAAGCGCTCAAGATTCAAATAGAATAAGATATACTAGATTGTTGACCCGTGCATCGCACGTGTTTATTGTTAAGGGATTGAGATACGAATAATAAAATGCAATATATAATTGTTAACGGTGAAAAAAGAGGTGATAATCCATAGTGGACAAAATAAAACACTTCATAAAATGTATAAAATATGAAATTATTATAAAAGAAAATTCGGTATCCTACCAATAATTCGGTTAAAGAAATATGAAAATTTTAGTACATTGACATGTAGTTTCATCACACATTGCGAAATACTTCGTCATATACGACGTTAGATGTCACATTAGTATCTTCACCATCTTCATCAGTGATCAACATCTTTAGTCCTTATCTAGATGTACCTTTTGAATCAGCAACATACAACTGTCCTATCAACCAAAACTTCAAACGATTAATTTTGTCTCCGAAATCAACTGCAAACATGTTTGGTAACTTGATAACACCCTAAAATAAAACATAAACGACAACTTAGGAAGGAAAACGACAATTTAATATGTTCTGTGTCCTAAAAAATAACATGTTAGGAAGAAGTCAGGAAGACAACACCCTAAAATGACATGTTACGACAACACCTTAAAATGATAGTTTTCCTAAAAAAAAATAAAAAAAGAGCAAGAAGTTAGGAAGGAAAACGACAAATTACATCTTCTGTGTCGTACTCAACTATGTATGTTTTGTACTTCAATTGAAGCTTGGTGACAGTCTTGTCCATCTTAGTAATAGGATGAGTCATCAAAGGACCTACCAAATCAATGGAAAACTACATGTTACAAAAAGTATGACAAAAAAGTTGTAGGGTGACAACATGTTATGCAAGCACTTGAGCAATAGGGAGTTCATAAGTTGCAAATCAAAAGAGTGGTGCCAAAGGATACACACAATAAAATACACACAAGGACAATTAATCACACATAAACACATATAATAAATAATAAATATAATTCAAGCGAAAAACATGTTGTTACATACACCCCCTTGCGAGGAGGGGGTGTGAAGTAAGTAACTAGCCCAATGGGGAATTGGCTTGTTTGTTATTGGGCATGGACGCAAATGGGCTTACTAATTTGGGTTTTCCAGAACTAAAACCTAACTTAACCCTAACTCATCATCCAGTAAACATTATATAAATGTCTGATTTTACTTTGGTTGATAATACTAGAAAAGGTTAGCTGCGCTTCGCCGAAGCTTGATACCTCTTTCTCTCTAGCTCACTGAAACATCACTACCTTGTGTTTGTAAAGAATAATAAAGGTTGTCTTCTACCATCTCTCTATCTTTCATTGATAAAGAGAATATGTACGCATATATGAATTGATTATAATGATTACCGTATGGTCAGATACAAATCTCAAATCATTCATATTATTTATTATCAATTGCATATATTTCTTTGGATAATTATCAATATTTTAATCTTATATTGTTTTTTTCTTCACCAGATCCACGGACATGGCATCAAAAATCACTTTAAAGATTATCATTTTAGATCTGATAAAATGGTTATTATCGAGATTTTCTGTATTTCTAAGCGTTGTTATAATTTACCCTATTGTTTGCTTTGATAGTGTCCAAGATACGTCACGTTTGAGTGTGATTCCTTTGATTAAGTTTGGAATAAAGAAGACAAAGTTTTGTCTTTTTGAAGAAGGTAAGTCTATTATTCATTATAGCTTGTTTTGAATTAACTCTATTTGTTTTTTTTTGATTGATATCAAAAGAATTATTATTTATTTTGACTTAATATTTTATTTACGGTTAAACAAGTACCATAAGAAATCAATATATTTTTTTAATAGTAATGATTGTAATTTGAATGTTGATTTGATGTTTTTTCGTATGGATAAAATCAACCTTATAGAATTTTGTATATTTCTGCCGAGAATAAAGTAAATGGAGAAGCAGATTGGTATGGTATAATCGGTGTGTGCCCCCATGCTGATGATGATACAATTAGGAAACATTACAGGAAGCTAGCTCTCATGCTTCACCCTAACAAGAACAAGTCCATCGGATCCGATGGGGCCTTTAAGCTTACTCCAGAGGCATGGAATATATTTTCCAATGAGGATAGAAGAGCAGCTTATGATGAGAAGATAAAAGCAAAACCACAGAAAGGTTCAACCATTTTTGGTGGTTCATCGACAAAAGCGACGGCAGATGGGGAAAACAATAGTAAGAAGAAAACGCCTTCAAGTGGAAAAACTCGTAAGACTACGGATAAAGAACCCACTTCATCCTCTGTCAACACATCAAATTCACATTTTGGACTATTTGCCATCGATGTCATATGCAATATCTTAACTTTAAACTCGTCTGTCCTAACTGTCATGATGCATTTGTGGCTGTAGAAACTAATCTGCCTCCAGCAATTGAATTGTAATAGTCAATCCCAACTTTGAACTTTGAAACCCTTTACTTTAAATAAATTATATATTCAAGAACCACTCTATTGTGATAGACATGTGCATAGTTGGCCAAACCTAATCATCTATTCTTTGTGTCTTTTGTGTATTTAAACATTAATATTTTATTTTTTTTGGTGTTTGTTTAATCATGTATTTTCTCTACATTCCAGTTCACTGTTTATCAAAACCATATGATCCAATTCCTAATATTAAGAGAAAATCGGCACACACATGTAAGTAATAAAAAAAAATGAACAATATAAGTAGTTCAAGCACAACATTTCATTATATTTTTATGAAGATGAATCACTCTCACATTCTACTTTCTATCCCTTTAACTCATATTGAACAGAAAATATACATTCCAAACATGCCTTGCAGAAATTATGACCACATGGTGTTTTCACTGCTGTAAACCTGATCTTTTTTTCATGCCAGGAACAAGAACCTTGTTCATTAAAAATACATCAAAATCTGAAAAGATTTTTGTGATTTAAGAAATATTTTAAAATTGAGACATTTATGTAATAGTTCAAAGACTTAAACTTATTGATTTAGAACAATTCACGTTTTGATTGAATTAATCAAATAACCCAATTACGCACAATTATGATTCTAAATGTAACTTGTTCATTTGACTAGTACGGTTTCTAAAACCTTAATTTTATATAAATGTAAGATGTTTGCCAATGTATCATACCTATATTGGATTGAACGTCATTGTTATTACTATCTCCAATAGCAACAATGCCATATCAATTTATATGTTGCATTCCTTTAACATCAATGCGATAGTATTAACAAAAAAATTATTTCAAGCAAAAGTATTAGTGAAATTCTGGCACGTTAGACTTAGGATGTTCTACGTGATGCTCTAACACCAGTTAGACGAATAAGATGTTGAATTAAAGGTTAGAACATTAAGTTAACAAATAAAACAAATGAACGGAAACAAGCAGGAAAGTAAAAATGCACAGAGAGTTTGTTAACCCAGTTCAATTACAACACACCTACTTTGGAGGCTACCAAGCCATGAAGGAAATCCACTAGTGTAGTCTTTGTTCAATAGTTCTCAGCAAATCACGATTTGCACTATGGACCTAGGACCTACCCGTACTGACTTCAACCTAGGAGCTCCTAAATTTGAGATCTCATCTCACTCCCTTACAACTGATCACAGACTCTGTGATTCTCACAATACATACACAATTAATAAAACGAAGTTACCTTCAAAACACAACAACTAACACCGTACTTCACAGCTTTGGTGCAGTGCACAATCTACCTAACTCTTTGCTTAAAAGCTTCAGAGCAGTGAACAATTACAACTCAAAACACAGTCCTAAACATGTATCAATCTGACACACGAAAGGCTCACAAAAATGATAGATAAAACCGGTGATCCATTTCTCAGTCAACAAAACCAGATAAGGAAACTCCTAAAATGTAGGCACATCTTTCGGAACATACTGATCACCTTCAAGATGTCGCGTCATTTTTCGGAGATCAAGGCTATTTGATTATCTTTTGACTCACTAAATTATTTCACGACTTTGAAAAAATTATTTAATTAGATGGGGTCCGGGGGTTGGTTATATTTAGGGAAGATATTAGCACCCTAAATATTCATAGTACTCTACGAGAACCTTTCAACTTTATTTAATTTATGCGTTATAACTTGCTTGTTTTGAAAAAAAGGAATTTTAAATGATTAAAGGAAGAAAGACCTAATTATCTACATTTTATTGTTCGGAAGGACTATGTAACACCCCGTTTCCCAATACAACATAAACATGTATAATTATCAGAGTTTTCAACAACAACGGAGTATTACATCTACTTTTCAAAATCCTTCTCAAATAGAAAATAAAACTATTTAATCCAACATATCATTCTTATAAAATTTGCAGCGGAATATTTATTTAAAAATCATAATCAACAGCTAAATCAACGTCCTTGGCACAAAGGCCTCATCATACTAAAATTTATTTAATAATAAATAAATCTCCAACAACATAGTTCATCAATGATACATAAGGAAATGAAGAATGTAAACAGCAGAATCCCCATCCCGTTACGTATCAGAGCCTAGGACACAAGAGCCAATAATCTAACTAGCCTTCGTTACCTGCACTTGCCCACGAGGCGGCAATTCCAACAGAAGGGGTGAGTTCACAAATCAAAAGTAATATATAGATATATGAATCATCAAAGTAAATTGAAAACAACAGCAAATAATAACAACCAACAGCAACATTATCAACAATATCATCTCAACATTATAATTTTGATTCATCTTTGATTAACATCAACAACAGCAACCCTTGTGGCGACATCTCACCAGCAACAACTCCAACAAGACATCTCACACCTACAACAACTATGCAAGACCTCAACTACTAATGCAATGTGCATGTGGTACCATACTACGCGCGTTGAATGCTAAGCATTCCAGGGCATAAGCCCCCAACAATTTGGATGGTTAAAGCATCCCTGGGCATAAGCCCCCAACAGGTGAATGACTAGCATTCCAGGGCATAAGCCCTCAACGGTTGAATGTATAAACATTCCAGGGCATAAGCCCCCAACGATGCAAATGAGTATGAATGACTCTATGGTGTATATCTACATACAACCCAACAACATCTAATGGTGCATATCAGCATGCAACCAACAACAACTACTTAGGACATCAACTACTGTGTCTAACAACTAAGACACCCTCCCCAACTGGATAACACCACTCAACAACATCAAGGATAACTTCAAACTTAGCAAAGCATACTTAATTTCATGTAATCATACATAAATCCATCTTAATCATCTTCATATATAAGTTTTATCATCTAAACAATTCTTAATAAATCCAATAAACAAGTTAGGAAGCTTAGGTTTGGGTTAGGAGCACTTTGAAAAATTGCACAAAATGGTCGCACATGACCAATCTCGCTTAAGCGAAGCTAATCTCGCTTCAAGCGACTTAAATGTCGTAAGTCTGGGGGAATCTCGCTCGGGGTTCGCTTGCATCTCGCTTAAGCGAAGTTTCATCTAGACAGCATTCTGGGAATCTCGCTTAAGCGAAAAATATCTCGCTTCAAGCGAAGCTTCATCTGGGCAATTTTCAAACTACGATTTTCTAAGCCTTTTTCATCCAAAAACCCAATTTTGATCCCCCAATCACCCAAAATGAATTAGAACAATGTTTATGGGTTCACTACACAACAAAACAACAGAAACACCTCATAAAAACATCATCCATTACACATAATTCATCAACAATGGCATTTTTCATATTTCTTAAACCTAATACAACAATCACCATTTTCAATCCATTTTCGTGAAATCATACATACATACATTAGCAATTGAAAAGTAAACCCACCCTTACCTGATTAGATGAACAAAAGCTACAGAACTCAACTCTTCCTAGCAATCTCCCTTGTTCTTGGTTCTCCCCTCTTTCTCCCAAAAGCTTATGTTTTGCTTTACTGATACGTGCAAAATATTTTGTCTGACTTTCTATTTTCTTACCAACCAAAACATAACTCCCCTTTTCTCTTTACTCCCTCACTAACTTTCTATTAATTCTCCTTAACCCCTCCTTAACTCTATTAACTCTAAATAAATCCCCTTTTTCTAAAATAAATATTATTTCTTCTATTTTCATAAAACAATGCAAATAATCACCAATTTTCATATAAATGAATATAAATCAAATAACAATTCAAATAAATTATGCAAAACAACTAAAAATAACAAATTAGAAATTAGGGCGTTACAACTCTCCCCAACTTAGAGAATTTCGTCCTCGAAATATTACCTCAAGCAACAAACAACTCAGGATAGGATTCTTGCATCTTGCTCTCCAACTCCCAAGTCAAACTTTCACCAGTCACACCACCCCAAACAACCTTCACCAAAGGTATTTCCTTGCCTCTCAGCTGCTTCACCTTACGATCATCAATCCTTAAAGGTAAAGTCTCAATGGTAAGGTTATCCCTAACTTGCACATCATCTCTAGGAATAACATGCGAAGGGTCTGCTACATATTTCCTCAGCTGCGACACATGAAACACATCATGCAAGTTCGATAGATGTGGTGGTAATCCAATCCGATATGCCACGGTTCCAACCCTCTCTGAAATCTGATAAGGACCAATGAACTTTGGAGTCAACTTCTTAGACTTCAATGCACGTCCTACACCCGTCATAGGAGTAACCCTCAAAAACACATGATCACCCTCCTGGAACTCAAGGGCCTTTCTTCGTTTGTCATGGTAACTCTTCTAACGATCTTGCGATGCTTTCATCTTTTCTCTTATCAACTTGACCTTTTCTGTGGTCTGTTGAACCAACTCTGGTCCTAACACAACACTTTCACTCGACTCAAACCAACACAAAGGAGTTCTACACCTTCGACCATACAAAGCTTCGAACGGTGCCATACCAATACTCGAGTGGTAACTATTGTTATAGGTGAACTCTATCAACGGTAAGTGGCTGTCCCAAGCTCCACCTTGCTCGAGTACACACACCCTCAACAAATCTTCTAAGGATTGGATAGTCCTCTCCGACTGACCATCTGTCTGCGGATGATAAGCCGAACTCAACCTCAATTTCGAACCCAAA
Organism: Medicago lupulina; assembly: GCA_958299785.1. Classification (NCBI taxonomy): domain Eukaryota; kingdom Viridiplantae; phylum Streptophyta; class Magnoliopsida; order Fabales; family Fabaceae; genus Medicago; species Medicago lupulina. The sequence continues at coordinate 18,472,102 of OY283145.1, read as the reverse complement.
GCATCCTGTAAACTCTTCCAAAACCTCGAAGTGAACCTCAGATCTCTATCCGACACAATACTAGATGGAACACCATGCAACTTCACAATGTCACGAATGTACATCTCTGCCAACTGAGCTACCGGATAACTAATATTGATCGGAATAAAGTGCGCCGACTTAGTCAACCTGTCGACCACGACCCAAATGACATCATGCTCTCTTGGAGTATTCGGTAAACTCGTCACAAAATCCATAGAAATGTTGTCCCACTTCCACTCAGGCACATCTAACGGAGTCAACAACCCTGCAGGCTTCTGATGTTCAACCTTAGACTTCTGGCAAGTCAAACATGCATACACAAACTGAGCAACATCTCTTTTCAAACCGGACCACCAAAACAATTTCCTCAAGTCATGGTACATTTTAGTAGCTCCCGGATGAATACTCAAACTACTCTTGTGACTTTCTTCTAAAATTAACTTCTTCAAATCCTCATCATCAGGAATACAAATCCTTCCTCTAAACCTCAACACACCTTGGTTATCAACCTTGAAATCACTACCCGCATTTTGATCACTAGCAGCCATCAAATCCACAAACTTAACATCAATCTTTTGCGCCTCCTTGATACTATTCAAGAAGTCACTATTAATTCTCAACATGCCCAACTTCACACTCTGGGAAAACGGGGTGTTACAATTGGTATCAGAGCCTGGTTGGTCCGTCCGGCCAAGTAGATGAGTCGTTGTGTTGTGTGACGATTGAATATTGTCGTTTTGTTTTCTAATTAATGGTTATGTTTTATTATGTGATCACGTTTGACTGACTAACTTTAATGTAATTTTTGTGTAATGTTTGAAGTTACTACTTTGTTATATATAATTTAAGATATTTAAGCAATAATTGAATTCATTTTCTTTTGTGCTATGAATTTCGAGGACGAAATTCTCTTAAGGGGGGTAGAGTTGTAACGCCCGCTTTGAACTATTTTATTTATTTAATTATTTGATTGAGTTTAGAGTCTTTTTAAATAATTTATTTGATTTATGGTGATGTGTGTTATTTTTGTGTTATATGTTGGTGTTTTAGTAGCATATTATATTATAATATATATGTTATTTGGTGTAGAGATATTATGTTATTTGGTGTAAAAATATATTTGTTATGTGGTGTAGAAATACTATGTTATTTGTTCTAAAAATATATGTGTTATTTGGTGTAGAAATATATATGTTATTTTGTGTAAAAATATATTGTGTTATTTGTTATAGAAATATGTTTGTTATGTAGAGATATATTTGTTATAGAAATATATTCGTTATATGGTTTGAAAATATATTTGTTATTTTATGTAGAAATATATATATATATATATATATATATATATATATATATATTATCTAGTGTAGAAATATATTTGTTTTAGAAATAATAAGATATGATGATATAATATAATATATATTTTGATGATGTGTGCTTTTATGTATTTTTAGTATTATCTTATTTGATTTATAATATAATATATTTAATTAAATATGGGTTGTTACATAATTTTAGAGAATTTGAGGGAAGGAGTAGAAATAAGATAAGATGAGTAAGAGAATATTAATAAGAGAATTAGGGTTATAATTATTTAGTACGTGATATAACTTTTGGAGAAACCTAGAGAAAAAGAAGAAAAACCTAAGAAGAACGCAACTTGATTCAGGAGACCAAATTAAGGTAAGGGTGAGCCTAGCTTTCATTATATTAAACTGTAATTCAATTCAATTATGATTAACAAGAGATGGATGAGTTTTTGAGAGAATTAAGAACTAGGTTAAGGTGAATGAATTAAAAGATGAAGTTGAAAGGTGAGAATTAATGAAAACTAGTTTAGGTTTCGAATTGAGTTTCTAGTCTTAAAAAGAGCGGATAATCTAGTAGGTTAATGAATAATTAATGTTCTAATGATAGGATAATCATAGGGTGATGTTTAAGGTCATGTTTTGAGGGTATTGGATCGAAAACGGAGTAGAAAAGGTTTCCCCAAGGCAAAACCGCAACTGAACTGCGATTTTGCTGTCGTTGTACAAAACACGTTACTTGTTGTCTCAGTTTGACAAGTTTAAGTTCCGAACTGGGTTTAGGTGTCTTCATTAAAGTTGTAGATAATTGAGTTAACTTTTTAATGGCTTCAGAGTGACTCAAAAATATTTTGTGAATCTTCAGTTATGATAAAAACACTCCAAGTAGGTCTTGGAAAAAACAGCATTCTCTGTTTCGCGTTCTTGTGTCATTTTCATACATTTCTGTTCTGAACTGGGTCTTGGTGTAAACATGAAAGTTGTAGATAATTGAGTTAACGTTTTAATGGCTTCAGAGTGACTCAAAAATGTTTTGTGAATCTTGAGTTATGATGAAAATAGTCCAAGTAGGTCTTGAGAAAACTTTAAGAAAACTTAGCATAACTAATCCCAAGTTAGTCCAAAGACTTAGGGTTGATTTCCAAACTTCAAACTTAGGTATTAGGGATTTAGTTGAGGTGTTTTATGAGTATTTGACTTATGTCTCATTTAATCATACTTGATTACTTTTGAAGAATGTTATTGCTTATGAATTATGAATGATGAGTGCATAATGTGCTATACTTATAAAGTTAATGTTATGATTTGATGTTGTTGATAATGATTATGAATCATATGTTCATTATGTGAACTATATTGTAATATATGTGATGCCTAAATGATGAATTTTTGATGTTGTTATATGATTGATGATTTGCTGCCATGTTGCTGTTATTATTTAATTAAAGCTGCATGAGTCGGTCTATGATGTGAGATGTTGTCCATTTTGTTGGAGTCATATGAGAAGTTATGCTAACTTGTTTAAGATGTAAAGAGTCGAGTCCATGCATTTGCATAATTTGAGACGGTGGAGCTTTTGCTCAAAGCGACGGTGGAGCATTTGCTCAAAGCGACGGTGAAGCATATTAATGCTTATATATGGTACCACATGCATATAAGATGTCTAAGATGTTTAAGATGTTAGAGTTGCATAGTCGAGTTGCATTGTCGAGTCGAGTTGTTTAAGATGTTTTGTGATGATGTTCTTTGATGATGTTTAAGATGTTTTGTGATGATGTTCTTTGATGATGATTAAGATGTTTTGTGATGATATTATTTGATGATGTTTAAGATGTTTTGTGATGATGTTCTTTGATGATGATTAAGATGTTTTGTGATGATGATTCTTTGATGATGTTTAAGATGTTTAGTGATGGTATTCTTGTTGTTGCTTAAGATGTTATGAGATAAATATTTGAGACGTGCTTATATGTTAATTGTTATTAAACTTAATTGTTGGATTATCTGTTTATTATATTGTTTGTGAATCTCACCCCTTCTGTTGGAATTTCCGCCTTATGGGCAAGTGCAGATTTCCAGGACTAGCTGTTGATGTGAGTGGACTCCTCACGTGTCTAGGTGCTCTGATACATAACGGGATGGGGAACTTTGCTTATGTTTTCTATTCTTTACGTATTTAACTATGAGATTTTATGAACATGATATTAAAGAATTTGATGAGATTTTACGTAGAGGCCTTCGTGCCAAAGTTGTTTTTAAGATTTTTGAAATAAATTCCGCTGCAAAGTGATTTAAGATTTGATTGAAATATTTTGAAGGATAATTTATTATTTATTCCATTGTGATTTTTAAGAAATGTAGCATTCCGTTTAAGTTGTGAAACTCTGATTATTATTTTGAGAAATTTTTATGCTGGGAAAACGGAGTGTTACAGGACTCACCACTTGGAAGAAAGACAAATAAACCTCAAGTTGTCCGTTATGTAGGACTTGCCACTTAGAAGAAAGACAAATAAACCTTAAGCTGTTTGTTATGTAGGACTTGCCACTTGGAAGAAAGACAAAAAGTAAACCTCAAGTTGTCCGTTATATCGGACTTGCCACTTGGAAGAAAGACAAAAAGTAAACCTCAAGCTGTCCCTTATGTAGGACTTGCCACCTGGAAGAAAGACAAAAATAAACCTCAAGCTGTCCGTTATGTAGGACTTGCCACCTGGAAGAAAGACAAAAATAAACCTCAAGTTGTCCGTTATGTAGTACTTGCCGCTTGGAAGAAAGACAAAAACAAACCTCAAGCTGTCTGTTATTTAGGACTTGCCACTTGGAAGAAAGACAAAAAAGAAACCTCAAGCTGTCCGTTATATTGGACTTGCCACTTGGAAGAAAGACAAAAATAAACCTCAAGCTGTCCGTTATTTAGGACTTGCCACTTGGAAGAAAGACAAAAATAAATCTCAAGCTGTCCGTTATTTAGGACTTGCCACTTGGAAGAAAGACAAAAATAAACCTCAAGCTGTCCGTTATGTAGGACTTACCACTTGGAACAAATGATGACTGACTTAATGAGACATGACCAAACAAGACTCTGGGCGACTGATGCAATCATGCTTGAATGTGCGAATATATGAAAGTATTGATGCGTGGATGCATGAACGTATGAATGTATGAATGTGACTTGAACGACCATATAAACTGCATATGACAGGTGACTTGATAGAACAAGACATGACATGTAAGATTGGAGGCAGACTGACATCGCAGTACAAACACTCGGCAAACTTCCTTGGAGTTTATGCTATTGTGAATAAATCGGGCCATTGGCGGTATGAAACCTGGCACACGGTGGCAGACGATGCCCCTTGGGAAGCCAGCTCATTGTCGATCGAAGGTCTAGAGAAGTCGCCATTTGTAAATGGGCGCAGAGTGTTCTTCCCTCGGCATGCTTCAACAGTCGTTCTTTGTTTTTGTTGAAAATCCCTAACTTTTTCCTGGACTGCCCTTTCGGGTTTTCAGTCCATCGGGAGTATATTCCTTTTCTGTGTCCCTACTTTTTGCCTGGACCGCCCTTTCGGGTTTTCAGTCCACCGGGACGCTCTCTATTGCCTAATCCGCCTTTTTCAGGTTTTCAGCTTAGCGAGCTCTTTTTGTATATATTTTTTGTATTTTTGTTTTATGACTGCATTTTCTTCAAAGCAAAGATCCTTTCCATAGTGCCTAGTCATGTTTCTCTTCCGGAATGTAACCGTTCTCGAGGCGTATGCTGATGTACGCTTCACCTACTCACGAGTTCAAAGAAAGTATGTTTGTTGTTCACACTTTTCAAAAGACGTAAAAAGAGTTTTGTAATTTTGAAAAAATTTATTTCAAGTATTGCCATCAAAAATTGAAGATATTTTGCAAATAGAATAAGTGAGAGTTCCAAATAAATGGGCACAGGCTCAAATTTGATGAATTGAGTGGTGACCCACCAATGGCATGGCTCCACAGATCTTTGAAAAATTTGGAAAATGGTAAATATATGGGAAGGGTACATTGAACACAGTAACCGCTATTCTCCTTGACAACTTTGAATTGCCCTAGTTCCAGGTCTTTGATTTGCGTTGATTTGCATATGCTTCGAATCAGAGGTCTTCTAATGATTGGATGCCCCAAGTTGACTGTGCCCGACCGGATGCAGTTACTTTGTCTTTTGATCCTTAACTTTTGCATAGATCGCCCTTGTGGGTTTTTTCAATCTATCAGGATAATGTCTCTAATTTTTGCCTGGACCGCCCTTTTGGGTTTTCAGTCCACCGAAACGCTCATTTTAGCCTAAGTCGCCTTTTCAGGTTTGCGACTCATCGAGCTTTTTTATTTTTTTGATTTTTTTGATTTGATTGATTTTGACAAAATATTTCTTGACTGCACCGGCATGCGGGTTTGTCAACATTTGTGGTCACAAGAGTCACCGCACATGGGTCTTCATAGTTAGGCATCCACTTGCCCCTTGAGTCTGGTTGGAAAGACAATGTCTTTTTTAGCACAAGGTTTCTTGAAATCACGGGGACGGACCTTGCTGTTGGGAGTTCGTGTCAACCTCTCCTGACATAGTTGTACAAGGCCGTCATGTTTTTTAGTTCAATCAAGCTTGGATTTCAGCAGAACTTCTATTGGCGGGACTTTGACTTCCACGGGAAGCATGACCCTCCATGTTGTATACTGAGGGAAGGAGGGGGGTTTGCCCCGGTTGAAGTGTGCACTTGAAGTATGATGGTAGCATCTTGTGCCAGTCTTTGTAAGTGAATGTCCTTTTCTGGACAATCTTTTCTATTTCTGTTTTTGACTTTGACGGCTAAGACGCCCCAGTAGGCGAGAAACTTCATCGGAAACTTCTTCATCTTCCTCTTCTTCGGGTTTCGGACATAAGGAACTCAAAGTTGGGAGAAAGTACATGGTTAATGTGTTCAACATGTTTATTAATGCATGATTTGATTTTGATTAGTAAAGTATAAGTTATGTTTATGCAGATAAATGATTAAAGAAATTTTTTTGGTTTTTTGTATTACCATTTTTCCGGAATAAGCACAAAATGAGACAGTCAGGATAGAAACGACCTTTTATTAATGATGGAAAATACTTGAAGCAAAAAGCCCTACATAAGTTCACTTTCGTCTCGGGCGAGACGAAAGGACTTTTGAAAAGTATAAAACAAGTCAAACAAACATTATTTGAACAACTGAGTAGTAGGAGGAACATCAAAAGCGACCCAATTGCAGCTACACGCTCGGATTCGAATTTCGATAGGCAGGACATCGGCGTCGACTAACTTCTTGGCTTCAACAGTTCTCGACGTCATGACCTTGTTCCCCTTGATTGGAATACATGGACATTTTTCTCACATACATTGTCAGATGATCTTTAGGGCAGGCAGTCCCTTCGTATTTCTCGAAGTCTAGGAGCTTGAACTTGTAGGGTATCTGGACATTCGACACCAAGCATAGATCATAAACATCCTTTTTGGGTACTTCTTTCCCGCGAAGGGCTCGTATCTCCCGGTTCATTATCTCAAATCTCTCTTGCAAGGCATCCACTCTGTCGTAGGCCCCCATATTCCTGGAGTGAAAGATGGGCTCTTCATCCTGTGGAGTAGTATGGACTCTTGGTCCCGAATAGGTCATAGTAGCTTGAGGGCGTGTCACAGCTGGAGAAGGAACATAGATTGCATGTTGAACAGTAGGCACCAGAGGTTCGCTTTGGTGGTGCGTCGGCCCCGGTGGAGGAGGAGGAGGTGGCTGATTCTGTGCGGCTTTCAGTGTTCTTACCAATTCAGTCAATTCATCCACCTGAGCTTGCGTGGCTGCCATTTCGTTCATCTTAGCCCGCATGGTTGCTATCTCTTCACGGAGCGCCTGATTATCTTGTTCAAAACCTTCCATTGATGGTTGCCCGAGTGTTGTATGTGCGAGTTGACTGAAGAGAACAGTCGGACCACAAGTTGACCTTTTTGATGGAAAAGGAGACTTTGTGAGATTCGGGTTTGAAACTATGGAATGCAAGATGATGCATGATATGTTTATGTAAAAATAGACACATTTTATTTTTTTGAAGGGTTTATCAAAGTGAATTGTAAACATCGCAGAGGAACATGATTTTATTTGAAAATTGTGAAGAAATCGCAATCGGTCCCTTTTTCAAAGGTAAGAATGAAACCAAGGAAAAAGTTCTTGACAAAAGCTAAGGCTTAGTTATGATCTTTGAAGTAGTATTTCTTGGTGTTCTTTCTTACAAGGTCCATTCGTCTATGATGTTTGATGAAAACAAGTTTTTATGAATGAATGCATGTATGCATGATTTATGCTACACAACTGGTGAAAACATGGTGAGGTTTAGTCCATAATGTTGGAGTTGAGGGATAGTACGTCGTAGGGTAGGGACTATGGTTTCATTTGTACCTGTATCACGGGTTCTACAAAGTTCCCAAAGTCCAACCCCCTTTGAATTTTATTGGATGACGGGACAACACCCGGTCCAACAACGTCCGTAGGGAAGTCTCGTTTGAGTGTAGTATCGCGTGTCGACTAATACCAAGACAACACTTGGTTAGCCACCGCATTACGTCCTAAGAGGCCAAGATGGGTTAAGGGTAACTAAAGGTCCTTAGCTTTGACGGAAACTTAAAAGTAATAACACCTAAACGTGATAACACACACCGACATATACTACTTCAAGATCCTCCGCTAAGTGTGGTTATATCACATGTTCCAAAACACGAGAATACTCTCGGAATGTCACTATGATTCTACCACTCCTATCTTAAATTTCTCTCAAGCCCGGGTTAGGACTTCTCTCACCAGTCACGTTTTAAGAAAGGAGAAAGAAGAAGGAGAAAATATATACACGTATTTCCATCTTTTTTTTTTGTTTTTGTTAAGCAAGTTATAGCACAAAAATTTAAACAAAGTCAAGTTAGGTTTAACCCTCGAATTATCCCCAGTGAAGTCGCCATTTCTGTCGCGTCATTTTTCGAAGATCAAGGCTATTTGATTAGCTTTTCACTCACTAAATTATTTCACGACTTTGAAAAAATTATTTAATTAGATGGGGTTCGGGGGTTGGTTATATTTAGGGAAGGTATTAGCACCCTAAATATTCGTAGTACTCTACGAGAACCTTTCGACTTTATTTAATTTATGCATTATAACTTGCTTGTTTTGAAAAAAAAGGAATTTTAAATGATTAAAGGAAGAAAGACCTAATTATCTACATTTTATTGATTCGGAAGGACTAGGTCCTTTGCCTACGTACCCGTGAGGGATCAGAACCTCGTAGTTCGTGGTAAAAATTGTTGTTTGATTGGTTGTGTGTTTTTTATTAATTTTGAAAAAGGGTTTTAAAAAGAAAAGCCAAATGGTATAACGAATTTGTTTGTGTTTTTTATGTTAAAAGAAAATGGCTTGGAATAGAATTAGTATTGGTTTAATGTTTGATTAAAGAAAAAAAAAAGACGACCACTTGATTTAGGATCAAGGTTTGTTTATGAAAATATTTTTTTTGTGATTTTTGGTTATTTGAATGTTTTTGTTATTTTTGAATAATGAATGAAAATTAAACTAACGGAGCAATAGAAATAAAAGCGCGTGAATTTTTGTAGTGACGTTGGATCACCACATAATCCATAACCTATTTTTTGTATTTTTTGATATATATATATATATATATATATATATATATATATATATATATATATAAAGCGGTAAAGAAATAAAAGGTGTACACACGCACTCTTTTCTCATTCATATTTATACAATTGACCTAATTACATTCTAATTGCTGGAAAATAAATAACAATAATTAAAATGCTAAATAGAAATAAAATAAAATACAAAAATGCTAAAAAGAAATAAAATGCAAGAAAATAAAAGAAAAGGACAAGCGAAGGGACAAAAATTACCGAAGGGACAAAATTCCGAAGGGACTTATTCCGAAGGGACAGAAAAAAGAGAGGGAGAAGACAAGAATAGCTCGTCAACACAAGCTAAATAGGGAGAAGAGAGAAAAGTTCTTTGACAACTCAAGAGAACTTTTTGTGTGTGGAATTGTGAGGGATGAGGTCTCTATTTATAGGTGAGGAGGTTGATGAAAATGGAAAAATGGTTTAATGGAAATGATGGACAATTATGGTGAATTTTGAAAAAGGAATGTTAAAGTTGACACTTGACTTGAAATTTTTTTGGACCTTGGACATTTTATTTTTGGACCTATTGACACTTTGTTTTTTTTTAGACACTAATTAATTAAAAAATAAATAAATAAAAAAAATAAAATAAACCTAATACGAAATAAAATTAAAAAAAATTAAAATAAATTATGTAAAGTAAAATAAAATTAAAAGATGGAAAATAAAAGGTAAGATAAAACTAAAAGACTAATAAATAAGAAAATAAAAAAGTGAGAAGTGGGGCCGGAATCGGTACAAAGGTGAGGTCTCTTAAAATACCTTTCTGCCGAATTTTTCTCTATAAAGTCAGAGAATATTCTGGGTCAGAGGATGCATGAATGTAGGTTCTTAGGTCAAAAATTGGGGTATGACACAAGACTTTCCTAAGTCTTTAACACTTCCTCAGGAAATCAAATATGTTCTGATCGTCTAATAAAGACACGCATGTTGACCAACACTAATGAAGGCGTGGATTCCTTAAACAAACAAACGCGTGTGTAAAATAAGGCAAGGTACAGAACACACATAACCATGCCTGGATGTTGGAACATTGTGTTCCTCATCTGAAGTGAATATTTGTTTTAGGCAAAATTGAAGCCAACCTACAAATATCCAACAATCTCCCCCTTTAACAAATATTTGGCTAAAACAACTTGAGCCCAGTCCAAACAAAGAAGAGAGACAACATGCAACCTTTTCTTCAATCTTCACAAAAAAAATCTTCCTTGAAGAAAGGTTCACAAAGCTCAGATTACTAATAGATACCAAACATATAATTCTTCAGTCACATCAGAATCTTCAAGACTATAAGTATATTACAGATCTCAGATTCTGCTTCCAATATTTTCACAAATTAATCAACACAGGGAAAAATGCAGACAAAAGACATAATAGGTATCATCTTAGAAAATCAGAGACTTGCAGCAGCGGAAATATAAGGAAAAATAAATTCCCATAAACTCCCAAACAGACAGTCAACTGTCACAACAAGCTACTCAAACAAACAGAGGAAAGATAAATTCCCAAACAACAAACAGTAGCTAAAAGAGAATGTTCCATCATCCAACCAAACATTCAGTAATACAAATGAGTATTACTCCCCCTCAAGGAACTTAAACAGTATTCTAATACTTTCCCTGAACACATGCATCTGAATATAAACACAGTCATGCAAAGGCATAATCATATACACACATCTAGCCCATCAGGAAGAACTTCAAAGAAAAAAAAATAAGTACTTCAAACAGAAAGAACTAGTACTTAGAATACTCAGGAGCATACGCAGATGTTTCAACATCACCTGACACATTAACTGATGTTGTACTCAGATCTGCTCACAATAATCCTGCTCTTATAAGAGCACACAAACACTTGTACCTGCTTTCATGCTTGCAGCAGATGAATATACTAACACAAATAAGCATGCATACATGCATAACTACTCCCCTTTCTTAGCCACAAAATATGCCAAATAATAATTTGAGAAAAACATAAATCTTCACAGCATAAGTAGAATTCCAGAGAAACCTTAATCATAAAAGAGTACCAATAGACAGAAAAAGTAAGAATTATACGGTTACAAACCACAGCACATAAAGTGCTCAAATTATCCAGGGCATAGCCCAGTAAATAAAAAAAAAGGACAAAATCACTCTGCTTCCTCAAAGCTGCTTCCAGAAGCACCATCATTGTTATCACCTTCCTCTTCCTCATTTCCGGAGCCATCATCACCTTCAACTTCCTCCATACCTTCAACATCCTCATCTTCTGCATCAGCACCGGCATCAGCCTCCTTTCTTTCTAAGGCATGAATCATACGTTCAAACTGAGCCTTCCTCTCATCCAGTATAACACAAGTATCCTTTAAGGCAGTAATAATTTCTTCCTTTGACATGTAGTATGAATTGTGGATTGGTACAGATGTTCCAACAAGATCTACAACATGATTTTTACCAAACAGTTTCTGATGAATGGTGAGAGAAGATTCCCTTTTCATAGGCAGATCATCAGCAGTGATGAGACCAGGATGTTGTCTTAGCATAATGTTACACAACAGAGTTGGAAAAGCAATAGGGAATTTGACAACATCAGTCTTTGCATGCTTCATAGTTTGATCAAACACATACCTGCCAAAATCCATTTTAGTTTTTGTTTCGATGGCATAGATGAATTTTGCCAAACCTGTTGCTATGTCAGAAGACTGAGTAGTGGGAACCCAGTTAGCAGCACCAGTCCTATTGAGAATGGCGTATTTCACGCTGAGCTTACTAGAAGAAATCTTCCCTTTCTTTGGCCAGACCATCACTTGATTAGTTGTAATCTCCTGGTTTATTTGATTATCAGTTGCTTCCACCTCCGCAGCACCTTTCACATCAGCCCCTAGGAAATCGTTGATGATGTTGGGGGAGAAGTTGACACACTTTCCTCTGACATACACCTTTTGATACTCTCTACTTAGAGGATTGTCACAATCAACAAGATTGTCCACTAGAAATTCTTTCACCAATTTTTCATAGTAATCGCCCAACTTGCACACAGTTTTCATAAGACCAGCCTCCTTGATCATCTTCATAACTTCCTTAATCTTCAAGGCCTCTTCACTTAACTCTCTTTCCAACGCCAGTCTCCTATGATAGATGAATTTCCACCTTTGAGCGTAGACACCTTTTTTCCAGCAGATTTCTTAACAACAGAGAAAACAATGTTTAGAGAATCCTCATCAACATCGTACTCAGACTCACTTGAACAATTACAACTCAAAACACGGTCCTAAACATGTATCAATCTGACACACGAAAGGCTCACAAAAATGACAAACTCAAAACCCTAAAGATTTATTCTTCAAACTGACGTCTTGAATGATGAACTAGGTCTTGCAGTCTTGTCTAAATACTGAAGCAATGGGGTCAGATTATTTGTCGGGCTTCAGATAAAACCGATGATCCATTTCTCAGTCAACAAAACCAGCTAAGGAAACTCCTAAAATGTAGGCACATCTTTAGGAACATACTGATCACCTTCAAGACTTTCCTAAGTCGTTAGCACTTCCTCAGGAAATCAAATATGTTCTGATCTTCTAATAAAGACACGCAGGATGACCGACACTAATGAAGGCGTGGATTCCTTAAACAAACAAACGCGTGCGTAAAATAAGGCAAGGTACAAAACACACATAACCATGCCTGGATGTTGGAACATTGTGTTCTACATCTGAAGTGAATATTTGTTTTAGGCAAAATTGAAACCAACATACAAATATCCAACAATTAGGATCAAAGAAAAAGTCATTTCTAACCCAAGCCTCAAACCGTCCATCTGACCATGATTTGATCCATGAGCCTACTTTAATTTTTTTCTAAGTCATCATTTGTCTTTCTTTTTACTTTATTTATAGCCTAATTATCCATACCGTCCATCTTACCATCTGAAACTCCATTTCAAAGTTTGGTTCTACGCTTTTATTTTGGAAAGCATCATCAACTTTTTTGTTATTAGATATTTCCTTTAATTTTGCTAGCTTCATTTTCTCGATTTTCTCCTATTAAACTTTTAAACCTTGATTTCAACTTAGGGATTTTTCTGTCTTTAATTTTCCTAATTCATCTACAACAACCTCCTCTAATATATAACTAATATGAAATATAACACATTCTTGCTCTTGTTATCATTAGTTTGATTTGAATACATGAAGACAAGCCTTGTTAATCATGAAACAAAGAGAACTTATTGTGTTAAATACATAAAATGGATTAATAGTAACACACCTTTTTCAAGGTAGATTCCCTTGGAGACACAATAGCAGTACTATTAACCTTGTTTAATTCTATATCTTTTGAAGCCAACTTGATAAACATTTTAGACTTCTATTTAACGTCGGATGCCTTGGTTGTATGAGCTAGAGCACCAGTCAGGTTGTTGACTCTTTTTTTTATCTTGTATGTAACATCCCAAAATTTTAGATATATTATGAAGATTTATTCTATACTAATTATTTGATGGATTATTGGTCATTTTAAGTAGGTAATTAAAAGAGATTTTAGAAATTAATTGTTTTATTTCAAAAAAAAAAAAATGGAGAGTGACCAAGTTAATTTTGACAAAACAAATTCTTTTAGTTGTGCTACACGTGAATGCTACTACTTGAGTATTATCATATGCTGAGTTTTTGGCTATTAAATACCTCCGTTACATGTATATATGCACTACCAGCCATGCGGTTTATGTTTGGAACGTCATTGCAATCTATCATGAAGTGAGTCATTGTTTTGTTTAGTCAATGCCGATTTTTACTCAAATTATTCTACCTCTTTGACCATGTGTTTCCTTGTTGTTTGCTGAGTCAAATACGCATTTCTCCCACATTTGTTATCTTCAGTGTTGTTAGCCTATTAAATAGTATGCATTCCTAAAACTATGGAGTCCACCTCCCACATCTCAATGCTACCTATAGTTATGCTATGATATGCGGTGGCACGTTAAATAAACTCAGCTTCCATTCCCTTTGTTGCTGATTTTGTTCCAAAGTACCGGCCACATATCTATCTAAACTAATTTTTCCATGAGAACACCATTAGAGAAGAGACTAGAAATAACTTCTACGGTCTGCTACACAAACCCACAAAAATACGCATTCTCTCCAAAATATCCTTATGGGGTCATACATTTCTATATCATAATATCCTAATTAATCACCATTTTGATGTCCAATTTATTTTACTTGAGTGAGCCATGCATGTCTTTCTTCAGCCCTACCATTTTAAATACATCCAAAGTCATGATCATCACAGTTTTCTTTCAAATTGATTTCTTTAAGTCTATCAAGCCACCCTATGTCCACTTCTTACAATTTGTGCAAGTTCTAAGATACCTAGTGTCCCGTTCTTTTGCTTAATTATTTTTATACTCCGATTTCTAAGTTTAGGATTATTTGATTTTAGCTTGTGTTCCTTTTCCTTGTGAGTACCTCGTGGGTTCTAGAGTTCGGCTAGGAAGAATAGCATACGAGGTAAGGGCTTTTTCCCATACGTCCATACTAAGTGCTAGACTGTGTTATTAAGTAGAGGTAGCAATTCTTGTCTTTTAAAAAGAAAAATAATTAAAACGTATTTTCATGGTAAAGTTAATCATTTCTAAAAGCAATTATTATTAATTATGAGTGATTATTCTTAATTATGTTTTATATGAAAGTTGTGTATGATAATGTGGTGTGAATTGATATATTTATTTTATTTTATATGTTTTGTGACGTTGGGAAAGAAATGTAGATTTTTGATGAATTAAAGAATAGAAAAGGATGAAAATATATATGAGTTTTGTGAAATGAATGATTTTCGGTTCATGTGCATGATGGTTATTAATGTTTGGTTGTGTTTGCCTAAGTGGCGGGATTGCATTCATCGTCATGCATGTCATATGCATTTTGTGTGCCTTAGTGGCGGGTAAATAAAATATATGTATGTGTGCCTTAGTGGCGGATTAAATAAATTATGTATGCCTTAGTGGCGGTTAAATAATTATGTGTGCCTTAGTGGCGGATTATATATTATATCTTGATCATGTAGTATTGAAGAGCATGCATTTTACACATAATTGCATTGCATTGCATTGCATTGGGTCTGTTATGCATTTGTGTCTTGATAAGTGATTAAACTATTATAATACAAACAAATGTGTGTGAACTTTACTTAACGCATATGACTTAAATGTATTTTTCTTATTTCTTTTTGATTGGGAAGTTTTGATACTATCTATTTTATGGCATTGTTCTTGTACTTTGAGTATGAACCAATTTGGATAAGGAAATTGAACCTTACATTAATAAAATGATGTAGGTACCAAAGATGAAATAGGAAGTTGTTGTGTGATGGAAGTGTACGTGGGGGACAAACATTGGGTTTTATTAAATTGTAATTTCTAAATTATTTTTTAACTTTATTAGTGTCTCCGTTATAAAAGAATCAGTTTTAAAGAGTTATTTTGATAACTTATCTTTATTTTAGTTTCATTCCAATAGTTTATTTAGAAAGAAAAAAAATGAGAGCCTTATATTTTCTAAAGAAAATGAGTATTTTTAAGTAATGACTTGGATCAAAATCCGGGGCATTACACTATAAGTTTTCTCTTGTTTCAAAACTAACTTACAAAGTGATACAAAATTAAAAAAACACAAAACTCAAATTACATTTGAACCTTAACTTACATGCAACGATTGCAGTTTCAAATGCATGTATGATTTGAAATTATATATCATTCAACAAGTCTACATATTTTGTCTTTCCCCATATCTGAACTCAACACACAAAAATCGTTGTCTTTTAAAAAAGCACACAATAAAATAGTCTACCATTATACTTTGGTAAAATAGAATAATTCTTTAAAATTAACCTATTTAAAAATAAAAAAATGTGATCCAAAACTCCCCAAAAGGCATTTGCAGTAGAATCTGAGGACACAAGACTTCATATTTCTTAGTTTCTTAAATTGATCGGTCAAATTCGTTGTTTTTTACTTGGCATTTCATTATGGTAAACCAAACAAACAAATTTGATAGCATCAAAATAAACATCAAACTCAGAAATCAAAGAAACACACATTTTATAAATTATTCAAATTTAACCTCAAAACATCATTATCCTACAACCCATCAAATGATATTTTTCTGAATATGAACCTTGAGCTAACAATATACTCAATGTGAACTATCTACAACATTTGCTTATGTTGACTACACAATAGTTCAAACACCCATTTCACCCCATTAATTAAGCTCCATAATCACACTCACAAAAAATAGTTGAATGTTCCCTCAAAAAAAAAAAATAATAGGTTTTGACAATTTATGTTTCCTTTCACTAATTACATCTCATTAGTAATTACTTCAAAATCAAAACCTATCAAGAATTAACAAAGACACCATATCCGACACTAACAAGTCGACATCGATTATAATGTGAGAAATTGACATAATTAAATGTAACTACATATCAGTGCTACATGGATTTGAACTGAACAAAGATGCATGATTAAAAAATATATAATATTTTAACTAAATAAATAAATAGATGAATAAAAAAAAATATAAACGATGTATCATAAAAATGCAAGACATCATACCCTAGGACTCTATATGAACACAAGGAAATAAATTCGGCAAGTATTACACATATACACTAAAGCACATAATCCACATATTAATGTAAGGCGCTTCCTAAGATGCACGACTCAATTGCAAGCACACAAATAATCTTCACTCTCACCGTCATTATATTTTATATGTTATCAACTCTCTTTCTCTTAAAAACATATAGCATCATTGCTCTCCTCGTCATCAACTTCCACATCTATACATCTTCGTTATTAACATCCTAAGTGTGTGTGTGTGTCTATATATATATATATATATATATATATATATATATATCGTCTTCACCCTCGACATTATTACTCTTACCTCTCACATTAAAACTTTCTTAAACTTGGTATTATTTTCTAGGATGTTCTAAGGTCCATTGAAGGGGTTGTGTTGAAGTTCCAAGAAAAACGTAGCACGACCCAAGTATGGTAATTTGATCATAACTCAAGTTGTGTATGTCTTAAAGAGGTAAAATCAAAGCCAATGGAAAACTAACTTTCATACCTACAACTTTCATGTTCACACCAAGACCTAGTTCGGGACATAAATGGGTGAAAAATACTCAAAGTGTGGCGCTAGGCGCCAGGAACATGCACCTGAGGCGCCATCCCTCGGGTTGTGGACGCTAGGCGCCCTTAATGCAACGCAACTCTGCGACGTTTTCAGATCCTACATTTTTGAACTACGGGATTGCTTCTAAGTTACCCAAAACTTCCATTTTCAGAGCCCTCATGATTCCAAACTGATATGAAACATTACCTAGGATTACCCTATCATCCAAACACTAATTTCTCCCACAATTTACCTAATTGCATCACTCCTGACATGATTAAATGCTCTAATTTCAATTACCCTAACTGATGAGTCCATCAAGACGTGGTAACCTAATCGATTTGTCAAGCTGCAACTGTTAGTTGCACGGTGATCCTTATTGCAGGATATTACTCTTTCGTTTGATTTCGATCTATCCCTCTGCATGTTAAGTTGA
Organism: Medicago lupulina; assembly: GCA_958299785.1. Classification (NCBI taxonomy): domain Eukaryota; kingdom Viridiplantae; phylum Streptophyta; class Magnoliopsida; order Fabales; family Fabaceae; genus Medicago; species Medicago lupulina. Next base: position 18,454,458 of record OY283145.1, on the reverse strand, counting down.
ACATGTTAGTCACATGGTGATCCTTACGTGTGGGGTCTTACTCCTTCAGGGGTAATTGAAACTTAGACTTAAGTAGGCGTTCCTAAATTTTCAAAGATATGGTGGCCAGTGTTCCTAAAGGTTTTCCTATCTATGAATCTTATGAGTATATATCACACTCTCTCTCTCGGTAGTTCTACAAATGTGCAGTACTATCGGCGTCTACCTTACCAAGGTGTGAGGAGAATGAAGTTATTGTGCTAATTTAAGTCATGAATTCACTTTTTCCTTAATTACTAACTAGTTATGTAACATCCCATATGTAACACCCCGTTTTCCCAACGTAAAAATTTCGTAAATTAAATCAGAGTTTTCACATAAACGGAGTATCACTTTCTTAAAACATCTCAAAGGAATTGAATAACAATTCATTCATCATAAAAATAGTTATTAAACTTCTCAAAACATTGCAGCGGAATCTTAAAAGTCTTGGCACGCAGGCCTCTTCATAACATTTCAAAAGTTCATCTAAAATTAGTCTTTATAAAATTATAATTGACATGCAAGAAATAGAAAAGCATTTGACAAGATTCCCCATCCCGTTACATATCAGAGCACCTAAGACACAGTGAGGAATGCCTCACACGACTGCACCTAATCTTGGTTACCTGCACTTGCCCACAAGGCGGCAATTCCAGCAGAAGGGGTGAGATTCACAAACAATATAATAAACAGATAATCCAACAATTAAGTTTAACAACAATTAACATATAAGCACGTCTCAAATATTTATCTCATAACTTCTTAAGCAACATCAAGAATATCATCACTAAACATCTTAAACACCATCAAAGAATCATCATCACAAAACATCTTAATCATCATCAAAGAACATCATCACAAAACATCTTAATCATCATCAAAGAATATCATCACAAAACATCTTAATCATCATCAAAGAATATCATCACAAAACATCTTAATCATCAAAGAACATCATCACAAAACATCTTAATCATCATCAAAGAATATCATCACAAAACATCTTAATCATCAAAGAACATCATCACAAAACATCTTAAACAACTCGACTCGACAATGCAACTCGACTATGCAACTCTAACATCTTAAACATCTTAGACATCTTATATGCATGTGGTACCAATCCAGGGCATAAGCCCTCATCGCTTTGAGCATAAATATACTCCCAGGGCATAAGCCCTCGTCGCTAGTGAGCAAAAGCTCCAGGGCATAAGCCCTCGTCGCTGGTGAGTAAAAACTCCAGGGCATAAGCCCTCATCTCTGAATGAGTATGCATGAGACTCAATCACTTACGTCTTAGACATCACGACACTTCTCATATGACTACAGCAAATTGGACAACATCTCACATCATAGACCGACTCATGCAGCTTTAATTAAATAATAACAGCAACATGGCAACAAATCATCAATCATATAACAACATCAAATATTCATCATTTAGGCATCACATATATTACAATATAGTTCACATAATGCACGTATGATTCATAATCATTATCAACAACATCAAATCATAACATTAACTTTATAAGTATAGCACATTATGCACTCATCATTCATAATTCATAAGCAATAACATTCTTCAAAAGTAATCAAGTCTGATTAAATAAGACATAAGCCAAATACTCATAAAACACCTCAACTAAATCCCTAATACCTAAGTTTGAAGTTGGGAAACCAACCATAAGTTTTGGACTAACTTGGGATTAGTTAACCTAAGTTTTCTTAAAATTTTCTAAAGACCTACTTGGACTATTTTTATCATAACTCGAGATTTACAAAACATTTTCGAGTCAAACCAGTGCCATTAGAAAGCTAACTCAATTATCTACAACTTTCATGTTTACACCTAAGACCAATTATGTACCAATCAATACCAGTTTTCATTTCAAATTCGGACAAAGTTGTGCTGAAATTCATAAAAATTCACTGTGACCTACGTTCAGTAATTTGACCATAACTCAAGTTCTATAAATCATTTTGACGTGAGACCAACGACATTAGAAAGCTAACATTCATACCTACAACTTTCGTGTCTACACCGAAAGCTAGTTCAAAACAGAAACTGATGCAAAAGACGCAACAACATGAAACAGGGTATGCTGTCAAAGGTAGCTCTCGGGAAAACTCTATTTTTCACTCAAAAACCCAAATTTCATCTACCCAAATCCCAAATTTGATAGAGAACAATGTTTACAGGTTCTATATACAACATAACAATCAAAACAACACAGAAACATGCATTAAACAACACAATTCATCACATCATATCAATTATCATAAACTTTCTAAACCCTAAACCTAGAACACAATTTCATCAACAATCAAAATTATATATACATATTATTGAAGGAATCCCACCCTTACCTTAATTTGGTCTCCTGAATCAAGCTGCGTTCTTCTTAGGTTTTTCTTCTCTCTTTCGCGCCTCCTCTCTTTTTCTCTAGGTTTCTCCAAAAGTTATATCATGTACTAAATAATTCTAACCCTAATTCTCTTATTTATATTCTCTTACTCATCTTATCTTATTTCTACTCCTTCCCTCAAATTCTCTAAAATTATGTAACAACCCATATTTAATTAAATATATTATATTATATCATCGTATCTTATTATTTCTAAAACAAATATATTTCTACATAACAAGGATATTTCTATAACAAATATATCTCTACATAACAAACATATTTCTATAACAAATAACACAATATATTTTTACACAAAATAACATATATATTTCTACACCAAATAATACATATATTTTTATAACAAATAACATAGTATTTCTACACCACATAACAAATATATTTTTACACCAAATAACATAATATCTCTACACCAAATAACATATATATTATAATATAATATGCTACTAAAACACCAACATATAACACAAAAATAACACACATCACCATAAATCAAATAAATTATTTAAAAAGACTCTAAACTCAATCAAATAATTAAATAAATAAAATAGTTCAAAACGGGCGTTACACCATACTGCTTTTAGGATTACCAACTGACCCTATGAAGACATGTTGTCATTACGTAATTTTCTGGACTTATTTTGACATTTTGATAGAGTTCATAAGCAATATGAAGTATCCAGGGGTGTTAAAAGCAAGAAATCATGAAGAGCTGAAAGCATCAAATCGTGGCACGATTTCTTGGTGCCATGACACGGTTTTCCTGGCAAAGAGGCATGTTTTTGAGTTGATCATATCGTGGCACGATTTCCTGAAGTGTGGCGCGATTTTGAGAAGGATCTGGAACACAACTAGGGTTAAGTGTCAAATCGTGGCACGATTTTTACAAGGCGTGGCGCGATTTGGCTTCAGAAATTTTTTCCTATTTAAACATAAGTTAGTTTCAGAAACAAGGGTTACGAATTGAGAAGAGCAAAGTTAAATTTTGAGACCTAAAGACGGCGAGAAGGACGATTTCTTCAACCTTCTATCAGTTCATGTATGTTTTGATTCCACTATTGATTATGCTATTTGTAGATCTCATTATGAGTAGCTAAATCTCTTAGAGAGTAGGTCTGAGATGATTCTATGTAACCCTGATTGATCAATGTTGCTGTGAAACTCTATTTATTGTGAATGGCAATCTAGTTTTTATTCAATTCAATTGTTTTAATGCTTTAATATCTTGATCACATATAAACATAGTGAGAATGAATAACTACTGACCCTAGCTTTCAACTTAGACCCATTGAATTGTTCTAATAAACATGGTTAGTCTAGGAATGGATAATCATTTGTTAGTGATATTAGGTTAACGTGCTTAAACCTTCGAAGATTATTAGACCACCTAAGAAATTAGGGTCTGTAGTTTAAGAAAAGGGTCCTAACTTAAGGGATTGATTAGGGCTATTTGGTTAACTATCGTGGAACTAGAGAATCATTCATAAGAATAGGGTGCAATATACCAATTAGGGGAACATAGATGATTCGAAAGACCTGATCTCTGTAACACCCCGTTTCCCAAAACGACGTAATAATATTATTAATAATAATCATAATCAGAGTTATCCAACAGCAACGGAGCATTACTTTACTTTTTCAAAATTATTTAAATAGAATATAAAAAAAAACTATTTAAAAGCATCAACAAATTTCATCATAGTAAAATTCTGCAGCGGAAAATCTTTAATTTGAAATCATATTCAACAACTACATCATATCCTTGGCACAAAGGCCATCAACATAGTAAAATTATTCAACAAATAAATCTTCAACAACATCTTCTTCAAAAGAAATGATACATGAAGGAATGCAAGAAAGACAACGATTCCCCATCCCTGTTACGTATCAGAGCCCTAGACTCAAGAGCCAACATAACACTAGTCTTCATTACCTGCACTTGCCCACAAGGCGGCAATTCCAACAAAAGGGGTGAGTTCACAAATCAAAAGTAATATATATAGATATATAAATCATCAAATCGAATTGAAAACATCAACATTCAACACCATTCATCAACAACAACATTATCAATAATCATCTCAACATTAGCATCTCATTTCATCTTTGATTTACAACAACAACAACGACTCATGTGGCGACATCTCACTAACAACAACTATGCAAAGACCTCAACTACTAATGCAACATGCATGTGGTACCATACTACGCGCGTTGAATGCTAAGCATTCCAGGGCATGAGCCCCCAACAGATTGGATGGTTAAAGCATCCCAGGGCAATAAGCCCCCAACAAATGAACGATAAAGCGTTCCAGGGCAATAAGCCCCCAACAGGTGAATGATAAACATTCCAGGGCAATAAGCCCCCAACATATGCATATGAGTATGAATGACTCTATGGTGTATATCTGCATACAACCCAACAACATCTAATGGTGTATATCAGCATACAACCAGACAACAACAACTTAGGATACCCTCCCCAACTCGACAATACCACTCAACATCATCAAAGGCAACTCACTTAGCAAGGCATATTTATTTTCATGCAAGCATACATAACTTCATCTTAATCATCCTCATAATATGGTTTAACCATCTAAACAATTTTAAATAAATCCAACAAACGATTTAGGAAGCTTGGGTTTGGGTTTGGAACCCTTTGAAAAATCACACAAAATGGTCGCACAGGACCCAGCTCGCTTAAGCGAGCAGCTTCTCGCTTGAGCGAGTCAAATCACGTAAGTTTGGTTTTTCCTCGCTTGAGGTTCGCTTGCGGTTCGCTTAAGCGAACGACCAATTTTCAAGATTCTGGGCAAAATGTGGCGTCTCTCGCTTAAGCGACGGGAACTTCACTTAAGCGACGCAAATGACGAAAGTTGGGATTTCGCTCGCTTAGCGTTCGCTTGGCTCACGCTTGAGCGAACGGTCAGTTCTCAGTTCTGGGTAACTACTAAGGTAGCTCGCTTAAGCGAAGGAAAACTCGCTTAAGCGAAGCATCATCTGGAATTCAGAAAAACCTACGATTCTCAAACCTCTTTCTCACCCAAAAACCCCTTTTTGATCCCCCAATCGCCCAAAATGAATCATTGTAAGGTTTATGGGTTCAATATACAACAAAGCATCAGAAACAAATCATAACAACATCATCAACAACATAATTCAACAACAATGAGCAATTTATCATGTTCTTTAACCTAAATCAAAATCACCATTTTCATCACAATTCATGAAATCATACATACATATATATTAACAATTGAAATGTTAGCCCACCCTTACCTTAATTCAGCAAATTCTACAGCAAAATGGATGAATTTCCCTCTTCCTAGCTCTTCCCTCTTGGTTCTTGGTTCTTCTCTCAAAAGCTTATGTTTTGTTCTTACTGATACGTACAAGTTTCTTTTGTCTGACTAATTCTATTTCCTTACCAACCAAAACATAACATCTATTTCTCTTAACTCCTCACTTAATCTCCTAATTAAAGTGTAACCCCCTCCTTAATACTACTAATTCTAAATAATTATTATATAAATCCCTTTTAACCAATTAAATAATATTCCTCCTCCTATTTTATTAAATCACACAAATAATCATATAATAAAATATAATTCAAATAATAACATCACATAAATTATATAAACTACATAAAACATATTAAAATCAACCAAAAATAGTAAAATAACAACTAGGGCGTTACAACTCTCCCCAACTTAGGTTGGCCTAATGGTATTGACTTGGGATCTGGGAGTGTGCTCCTCCTTGAGGTCTCAGGTTCGATTCTCTCTTGTGCCAATTGGATATGCTAATATTTGTTCAAGTGTGTAGGACACTAGACAAAAATGTATATGTTTTAGATCCAAGTATTTGTTCTAAAAGAACAAAAGAGAGCATTGGAATTAGCAAAGGAAGCTTATGTTGCAAGACAGAGTCTGAAGACTACCAAAGTCTGAAGACCTTCAGAAGCTGACTGCCAGAGTCTGACGTCATCAAGAGTCTGAAGACCATCAAAGTCTGAAGCCAAGAAGCTGCAACTAGTTAAAGTTCGTTATTCTGAAGACACATCATTGCAGAAGGAATAAAAGACTGGAGCAACATCTATTTTAGTGGAATTAGAAGGCATTGGATGCTTATCCACTGAAGAGCGCAGAAAAAGGACATAATACAAGTGTACAACAATTACTGCACTACCTTGGCTGCAATAGTTCTGCTACAGTTGTGTTTACGCTGGTTGTTCTCCAAACAAGGAATGAATTTCAAATTATTCCCTCCAAGGACAATAACCAAATCAAGCAACAAATAATCGGTGATTATCAAGCTTCAACAATGACTTTTTTCATGTGTTGTCAATCCTCAACGTATCTTTCACATGTCTATATAAATGAGTGAAGACTTGAATATTAAAGGGAGACTCACCAACAATTTACAGTGCCAAAACTCTGCTGAAGTTGTTGCACATCAAAGTTCACTTAGAATTTCTTATAAATTTCATATCTTAGAAATTCTAGAGTCTTTAGAGTCTTATCTGATTTGTATTGTGAACACCACTGATTGTATATCAAGTGTTCAACCTCAAACATTTTTCTGTGTAATTTTGTTTGTTTAGAAGTCTCTTGCTTTTGTGCTTGAGCATAGGAAATATCTTCCTTGTATTCTTATTTATTTGGAAGTCTCTTGGTTGTGTGCTTGAGCATTTATAATCAGATATTGATTTTAGTGAACTCTCCTTGGAAGTACAAGGGGGGCATGACTACTTTCGGATTGTGGAAGGAACCTGTATAATTGCTTTGTGTCTTTCTCTTCTCGCTCTCTCTTTACTTTATCTGCTGCATTAGACTCTGAACTCTGTTCCAAATTCTAAACTCTATCAGATTCTGAACATTGGACATAGTTTAAAAATAATAAAAAGCTAACACAATTCAACCCCCTCTTCTTGTGTTTTTCTCACCTTAACCAACACGAGTCTTTTCAGCGTGTTTTGTCCTCAATCGCACACTTACCAGAAAACTTCCCGGTAGGTCAGCAATTCAACTGCAAGTCAAGCACGCTTAACTCTGAAGTTCTTATAGAATTGTCTACCAAAAAGAAGATGCATCTTGTTGATATAGGTAGTACCAAACAATTCTTATAAGCCTTCCTTCAACCATGCAGTCCCATACCTGCACGACCTCAAGATCCCTCTCATTTCGGTGTGATTCGTTTCATCTAGAAGTGGTCGAAAGACGCTCATTGTCGTGTCTTGTGCATCAGCGACCACTCCTCGCCCTCGTCAACCTTGGGTGTTACTAGTTACATACTGGTTTAAACATATTTTACTCAATATTCTTAATGTCACCTCATAAGTACTTACTACTAGGGTCCACTCACTTTCAATATCTTTCCCTAGTTACTAACTAATTACTTCCTATATAGACATATATGAATATCAAAATATACATATCAATATTAGGTCATGTCACTATCAGTGGATTTATAACTCTTTTCTTTTATGACGGAAGAATTTATATTTCTATTTATATTATCACCATCAATTATGAATGTAATTGATAATATAGCACTTTTATGTTGTATAGTAATTAAATCTTACCATAGTAATTCTTTGTTAGTGAATAATTTTCCATCTTTGTATGAAAAAAAGGATAAAATGTTTCAAGATAATAAAAAAAAATTAATAATTAATGTAGTATAACATTTTAATGAAAACATTGACCAAATGAATTAGGAAATAGATTTCCTCCTTTTCTAAATATTACTCACATGCCTAATTGATATTTTTTACCACTATTCTCTGTACCTACGTGACACAATCTTATTGGATACAACACTTCAGCTTCATTTTCATATTGGCTATTACGCATCATCTTTATTTTTATTGGCTATGACACATCATCTTCATTCCTATTGGCTATGATATATCAATTATGTATCATAGCCAATTGGAATGAAGATGAAGTGCCATGGTCAATAGGAGAAGAAAAGATGACGTGTAATAGTCAATAAGAATGAAGATGAAGTGTTCTATCCAATAAGATTTTGTCACGTAGGTATAGATAACAGTGGTAAAAAATATCAATTAGGTATGTGAGTAATATTTAGAAAGGAGGAAATCTATTTCCTAATTCATTTGGTCAATGTTTTCATTAAAATTTTATACTACATTAGTTATTAATTCTTTTTTTTATCTTGAAACAACATTTTATCCTTTTTGGATAGAAAGTGTGGAACCAAAAATTTATAATATATATAATTTACTCATTAAATATATTCTCTAACTGTTTGATATATGTTTTGGACACGATTAATAATATTGGCATTTGCTAAAACAATATCAATTTTTTATTTAGATATAGAAAAAATTAATTTATAAGCATGCAATATTAATACAACAATTGATAAAAGGAATTTATATTTAAAACAGAGAGAAATTTTGGTGATCGAGGCTTAGTTCATTTGGCTACAACAATCTGGGTACAACATTTTCAAAAGAAGACACTCAATATTGTTTTCCTTTATAAACAAATTTGGTTTTTTCTAAAGAGGGGTGAGACCTAGGTTGCCTTGGAAAATTGGTGGGCAATTTACCCAAACCAATTAAAAACAGCCATGTGTCCTCCATTATAAAAATAACATTTATTATTTTATTTTACAATTTTAGCAAATTCACCCCATTTCAAATTTATGACATTTTACAATTTAAACCATCAAATTAATTAGATTTTCCCTTAATCCAATCACTCTCCAACCTAAAATCATTAAAAATAAAAAAATATCACCCCTGAAAATTTAACCGAGGCACCCACACATAATCTTGATCACATACCTTAACCACTTGTCCAATGCATCTTTCTTGAAATGATTTGGAATGCGAAATTTATGTTATTAGTGACCAATATTTTTTTTACAGCGTCTTATAGTTCAAATTTTAGTAAAAAAATATCAATTTATATGTGTATCCTTTTTTTAGGGCATATGTGTGTGTGTCTATATATATATATATATATATATATATATATATATATATATATATATATATGTGTGTGTGTGTGTGTGTGTGTGTGTGTGTGTGTGTGTGTGTGAAATAATAAATATTTCTAAAATAAAAAACAAATATGAATTCATTCATTTGATTTTTTTATATTTTAAATATTATTCTTTTATATAAATTTATACTATTTATTTATATTTGATGAACTACAACAATGTTTTATTTGTGATCAACCGAATTGTGATTTATTTTAGGTCCAACATTTCTTTTGAATCAAATGAACTATTTTTTTTTGTTACAAGGAAAAAAAAATAGAAAGTAAAAAGAACAGGAAAAGAACGAAGCTAGCTAGCCTTTGGAAAAGTAGGTTCCCCAAGCATCATCCCTAATAAGCACAAATAGTCCTTTAGAAGGAGAAAAATGATTAGTCATCACATAGAAGTATTCTTGTGAATGATCAAATCATTTATATCTTTTGAATCAGATGAGCTATTTAAAGGTATTAAATGAAAATTGTCAAGATAAATGTACTGTTTCTAATAAATATTTTTGCCTTTTATATGTAAAAAAATCTGTTAAATATTTGCTTTGCGTTCGCTGAGGATTTTATTTGTTTATATATGCCGATTTAAATTTTTATGTATTTATATGAGAAAGTTAATATGACAAAATTTTGAAAACTTCTAATTATTTTTAAAATATCAACGTTAATGTAGTGTTTTTATTAAATATTTTTTATTTTATTTGCAAAACATTGTTAAATAATTGCCCTACACTCGTCACAAAATGTATGTGCTTATATTGCGGAAGCAAGTTTTTTTTGTACTGATATGAGAAAGTTAATGTGATAAAATTTTCAAAACTCATGTTTTTTTTTAAGGAAAAACTCATGATTATTTTCTTGTTGAGATACAGGCGTATTTAAAAACAAATAAACTTGAATTCAATGAAATCATATCTTCTACCAAGACATTCACTGCGGAAACGGGAATCCTTCTGAAAGATGTTATTCAGGAGCAGATGAAACTCTTTTCACTTCCGGAACAAGTAGCAAAAAATTGATTAATAGTTTTATATCTTTATTATTTTCACTAGCAGAAAGACGGGGCATTACCTGACTCGTCTGTCCGCTATTTTTGGGTCATTGAAAGTAATTTTGGAATAAGGAAAAGTCAGCTCAAAAGATCCAAAAGAGATTATTTTCTGGTCCACACTATTTGGAGCAGAAAAAATGGACAAATCTCAATGACCCAAATAGTATGGACGAGAGATTATATATATATATATATATATATATATATATATATATTCTGAAATAAACTAAATAAAACAAATATGAATGATTTCATAAAATTTTCAAAATAAAATAAATTTTTGTTTTTTTGAGATTTTATGATTACAGTGATCGTGAGAACGTGAATCAGTGAAAAGATAAACGAAAATGTGTTCTGGCAGCGTGATTTCATAATCAATGATCCAAGAATAAATATTTTATCTCACATATGTTAAGAGGACTCACATATGATAAGAGTCACTATTTTATGTTGGAACAAAATGTGTTTAACAATAAACCCTAAAGAGTTTTGATGATAACAAAGTATTAAAAATTGACAATTGGTATTGCTAACATTTGTTCAAGTGTACAGGACCATAAACAAAGTGATTTATCTCATCAAGGTTCTGAACGAACAAATAAAGAGCAAAGGAAGTATCTATTTAAAACTTAAAGCGCTCCTGAAGTCTAGCGCTCCTGAAGACTAGCGCTCCTGAAGACTAGCGCTCCTGAAGACAAGAGCTCCTGAAGAGTATGACGTCATCAGAAGCTGAAGGTTCTCAGAAGCTGATTCTTCGAAGCAACAGTATTTCACCAGATTTCAAGATTCAAGTGTTGTATTTTGGAGCGAAAATTATGGAGCATTGGCATAAGATTAGTGGATTTAAGCAACGGTCATTTCAAAAGGATTTGAAGTCATTTTGTTGCAAATAGACAAGAAGCGTTGACATTGTACTTTGTACGAACTGTACAACCACCTTCTCCACTACTCTGTTAATTGTCTCAGCAAACAGACAAGAATAACAGCTCTTATGTACAACCAAGCCTGTATCCTTGTTCCTTCTCAACTGGAATGGATTTGAAATTGATTCTTTATAGGACAACAACTAAATCAGGCAAAGAATCATTGGTGAAAGATCAAGCTTCAGCAACGACTCTTTTTGAATGTGTTGGCACTTACAACGTTCACTTCACACCTCTATATAAAGGAGTGAAGACTTGAAGAACAATAAGACTCTACAATATTTCAAAAGCGCCAAAACTCTGTCAAATTGTCTAAGCATTAAAAGTTCACTTAGAATTTCAGTTTTCAAGTTCATATCTTTGAAATTCTTAAGTCTAAAGAGTCTGTATCTGATTTGTATTGTGAACACCACTGATTGTATATCAAGTGTTCAATCTCAAACATTTTCTGTGCAATTTTGTTTGATAGAAGTCTCTTGCATGTGTGCTTGAGCATTAGAAGTCTCTTGATTGTGTTCTTGAGCATTTGAAGTCTCTTGCTTGTGTGCTTGAGCATTTGTAATCAGATATTACTTTTAGTGAACTCTCCTTGGAAGTGCAAGGGGGACAGGACTACTTCCGGATTGTGGAAGGAACCTGTATAAATCTTTTGTGTCCTGCTTCTTCTCTTTTCTCTCTGTTTTTCATTCCGCTGCATACGCTCCTGAACAGTATCTTCAGAAGCTGTCTATCTAGCTTCTGATCATTCTGGTTCTGTGCTTTGAAAAGAGAAAACGTTTTTTTTTTTTAACACAATTCAACCCCCCCCCCCCCCCTTCTTGTGTTTTTCTCCCCTTCAATTGGTATCAGAGCCTTGGTTCTGTTGTCAAACACCTAACAGTGTAACAGTCCAAGATCTGAGAAAAACATGTCTGCTGATTCATCTGTTTCTGGTTCTGCTGGCTCTAGTGGTAATCATCATGCTGTTGCATATGATTATAGTGAAAAGAAAACTGACTCAGGGAAGGTTCCAAAGTTTAATGGAGATCCTGAAGAGTTTTCTTGGTGGAAAACCAACTTCTACAGTTATATCATGGGCTTAGATGAAGAACTATGGGATATTCTGGAAGATGGTGTTGGTGACTTAATTCTTGATGAAGAAGGAGCTGCTGTTGATAGAAAAATACATACTCCTGCTCAGAAGAAGATGTACAAGAAACATCACAAGATCAGAGGCTCTCTAGTTTCTGCTATACCACGAGCAGAGTACATGAAGATGAGTGATAAGTCAACTGCTAAAGCTATGTTTGCATCTTTATGTGCTAACTATGAAGGAAGCAAGAAAGTTAGAGAAGCCAAAGCACTGATGCTTGTTCATCAGTATGAACTGTTTAAGATGAAGGATGATGAAAGTATTGAGGAGATGTACTCAAGATTTCAAACCCTAGTCTCTGGACTCCAAATACTGAAGAAAAGCTATGTTGCTTCTGATCACGTGAGTAAGATTCTCAGAAGCCTTCCTGCCAGATGGAGACCAAAGGTGACTGCCATTGAGGAAGCTAAAGATTTAAACACTTTAAGTGTTGAAGATCTTGTTAGTTCTCTCAAAGTTCATGAGTTAAGTCTAAATGAACATGAGTCTACTAAAAAGAGTAAATCAATAGCTCTTCCATCAAAAGGCAAGTCATCCAAAGCTCTTAAAGTGGCTGAGTCTGATGAAGAAGATTCACCAACTGGAGATTCTGATGAAGAGGTTACTGAGATGATGGCTATGCTCTCAAACAGACTTCAGTATCTAGCCAAAAAGAACAAGAAGTTTGTGTCCAGGAGAGGTAGCTTCAGAAGCTCAAAGAAAGAAGATCAAAAGGGATGCTTCAACTGCAAGAAGCCTGGTCATTTCATTGCTGATTGCCCTGATCTTCAGAAGGAAAAATCAAAGGAAAAGTCAAAGAAACCAACATTCAAGTCAAGCAAGTTCAAGAAACAGTTAAAGCAGAGTTTGATGGCTACATGGGATAACCTGGATAGTGAATCTGAATCTGACAAAGAAGAGTCTGATGAAGGTGCAAAGATAACTGTTGGGTTAGTAGCTACAGCAACTTCAGGAGCTGAAACTGAATCAGATTCAGAAGATGAAAATGAGGTATATTCCAAAATCCCTAGAGAAGAACTGATAGAGTCACTTAAAGAACTCCTCACTCATTTTGAATTGAGAACCAATGAGTTGAAAGGTTTGAAAGAAAAATATGTTGCTTTAATGAAGCAACAAGAATCAACTCTATTGGATCTAAAAGCGTCTGAAGAAGGACTCAGAGGTTTTGACTTCATATGCAAGACATATGAAGACAAACTTAAGTTCTTGTGTCAGAAGCTGCAAGAAAAATGTGATGGAAAATCTTTAAGTAACCATGAGATTGCTCTTGAAGATTTCATTATGTCTGGTATTGACAGAAGCAGAATTGCTTCTATGATTTATAGCATTTACAAAAACAATGGTAAAGGGATTGGATTTTCAGAAGCTAAGTCTAGTGAAACCAATCTCAAAGCATATTGTGAATGCATAAAGGAAGGATTGAAAACCTTCTTTGTTCCTGAAGGTGCAAAAATGGGAACTGTTGCTCAATCAGAACCTGAAGCTTCCAGTTCTAAGGCTAAGATTACATCAAAGCCAAAGAACTTCAAGCCTAAGGATATGATAAATTCTGAATCTAAGACCACAAAGATTAAGATTCTGAAGAGATCAGAACCTGTTCCTCAGAGTCTGATAAAATCAGAATCTGATGTCCTAAAGTCTAAGGTTCAGAAGGGCAAGGCAGTTGGCGCTCCTGAGATATCAAAACCAAAAGTTGAAAAACCTAAGGTAATGATTAATCAGAAGCTACCCAAGAAGGATCTAAAGGATCAGGAAATGGTGAGTAAATTCTCCAGCTCTAACCCCAAAGGACCCATAAAACAATGGGTACCTAAATCTGAAATTGTCAATACTGCAGATTTGTCTAAAAGCAAGAACAAAACAAAAATCATGGTACCTGGACAGCGGTTGCTCAAGGCATATGACAGGAGAGAAGTCAATGTTCCTATCCCTCACAATGAAAGAAGGAGGAAATGTAAAGTTTGGAGGCAACCAGTCTGGGAAGATTATTGGTACGGGGACTATTGGTAACTTCTCTACCTCTATCAATAATGTATGGTTGGTAGATGGGCTTGAACATAACCTATTGAGCATCAGTCAATTCTGTGACAATGGTTATGATGTTTTATTTGAAAAAGCCAACTGTACAGTAATCAACAAGAATGACAAGTCCATTGTGTTCAAAGGAAAGAGAGTGGAAAATGTCTACAAAATCAATTTCTCTCAACTGGCTGATCAGAAGGTAATTTGCCTTCTATCAATGAATGATAAGAAATGGATGTGGCATAAAAGGCTGGGACATGCTAACTGGAGATTAATCTCTAAGCTTAGCAAGTTACAGCTTGTCAAAGGTTTTCCTGACATTGATTATCATTCAGATGCACTCTGCGGTGCATGCCAGAAAGGAAAAATTGTTAAAACATCTTTCAAAGCAAAAGACAATGTTTCCACCTCAAGACCCTTAGAACTGCTTCATATAGACCTATTTGGACCAGTTAGTACTGCATCCTTATATGGAAGCAAGTATGGATTAGTTATTGTTGATGATTATAGCAGATGGACTTGGGTAAAATTTCTGAAAAGCAAAGATCATGCATACGATGTATTCAGTAACTTCTGCATCCTTATTCAATCTGAAAAAGAAGCCAAAATTTTGAAAATCAGAAGTGATCATGGTGGTGAATTTGAAAATGAGCCATTTGAAGCTTTTTGTGAAAAACATGGAATCCTCCATGAATTCTCTTCTCCTAGAACTCCACAACAGAATGGAGTTGTAGAAAGAAAGAATAGAACGTTACAAGAAATGGCCAGAACCATGATTCATGAAAACAATTTGGCAAAACATTTTTGGGCAGAAGCTGTGAATACAGCGTGTTATGTCCAGAATAGGATCTATATTAGACCTATCTTGGAGAAAACAGCATATGAATTGTTTAAAGGAAGAAAACCCAATGTCTCTTACTTTCATCAATTTGGATGTACATGTTACATTCTGAATAACAAGCTCTACCTAAAGAAATTTGATGCCAAGGCCCAAAGAGGAATCTTCTTAGGTTACTCTGAAAGGTCAAAGGCATACAGAGTGTATAATTCAGAGACACTCTGTGTTGAAGAATCTATGCACGTTAAATTTGATGACAAAGAGCTTGAAGATAAAACTTCAAAGCAAGGTAAAAGTTTTGCAGAGATACAGGTTCCTGAAGACATTCCAGAACCTGGTCAGTCAGTTGAATCTGAAGATAGTTCAGAAGCAGCACCCACATCAGTTGCTCCTGATGAAGTCGCTCCTGATGAAGTTGCTCCTGATGAAGTTGCTCCTGATGAAGTTGCTTCTGATGAAGCACATAATGGCTCACAGCAAGCAGATTCATCCAACTATACTTTTAAATACAAGTCTTCTCATCCTCAAGATCAAATCATTGGAAGTAAAGAAAGTCCCAGAAGAACAAGATCACACTTCAGACAAGAAGAATCTATGATTGGACTAATTTCAATGATTGAACCAACAACTGTTGAAGAAGCACTTTCAGATGATGGATGGATCATAGCTATGCAAGAAGAGCTGAATCAATTCCAACGGAATGATGTGTGGGATCTGGTACCCAAACCTCCTCAGAAGAACATTATTGGAACAAAATGGGTATTCAGAAACAAGCTGAATGAAAAAGGTGAAGTAACCAGAAACAAAGCCAGACTTGTTGCTCAGGGGTACAGTCAACAAGAAGGCATTGATTACACCGAAACATTTGCTCCAGTTGCAAGATTGGAAGCAATCAGGTTACTTTTATCTTATGCAATTAATCATGGAATAGTATTATATCAAATGGATGTCAAGAGTGCATTTCTTAATGGTGTCATAGAAGAAGAAGTGTATGTCAAACAACCTCCTGGCTTTGAGGATCTGAAGCATCCTGACCATGTTTACAAACTTAAGAAATCACTATATGGCTTGAAACAAGCTCCCAGAGCTTGGTATGACAGACTAAGTAATTTCTTGATTAAAAACGATTTTAAACGAGGTCAGGTTGACACAACACTCTTCAGAAGGACTCTTGAGAAAGATATTCTTGTTGTGCAGATATATGTTGATGATATAATATTTGGTTCTACTAATTCATCTCTTTGCAAGGAGTTCTCTAAGTTAATGCAGGATGAATTTGAAATGAGCATGATGGGAGAGCTGAAGTTCTTCCTGGGCATTCAAATTAATCAAAGCAAAGATGGAGTATATGTTCATCAGACGAAGTATACAAAAGAGCTTCTGAAGAAGTTCAAGCTTGAAGATTGCAAACTGATGAACACTCCAATGCATCCTACATGCACCTTAAGCAAAGAAGATGAAGGATCAAAAGTGGATCAGAAGCTATACAGAGGTATGATTGGTTCTCTGTTATACCTCACTACATCTAGGCCAGATATTTTATTCAGTGTATGCCTATGTGCAAGGTTTCAGTCAGATCCTAGAGAATCTCATTTAACTGCAGTTAAGAGAATCTTCAGGTATCTGAAAGGAACAACTAATCTGGGACTTCTTTATAGAAAATCACCAGATTATAAGCTAATTGGATTCTGTGATGCTGATTATGCTGGTGACAGGATTGAAAGAAAGTCAACCAGTGGCAATTGTCAATTTCTGGGTGATAATCTGATATCCTGGGCTAGCAAGAGACAAGCAACTATTGCTATGTCTACAGCAGAAGCAGAATACATTTCAGCTGCAAGTTGTTGCACACAACTACTCTGGATGAAACATCAGCTGGAAGATTATCAGATACATGCTAACAGTATTCCTATCTTTTGTGATAATACTGCTGCTATTTGCTTGTCAAAGAATCCAATTCTGCATTCAAGAGCCAAGCATATTGAGATCAAACACCATTTTATCAGAGATTATGTTCAAAAAGGAATTTTAGATATACAATTCATTGATACTGAAAATCAATGGGCTGATATATTTACTAAGCCTCTAACTGTTGAAAGATTTGATTTTATTAAGAAAAATTTGAACATGCACTATGTGTCTGATTAAAATTGCTTGCTCCTGAATAAGAAGTTCAGGTTCTGAAGTCACTTCAGAAGCCATTGTCCTTCAGAAGCTCCTGAGTGAGGTCCTGAAGAAAATGTGCTCCTGATGAGTCATCAGAATCTCAATCTTGAGAAGAGAATCTTTGTGCTCCTGAATAGCAGAAGTTAGTGGAAGTTCTGGAGTTGCTCCTGGCGACATCTGTCCCACTAACTTATACAGCTCGTCTGAAATCTGACAGCGTGGCATAAATGTATTGGCGTATAACTCAAAAGGGCAATGATGTTAATTTTACTTTTCGTAGTACTATCTCACGCCCCCAACTGTCATTAATGCTATGTTTGTTTGTCCCCTGTTATTCAAACGTTTTTCGCTAAAAAGCACTTAATCAAAAACACACACTACTCACTTCACATCCTACACTTTCTGTTTTTGTTTTCGTATCTGCTAAGAAAAGTTCTCTCTCTCAAAACCCTAAGAACCCAAATCTCAAACTTCTTTAAACATCAATGGCTTCGTCAAGTTCTGTTCAAGAATCCAACGCTCAACTCGCAGTTCAGCAAGCTGAAGGTCAGCAAGAAAGGGCTGCTTACGAGATCAAAGGAGTCACCATGAGCCTAAAAGAATGGCAACTTAAGATTCAAACAGAGAATCCGGTGGATTTTGAATCTCTTGCTTATCATGGCTGTGACATCAAGAGGTTTTATGAAGTTCAAGGGCTGATGAACTATTTCAGTATGCTCAACGGTCCTACCTACAAGACATTAGTAAGACACTTCTGGGTAAGAGCATCAGTCTATGATAAAGCTGCATCAAAACTGGAGGAAGAAGAAAAAGTTTTGATTGATCCCTCTCTTGAAGGGAAAACCAGAGAAGAAATGGGTCTGGAACCATTCAGAGATATTCAGATCAGGTCAAGCCTGATGGGTATTCCAGTCTACATCTCTGAAGCTATAATTGCTTTTGTCATTGGAGCAGAAGCAACTGGAAAGTACTCCGGTGTAGATATACCAAACTCTCAGTCAAGCTCCTGGAGTGATTTGGTGAATAAAACTCTCTTCAATTCTACAACAGCTGGAAAATACTGTGACCTGAACATGATCAACAAGATGCTCTTGAAGATTCTCAATGAGAACATGCTACCTAAAGGAGGTGGTGGAGATCAACCATCTTTGGCTCACAAGGTATTTCTTCATCATCTCATCACTGGAGAAAAGATAAATCTGCCCAAGTACATCTTCAGGCATATGATTAAAGAGCTCAGGGAAAGCCAGAACAAGTGCAGAGTCTGGGTTCCCTATGGAAGACTGATCTTAGAAATCTTCCATCAAGGAGGCATCATTAAAGCTTTGAATGAAGTAAACTACTTCACTGATGAACAGCTGGAAACTGAGACCGGAAAGGTGTTGAATGCAAGCACCTTGAAGCATATGAAACTGATTCCTGAAGTAACCAAGCTGAAGACAGACATCTGTGAATCAAGGGTGGTTTCAAATCTCATGGAGGACTTCCCTCCTATCTGCAAGAAAGACACCCTGGCTGTTCAAATGGCTCTCATTGCTGATCACTATGAGACCCATGGAAAGCTGATTAGTCTGGATGAAGTTCCAGAGGAAATGTATGGACAAGAACTTCCTGTAGCTAAAGGAAGAAAATCTAAAAGAAAGGTACTTACTCAAGAAGAGTACTTAGAAGGTGAAAATCCTTCCAAGAAGGCGAAGAAGGAAAAGGCTCCTAAAAAGTCTATATCTGGTGCTCCTGAAGAATCATCATTTCAGGAAGAGGTTCAGGATCTGAACCCAGGAGCTATTATTCCTCAGAAGACCAGAAGTGGCAAGCAAATGGTTTCAGCATCTACAACAACAACGAAAGTGAAGCAGATTCCTCAAAAGAAGAAAAGGACTCAGAAACTAAGGAAATTGAAGGAATCTGTGTACACTGCTGAAGAAAGTGCAGCTGTAGAGGCTACCGAACTGGTTACCAGGGAGGTAAGAAAGAAGAAGAAGGCTGAATCTGAAGCTGTTCAGAAGGCTTTGGAGCTGGCTAAGGAAATAGAAGTACCTACTGAGGTCTTGCTCAAGGAAGATGCTGCTGAGGTTGCTGAGCAAGCTCTGATGAGCTCATTAGAACTGCAAGCTGAAGTTGCTACTGAAGCTGCAAGTATTCTAGCTACTCCTGGATCAGATTTTATATCAGGTACATCCTCCTCACAACCCTTAATACATATAGAATCTGACTCCACTCCCTCATCACCTTCTCAATCCAAAACCTCATCATCCTCATCTTCTGATATTCCTATTAGCATCCTCAGAAGAAGCCTATCACCATCCTCCAAACTCCACAAAAATTCTTCCAAACCTATTTCTCCTTTCAAACCATCTGAACCATCTATCCAAGCTAGGGTCAGTAGTTTGCTAGAGTTACAATGCAGCAAACTACCCCCTAATCATCCACTTCAACCACAAACCATTAAACCTGTCAACATGATTTTACCTGACAAGCCAAAAGATGACTCTGTTATAAATAATCTCAGCAGTCATCTATCCGGTGAACTTCCAAACTTTAACCTAACACCACAAAAAGCCTCTGAAGTAACAACTTCACAAGTTGCTTCAGAAAGCCCCCATCAACAAGCACCTGAACCACTTGTGTCCCCATCTGCTTCTGAACAGTATGTTCCTGAACAATCTGTTCCTGAACAAACTGTTCCTGAACCAACCATTTCTGACCATGCTCCTGAAACTCTTTACACTGAAAATGCTATGGAGATTGATGATTCTGTCATTGATCCTGATACACAAACTACTCAATCTTCTCCTATGGAGGTTGACCAGTCTGCTTCTGATCAGGCACAATCACAATCTGAAAGCAATACTCAATCATCAACCTTAAATAACCTACAAATTCAACCCTGTGCTCCTCCCAAGCCTAGAAAACAACCTTCACCACCCACCAGATTCTTAGATTCTAATGTATTAAAGGGCGTGTGTGAGGACATAGCTGACAAGATGATCAAGCTCATTTCATCTAGAAGTGACTTGAGTCACAGAGAAAGCTATGAGAAACAATGGAGTAGGCTCAAGGAGAGAGTTGAGTATGTCATGCAAGCACTGTCCTCAACATGTGTAGAAGCTCAAGAGCAAGCTAAGCAGAATCTTCAGGACTGGCTGAACGGCATAAATGAAGATCTTGAAGAGGTTAAGATAACTGGAACTTGGGCTAGATCATCTTTAAGTATCAGAGGAAGAGAACCAACTGATTTTCTGCCTCAGTACATTCATCCCAAGGACCTGGACTTATCCTTCCTTACAAAGGTCAATCTAAAGGCATCAGCTCCTGATCTAGCTTTAGCTCAAGAGAACAAGATCTTAAAGGAAAAGAATAAGAAGCTGGAAAAAGATCTCTTTGAGCAAAGGCTACTGTTTTTAGAACATAAAGCTGAAACTGATGCTAAGCTGGAAGAAGCCAGGATCAGAGAAGAAAATATGGCCAGAAGCCTAGCTGAGATGAAGCAGAAGCAAGAGGAAAACAATGACCTCCTGAAGAAGATTCTTGAAAACACTCTCAAACAAACCAACCCATAGTTGCACACCCTTTGTTGTTTGTTGTGTTTTTCAGTTTGTTCTTTTATTAACTGTATATGCTTCTGAATTCAAACACTTCTACATATTTCTTTGCTCTTGATCTTATTAATTGTTTCTGATTTATTAATTTTTTTTAACGCATTTCACTTGTGATATTGATTATGCTCTGAATCCTGTTACTATGTTTTTCTCTTTCTTTTGTTACTTTCTTTTTGTTAATGACAAAAGGGGGAGTAAGTGTGATAGTATTTAAAGGTCCTGAGCCCCATTAAGTTTTTTTTAAATTAACTTAACTGAACCATTATCTCTCTCTATCACTTCTATTCTCTTTGATTATTTTACTAAGCGTTAAATGAATCTAATTAACAAAGATAGAACTCAGGGGGAGCTTACAAACCTCACCTTAAAGTACTATTAGACTCAGGGGGAGCTTACAAACCTCATACCCTATAAGTCAACTTGTTAATTAGATTAACAACAATTGATCAAATTTTTAAATACTATGGTTTGTCATCATCAAAAAGGGGGAGATTGTTGGAACAAAATGTGTTTAACAATAAACCCTAAAGAGTTTTGATGATAACAAAGTATTAAAAATTGACAATTGGTATTGCTAACATTTGTTCAAGTGTACAGGACCATAAACAAAGTGATTTATCTCATCAAGGTTCTGAACGAACAAATAAAGAGCAAAGGAAGTATCTATTTAAAACTTAAAGCGCTCCTGAAGTCTAGCGCTCCTGAAGACTAGCGCTCCTGAAGACTAGCGCTCCTGAAGACAAGAGCTCCTGAAGAGTATGACGTCATCAGAAGCTGAAGGTTCTCAGAAGCTGATTCTTCGAAGCAACAGTATTTCACCAGATTTCAAGATTCAAGTGTTGTATTTTGGAGCGAAAATTATGGAGCATTGGCATAAGATTAGTGGATTTAAGCAACGGTCATTTCAAAAGGATTTGAAGTCATTTTGTTGCAAATAGACAAGAAGCGTTGACATTGTACTTTGTACGAACTGTACAACCACCTTCTCCACTACTCTGTTAATTGTCTCAGCAAACAGACAAGAATAACAGCTCTTATGTACAACCAAGCCTGTATCCTTGTTCCTTCTCAACTGGAATGGATTTGAAATTGATTCTTTATAGGACAACAACTAAATCAGGCAAAGAATCATTGGTGAAAGATCAAGCTTCAGCAACGACTCTTTTTGAATGTGTTGGCACTTACAACGTTCACTTCACACCTCTATATAAAGGAGTGAAGACTTGAAGAACAATAAGACTCTACAATATTTCAAAAGCGCCAAAACTCTGTCAAATTGTCTAAGCATTAAAAGTTCACTTGGAATTTCAGTTTTCAAGTTCATATCTTTGAAATTCTTAAGTCTAAAGAGTCTGTATCTGATTTGTATTGTGAACACCACTGATTGTATATCAAGTGTTCAATCTCAAACATTTTCTGTGCAATTTTGTTTGATAGAAGTCTCTTGCATGTGTGCTTGAGCATTAGAAGTCTCTTGATTGTGTTCTTGAGCATTTGAAGTCTCTTGCTTGTGTGCTTGAGCATTTGTAATCAGATATTACTTTTAGTGAACTCTCCTTGGAAGTGCAAGGGGGACAGGACTACTTCCGGATTGTGGAAGGAACCTGTATAAATCTTTTGTGTCCTGCTTCTTCTCTTTTCTCTCTGTTTTTCATTCCGCTGCATACGCTCCTGAACAGTATCTTCAGAAGCTGTCTATCTAGCTTCTGATCATTCTGGTTCTGTGCTTTGAAAAGAGAAAACGTTTTTTTTTTTTAACACAATTCAACCCCCCCCCCCCCCTTCTTGTGTTTTTCTCCCCTTCATTTTACTCTATAATTGCTCATTTGAAAATATTTTAGCTCAATGTATCAATGATAATTTTTCTTTTATTATTCCTTAAGGTCTCAGGTTCGATTCTTCCTGATATTAATTTGGGCGATCTATAATTTAGCTACTTCAAAAAAAAAATCCCTTTTTTTTATTGATCGTGAGAGAAATTTCCAAAATATATTTGGAAAGTTGCAGTGGTTAAATAGAGACATTGTAGATAAAAGGTGTAATTCTTGATTATTGAAGCAATGTAACCATTCATGAACAAAACTCTTCCAAGTTAATATAATCCCATGTTGATTTGTTAAAAAAAAAAACAAAACTCTTCCAAAGAGTTGTTTCCCTTCACCATATGACATAAGTTTCTCTTTAAATAGAGACACTTTGGAGGCGTGAAAAAAAGTCAGAAACAGACATAGAAAATCACATTCTTGTGAGTCTAAATTGTGCCGAAAATTATAATAATCATTCTTTCTTTTCACTAGTGCACGAGGGAAATTGACATAACTTTATTTTGTAAACTACCATTGCCGATACGCTTGGTGTGAATGTGCAAGTCGCGTCAAGGATTCTATCATATCCCGAATGTGATTCGTCGATATAACCCATTTACATCCGATTGACATAACTGGTGGGGGCACTCGTTATCCATACTTCTTAAAGAGTGCCCCGTGAGCACTTGTTAACAAGACTCATAGCCTATTTTGAGTTAGCTTTTTCTACTTTCATAATTACCCTCAAATTTCAATATAAATAACACATATAAAAAATAGATAAGAGTAAATTCAATATTAAAACAAAAT
The DNA here is from genome assembly GCA_958299785.1 of Medicago lupulina. Lineage (NCBI taxonomy): Eukaryota > Viridiplantae > Streptophyta > Magnoliopsida > Fabales > Fabaceae > Medicago > Medicago lupulina. The sequence goes on along the minus strand of OY283145.1, from coordinate 18,430,634 downwards.
GTAACAAATTGTATATGTATGATTTTTTTTCCTTATCATTTAAAAAAGACAACGAATGAGAGTAAATTTAAATATTAAAAAAAGTAAATTCAATATTAAAACAAAATGTAACAAATTGTATATGTCCGATTTTTTTCCTTACCATTTAAAAAAGATAACGGATGATAGTAAATTTAAATATTAAAAAAAGTTTAACAAACACATTATTTTATTTTTGGTTACCACACAAAATATATCGTGCAACAGACACGATATGTCCGGGTTTTTTTCCTTTTATCCTTAAACAAAGTGTAACAAATTATATGTCATGTCACTATAAATACTAGTGAAAAGACGGGCGGGAGTGCCCGTCTTTCCGCTCTTTTTATTACGCTAACGTATTAAAATTATGAACGGTATTTCTTTTTATGAAATTTTGGTTTTGATTAAAAGTAAAAATGTAAATGTTTGTTGTTTTTTTTAATGACACAAACAAGAATATTTATTATAGAAAAAGTTGTTTAAGAGTATAATTGGAATAATTAAAAAGTAAGTATAAATATACTCATCTAGTTTTTTAGACTTTTTAAATGATAAAGAAATAAAAACAGATATACATATATTCATATCGTGTTTGTTACATTTGTTTTAATATTTAAATTTATTCTTTTCTATTTGTTACATGTGTTATTTGTATTGAAAATTAAAGATATTTTTGGAAAGAAAAACCCAACCCAAAAGTGTTGAAAGGGGTAGTTTTCTTTATATATAGAATAAATTTTTTGCTCACGTTTGTTACTAATTTTTTTTTAGAGGATTTAAAGTTCAGTCTTTAACGATATTTTTTGCTCACATTTGTTACTAATTTTTTTTAGAGGATTTAAAGTCCAATCTTTAACCTTATTTTTTGCTCACGTTTGTTACTATTTTTTTTATTTTTTTTAGGATTTAAAGTCCAATCTTTAACATTATTTTTTGCTTACGTTTGTTACTAATCTTTTTTTAAATGATTTAAAGTCCAATGTTTAACATTACTTTTTGCCCATGTTTGTTACAATTGATCAAAGGCTAAGGAAGAGTAACTTATATTAATAAAATAAAATAATAAAATAATATGGAAATACTGTTTTTTGTGGAAGAGATATGAAAATACTTGACAATCTTTGTCTTTGAAATTGAGGGAAACAACACAGATGTACAACATAAAAGCGGCTGATAAAAAAGTAACATGAGTTTTTGTTTTGTGCTAGATTTTTGTGAGTTTGATTGGTGGTTAACGAAGGTAAAAGAGGGTGAACGGGGAAGATTAGTGATATAAATTAGTAATCCACGTGTTATTTTATAAGGAAGTATGTGTAATTTTTATTTTTAAATTAAATTAAATTAAAGTTATTCTTATTTATTTTTTACATGTGTTACTTGTATTTAATCTTAAAAGTATCTTTGGTAAGAAAAGTCCAACCCAAAAGTGTACTGAAAGGGGTAGTTTCCTTTATATATAATATAGATAAATATAAACAATAATAAAAGGTTTTATTTTTTTTTTAAGAAGCTAAATTATACTCCATCCAAATTGGCATTATGGAGAAACGAAGCTGAGACCTTAAGGAATAATGAAAGGAAAATTATTATCGATACATGAAGATTTGCTTCCGCAATATAAGCACATAAATTTTGTGACGAGTGTAGTGCAATTATTTAACCATGTTTTGCAAATAAAATAAAAAAATATTTAATAAAAACACTTCATTAACATTGATATTTTAAAAATAGTTATTAGTTTTCAAAATTTTGTCATATTAACTTTCTCATATGAATACATAAAAATTTACATCGGCAGATATAAGCAAATAAAACCATCAGCGAACGCAATGCAAATATTTAACAGATTTTTTTAAAAGGAAATAATATTTAATAAAAACATTACATTCATATTGATAATTTTCATTTAATGCATTTAAATAGTTTATTTGATTCAAAAGAAATGTTGGACCTAAAATAAATCACAATTCGGTTGATCACAAATAAAACATTGTTGTAGTTCATCGAATCTAGATAAATAGTATGAATTTATAAAAAAAGAATAATATTTAAATATAAAAAAAATGAAATGAATGAATTCATATTTTTTATTTTAGAAATATTTATTATTTCATATATATATATATATATATATATATATATATATATATATATATATGCACATATTCTAACCAAAAAAAATATACACATATAAATTGATTTTTTTTTACTATAGCTTGGATTATAAGTTGCTCACTAATAAGTAATAACATATAATTTGCATTCCATTCCATTTCATAAAAGATGTATTGGTCAAGTGGTAATGTTATATGATCAAGTATGTGTGTGCCATGGTTTGATTCCCATGGATGATGTTTTTTATTTTTGATGATTTTTTGTAAAGGATGAACCAGATTCGAAAAGAAAAAAAAATTGGAGAGTGATTGGATTGAAGGAAAAATTTAATTAATTTGATGGTTTAAATTGTAAAATGGCATAATTTAAAATGAGATTAATATGCAAATAATAAAATACATGCTAAATTGTGGAATAAAATAATAAATTTTATTTTTATAATGAAGGCTTTTTTTTGGTTTGGGTAAATTGCCCACCAATTTTCAAAAGCAATTTAGAAAGAACCCTAAAGAGGTCGTGTTCAATTTCGTAACGGATCTAGTACACTAGTAATTAAATTGATTTAGAAATCAATATGCAAAATTTATATCAAAGGTTGATTTTATACATACGAGAAAACATCAAATCAACATTCAAATTATAATCATTATTATTTTTTAAATGTATTGATTTCTTATGGTACTTGGTTGAGAGTAAATAAAATATTAAGTCAAAATAAATAATAGTTCTTTTAATATCAATCCAAATAAACAAAAAGAAAATAATTGAAAATAAGTTGTAGGCTCCGTTTGGTTTGAGCTTATGAAAAATAGCTTATGTAAATAAATAAGTTTTTATTTTAATTTATCAACTCTCATTAAAGAAAATTGTATCTTCATAAACAATTTTTTCATAAACTACCTTAACAACTTATAAATAATACATAGAAACTAATTTATTTGCATAAGCTTTTTTATATAAGCTCTAAAATAAGCTAATCCAAACGAGCCCATAATGAATAATAGGCATACCTTCTTCAAAATGACAAAATTTTGTCTTACTGGTTCCAAATTTAATCAAATAAATCAAAGTTGAACAAGATTTATCTTGGACATTATTACCAAAGCAACCGATAGGAAAAACTATAACAACGCTTCAAAATACATAAAATCTTGCCATGTTTGTGGATCTGGTGAAGACAAAACAAGATAAGACTAAAATATTAAAAATAATCAAAAGAAATTTATGCAATTGATAATAAAAAATATGAATGATTTGAGATCTGTAACTCACCATACCGTAATCATCATAATCAATTCATATATGCGTACATATTATTTTCATCAATGAAAGATAGAGAGAATGTGGAAGGCTGCCTTTATTATACTTTGCGAGCACAAGGTAGTGAGGTTTTAGTAGGCTAGAGAGAAAGAGAGCAATCAAGCTTCGGCGAAGCACAACTGACCTTTTCTAGTATTATCAACCAAAGTAAAATCATACATTTATATAGAGTTTACAAGATGATAAGTTAGGGTTAAGTTAAGTTTTTGTTCTGGACTGCCCAAATGAGTAAGCCTATTTGAGACCAAGCCCAATTCACCATTGAGCCAGTTACTTGCTTCACACCCCCTCCCCGCGAGGGGGGGGGGGGGGAGTGTGTGCATAGAATATGAAACGCCGATCTAAACACAAAATCATAACGGCCCCCATAATTGCCAAATTGTAATGTTTTACAGTTACGGTTCCCATAGCCATACCTATCGAACAATAGTCTTCCGCCATCAACAACAACACTTGTACCTCCCCTTTCTATATAAGGGGTCTCCTTTTATTTAGAAAATACGAAATTTAATATTGTCTTGTTCAAACGGTGGCAGGATCGTCAATCATATACCTGCACTTAGAGATTAGGTCAACCGAAAGTTGAAAAGCAAGAGAACAGACATATACAAATTAAAGCAGACACTTGAATCATAAACTGAATAAAAACTTTATTAACTGAATCCAATAAATAAGATGAGGTTCATCATGGAACCCTAACCAATAGAGGTTTAGGTGCTCATGAAAACCGTCATCATTACAAAGCAATGGATAAACATACACTAGAAAGAACAAGGGGAGGATGAAACCATTTTCCTTTAAGCTCTGATGCTTAACCTTTGCCTTGTACTGCTAGGTTTTTGAATGAATAAATGTATGTTCAAGGTTTCCTATTTATATTGCATCATTACTTAGTTATTAAGAAATGAGAAATAGACTTTTTCTTGCGATCCATCTTGGAAAACAAGCGAAGAATGTGCTGGACTTGAGAAATGAAATAGACTTTTACGTAGTTATTGGGAAAGGACAAGGGCACATAGTTGGACTCGCAAGGGCATATGAGGCTGCCTTGAAGGCTGTCTAATGCGTAGGGTGCATGACCCATCCTCAAGGGTGCATGGACACATATGGTTTCACGGTTCAAAGAATGTGTTGGAGGTGTAATATGTGATTCATTAATAGAAATAGTTTCATCGTTAGTAACTACAATTGGATCATGGGTCACAACATTTGCATCAACATTGTCGTCATTTAGTAACAACAATTGCATCATGAGACATTACATTGGCTTCAACATTTTCACCATTTTCAACACGATTAATAACCGTTTCTGCAGGAATACTCGCCGCTGCTTCAAAAACCATGGAGGATCCTGTGTCGTATGCATTCTTGTTTTTAACATATTCCTGAATTGTTTTCCTTGGAACAGGTGCAGGTTTCCTACCACAATCTACCATTTCCACAGCCTTCTAAGGGATCAGCAAACGATAGACCGTTAAGTCATTGATAAGCAATGTCCACTTTGAAAGCAAAGTTGTCTCGTTCAACCAATATTTCATAAAATATACATCGAGACAAATCTATATCAACTAAAATACAAGCGTAATGTCTAAACACTATTTTTTGTAGGACTATCAATAATTAAAGGAGTACCTATAGCACCAGAAATTTCTAAAACAGTACGGTTATGCCAATAATCCTAACGAAGTTCTATCAATCGGTTCCAAACTTGAGCATCAGTTTGCCTTTAAGAACGTGTTTTCAAATCCATAGTCCACTTAGATAAATGAAGCGGACCTGGTTTCATGTTAATAGTGCCTTGTGCATAAACCAACCTTAAGTCCTCAACCGAGCCAAAAGTAAACTCAAATGACCCTCGGCCTAAGGGTATCAACTGCCATGGCTAAGTGGTTTTCCAAATCTTTGACAACTTCAAAGACGAGTCCCTTTGTTTAGGACTACTTGTCCATGGACTTTCCGCTGAGATTCCTCCAAACCCTTCTCATACTCATGTTGTGTAATTTTAATAAAGATAATCTCCCTTAATCTACGACGGCATGTAGGAAACCACCACCACAAAAGATTGATTGACCGCATGTGCCTTGGGCTGCATTTTGGAAACCAAGCAAGGTCATTGGTCTACCATGGTTAAATAGCACACAAGTCACGAACATAGCGAAATTGCAATCAATGGAACTGAGAGTTGGAACCAAATGGAAATTGCACAAATAATTGCTTCACGATTCCAATTGAAAGTCGGAACCTCTCAAAGGAAGCAAACTATTTCCTAGATCTAGGTGGAAACCAGCAATGTTAGTTTGAAAACGATGAACAAAGAAAAATTTGGTTAAATCAGTTGACATTCAATCAAATCACTAGAATGTGTAAACCTTCACAGAGTGTTTCCCTAGTGAATAATTAAGAATTTCAATTAATCAAACATGTAATTACTCTATGTATCCTCTATTAACTTAAGTTTTTTGTTAATTACTACTGCTTCCGTATTAGAATGCAGACAATTACATTGTTGTCAGATAAGCACACATTTGTTTTGAATCTAAGCATTGTGTCATTAAATGAAATATGTCGTTTATTTTACAATTGAGAATCTTATGATCTTGCTTTATCGTGTCATGAAAAATGATGTTTATTTTTATTACAAATATGAATGCATGTAAAATAGGTTATATTCCAAACAACTCTATGGAGCATTATTTTACACAAACTTTTAATACAGAACACGATGATTGATCTTTATGTGTAGTTAGTCAAAATTTAATATGTCTTTGCTACACAAAACGGGAAAGTACAATTTTTTACAAAGAGCAGTGCTATTTCATGCGACACAAATCATGCTGAAGGGAAATGCTTTATATCGCGACAAATGTGTATCCCGAATTTGGTAACTATCACTTGCACCGACCTGTATTATCATCTGGCTTAATAATTTAACTTCTCCCTTCAACAAATGTGATTTTTGCAGCACAATTCTCATAAATTGTGGATGGGTTTAACTGGTGAGGTATTGCTTTGCACTGACATGCTATAAATTGGAGTGAGTTGTCTGTGCCATCTTTACACAAACGGTGGGGTTCCTTTTACTTTTGATGTGTCCATTTTCTCTTTTCATTTTAATAATAAATATACACACAATCCTATTTTTTTATGCAAATTTTATGGTACACCCACAAATATGAGTGTATTGGTACACCAAATCAATAAATTAATAGTTAAAAGTGTTATTTTTTGAAGAGAAAAATTGTTTTCTATCACCTATAATTAATTCTTATTTACCGAAAACGTCAACAAAATAAAATTTAATTTTTCTGAATTTTTAGTACTCATAGTAGAGAATTTTGATTATTTTTTACAATAAAATGTAAAAAAAAATTAGTATGATTTTTATAAACAATGAAATGATGTTTTTTCTTATGAAATGACATTTTCTAAAATATAAATATCAACAAATAACTCTTTATTCCATAAAAATAATAGTTAATTTAAAGATTTTTGAAGTAGGAGTACCGGTACACCTTAATTTGCGGGTGTACCGTAGAAGCTCCATTTTTTTATAACGTAGTTATTATGTATAAAAACAACATTCGTGAAAATTCAGGATCAATTGTGTGGCGATATATAGCATAGCCCCATCCTGAATTGTTCCCAAATAGAAATGGGCCAGTTAAAATTGTTTGCTTGCCAGAATAAACGGGAGAGAGAGAGTGGGCCATCAGGAGAGAGAAACAAATAAATGCATTGAAATGTTTTTCGCGTATCATTCGCTATAACAGTCTCTCGCTGGACTTAGCAATTTCCTTTTACAAATACTGTGTAAATACAAATACGTGTTTGTGTGTGCATATATATATATATATATATATATATATATATATATATGGGATCAAATTTTATTTGACACCAAATCTAGACCTTAAACTTTTTTTAATCTAAAGGTCCGTATATATTATTCACTTGAAAAACATCATGCTTCTCTAAGCGAACGTCTCTGTTGTAACAAGATGTTCTTGCTCACACTTTCCTTTCCTCTTTAATGGCACCAAATCTAGACCACTGTACACTCTTATTCCTTTCCTCTTTAATGGCACAACCTCCGTAGATAACTCTATCAAGATGATCTTGCATTATCATATAAATATTGATACATATTGAAAAGAAAATACACATTCCAAACCATGCCATGAAGAATTATATTTTACTTTAAAAATACATTAATTTGTAAAAAAGATTTTATTGATTTAAGAAATATTTTAAAATTGAGACATTTAGATAATGGTTCAAAGATTTAAACTTATTGGTTTAGAACAATTAACATTTTGATTGACTGGTTATGATTCAAAATTTAACATGTTGATTTGACTGGTATAGTTTCTAAAACCTTAATTTTAAATAGATGTAAGACGTTTGCCAATGTAAAAGGTATCATACCTATAATGGAATTAACGTCATTGTTATTACTATCACTAATAGCAACAATGTCATACCAATTTATATGTTGCATTCCTTTAACATCAATGCAACAGGATTGACAAAAAAATTATTTGAAGCAAAAACATTAGGTTCAAAGAAAAAATCATTTCTAGACCAAGCCTCAAACCGTCCATCTGACCATGAGTTGATCCATAAGCCTCCTTTAATTTTTTTCTAAGTAATCATTTGTCTTTCTTTTTCATTTCTAGCCTAATTCTCCATATTGTCTATATTTTTTTATTTTTTTTTATTTTTGCTTTTTTGTTTTTTTGAAACAACAAATTTTATTTAACCATCAGATCCCTGCTCAAGACGAACAGAAATCGGTAAAACTGAGAATACAAACTAAAGGCGTCGTATATAGGCGGAACACCTGAAAATAAACACCCTAAAAACACCCCTGAGGACATCACCCACCAAAATACACGTCATCACCTAAAACAGACTCCTTCATGAAAACGACCACTGTTAAAACGATATCCCACACCATTCATCGTCACTGCTCACCCCAAACGAAACACCCCTCAAAATTAAACTCCCAGTCCTCCACACCAAAGTTGAACCACATCTGAAAAGCTCTTATCCGAAAAGATCAATCAGCTTCCACCACCTCTTGACCTCCGATCCACCGAAAGAAACCATAAAAATTCCAAAACCAAACTTGAGCCTAAGAACTGACTCTCGATCTCGAATCAAAAGTGATCGACCCACCAGACTTTAGGACCAAATCAAAAGGACACCGTTCACTTCCGGTACACCAGAGAAGCACCAAATCAAGCCAAACAATATGGCAGCTAGACACCAATTCCCGATCTCGAAGCAAAAGTAATAGGCCCACCTGAAACCAACACACAAAAAGTAAGACTAACGACATGGTAAGTAGTAGTGCAAACAACGAACCGATCAAAAGGAAAAGGCTCAGCTCAACCGGACCCGCTCCCTCCAAAAACCCTAAACACCTTATCGGCCCAAAAAGCGCAAACAAGAGCCAGTGACGACGAACAAGGACCTGCGTAACAATGGCAACCTCCAGAAGCAATCACCCCCAACAAACACTTGCCTCCTCACCTAAACACCACCAGCTACCGGCGCAAACAAACAAAATCTGAAACCCACAACCATCGGCGCAAACAAATCCCAACCACCACGATCCTTACGACCACAAACGATCCGGGAGTTCGTTGAAGGAGGATTAATCGTGAATGAAAGAGATGTTGCTACACCTATAGCCATCGGAAACAGACCACACCTATCGGCACCACACATCACCCCCTCCACACCACACGTCCGTCACCACCACCAACCACCCCGTCACCACCTACACTCCAACCAAACCACCCTCCAACAGTCGACACACCTTCCGCCGCCGGAAAACGGACCACACATCCCTACCATTCACTTCGGCTCCCTCCACCATATTGTCCATCTTAATTACCATTTGAAAGTCCATTACAAAGTTTAGGCCCTTCTACCCTATTGTTTTGGCAAGCATCATCAACGTTTTTGCCATTAGATATTTCCTTTAACTTTGCTAGCTTCATTTTCTTGATTTTCTGCTTTTCAACTTATAAAACCTGATTTCCACTGAGGGAGTTTTCTTTCTTAGGTTCTCCTGATTCATCTAAGAAAACTCCTATAGTATATAACTAATATGAAATATAATGCATTCTTGCTCATGTTATTATTAGTTTGATTTGAGTACATGAAGACAAGCCTTCTTAATCATGAAACAAAGTGAACTTATTGTGTTAAGTACATAAAAGGGGTAAAAAGTAACACACCTTTTCCAATGTAGATTCCTTTAGAGGCACAATAGCAGTATTATTAACCTTGTTTAATTCTATATCTTTTGAAGCCAACTTGATAAACATATTAGACATCTATTTAACGTCGGATGCGTTGGTTGTATGAGCTAGAGAACCAGTAGTTTGTTGACCTTTTTTTATCCTATAAGTTTTCTCTTGTTTCAAAACTAACTTCCAAAATGATACAAAATTAAAACACACAAAACTCAAATTACATTCGGACCTTAACTTACATGTAACGGCTACATATTTTGTCGTTTCGTCATATCTGAACTCAACACACAAAATTCGTTGTCTTTTAAAAAAGCATACAATAAAATAGTTTACCATTTTACTCTCGGTATAATAGAATAATTCTAAAAAAATAACCTATTTAAAAATATATAAAAAAATGTGATCCAAACCTCCCCAAGAGTCATTTGTAGTAGAATCGAAGGACACAAGGCCTTCTATTTCATAGATTTGTACGTTTATCAATCAAATTCATTGTTTTTTCTTGCCAATTCATTATGGTAAACCACACAAAAAAAAAATGGTTAGCATCAAAATAAACATCAAACTCAGAAATCAAGGACACACAATTTTTAGATAGTCAAATTAAACCTCAAAACACAATTATCCTACAACCCATCAAATGATATTTTTTCTTAATATGGATCTTGAGCTAACAATTACTCAATGCGAACTATCTACAACATTTGTTTATGTTGACCACACAATACTTCAAATACTCATTTCAGTCCATTAATTAAGCTCCATAACCACACTCACAAAAAACAGTTGAATGTTGGACAATTTATGTTTCAGTAACATCATGCGCACACAGGTTTTGACAATTTATGTTTCCTTTCATCACTCACAAGCGATTAGAAATTATTAAGTAATTACATCTCTTTAGTAATTAATTCACAATCAAAACCAATCAAGAACTAACACAAACCCATATCCGACATGAACATGTCGACATCTATTATAATTCGAGAAATTAAAATAATTGAATGTAACTACATATCACTTCTCCATGGATTTGAACTGAACAAATATGCATGATTAAATACTATATAATATTTTAACTAAATCAATAAATAGATAAATTAAAAAATATAAATTATGTATATTAATATTCTATCATCTAGTAGTATTTGCCAACAATACAAGAAGCTCAATCAAATTAATAGAAAATAAGAAAATAACAAACACACATAGTAGTTTAGAAATGTACCTGATGACAAGATTTTCCATTTGTAAGTTGATAAGTCAATAATTATTTGATTTTAAATTTTTATTTTATTAAGATTTTAGTTGTTTTTAATTACTTTTTAGAACTTTAGTACTTTAATTTGTTGTTATTTAATTTCATGAACAAATATGGTGAAAGATTGAATCTTGGATCAACAGAAAGGGTTTTGGAGCATGGTTAAGGAAAGGAAGGATCTAGAGCATGATTTGGGGCTGATTGAGATCAAAAATATGAAGATTTTATACAAAAATATCAAGCATGGTTGTGCCTGACAAAGCCCAAACCGTGCTAGCAATCAAATAACAAAGTGCCAAAACCAGATAAATTGGCACGACCTGTGCCTGCACAGGCATGGCCGTGCGTGATGCCATCTCCCTTTTTGTTGTTTTACTCAGCAAGCCAGGCACGGCCCATGCCAAGCTAGGCACAGCCGTGCTAGTGTTCCAGACTGCTATGTTTGTTTCTTTTCTGACCTAAAAGCCCATGGGTTGCTTGCTATGTAATTTTTATGCCTATTCTTAGGGCTTAAGTTAGCTTTTAGGCTATAAATAGAGCAGCCATCATACTTGTTTAATCATCTTTTGTTCTTGGGAATTTTATGTGACAACTATTTCTTTGAATAAAAGTTCTTGCTTTTCTTATTTCTTTTATTATTCTTGTTCTTTTATTTTCCGCTATTCACATTCATGTTCTTCTCCTTCTCCTTAATCTCTATGTCTACGATGAACATGAGTGAGTAGATTTCTTTGTCTTCGGATTGTTGGATGAGTCTAATGACCTAATCCTATCAAACCAAGTCTAGAACTCTAATTTTATGTAACCCTAATTTCTAATTTAATCTCACCGATCTTAATTCTTATTTCAAATACTAACTGATGGATCGAAAGAAGAAGGTTAATATTGGACATGTGAGATTAGACAAGGTTTTTGAAACATGATAATAGTCTAGAAAACCTTGAGAGCTTAAAGTTTCGTTCTTAATGGGTCTCAACAACGATCAACCATGACAATAGGCGTGGTTGTTGTTGAAACACACTCATTGATTTCGAGAAAAACCTTAATATGCTTTAAAGAAACTGGTCTTTAGAAATAGGTCTAACATAAAATTAGTATATAGATTTAGATTGTGAAAGATTTGTCATTATGATGAACCAATAATCATAAGGTGCTTTTTATTATTATTTACATCAATCAAAAATCCAACTTTTAAAATCTTTAATCTTTCAGCTAACCCTAATTTGAAAAGAGAATCAAAATCAAAACAACTCTATGTTGGAACGATACTTCTTTATTACTTCGGTAAACCATGCACTTGTGGATTTTACACATCATATGACCAAGTTAATACGTTATAAGCATTAAAAAGGGTAATTTCTCACCCGAACAAACAGACACACATTTCAAGAAAAATTATCAGAGTATCCAGCCACTCAACTTACTCTAAATTTTTTTACCAATATGATTAAAATGTCTTATTGGATCTCCTCCATGTAGCAAGGATATGGATCATATTTCCGGTTGTGGTTGTATTTTTTGTGATGCAGATGTTAAATGGACTAAAGGCTACACTAAGAAGATTGGAGCTTGTGATACCTTACATGTTGAGATGTGGGGTTGTATTTGGGTATAGAGATGGCTTGGCGAGAGCATTTTGATCATCTTATAGTGGAAAGTGACTCGAAGATATTGATCGACATGATTTCTGACAATTTCAAGTTTAACGGGAATATCCCTATTTTAGTTTATCGTATCAGGAAACTGTTGAGACTGGATTGACATGTGTAAATCAACCAAACTCAGCGCGAAGGAAATAGGAGTGTTGATTGGCTTGCTAATTTTAACATTTCTCTAAATCATTTGAATTTGATTGTTTTGGAGACTCTTCCTATTGAGCATCAAGGAATGTCCGATTAATTTCGTAGTTTCTTTTATGTTAGGCTTTGCCTTCTTTTTGTACTAAAAAAAGTTGGTTTCTCTTCATTGTGTTATTTAGTAGCCTTTAGTGTTTTTTTTATTATTATATATTTTATGAACATGTACCTTGTGACTATGGGTTGTATTCTGTCTAATTTATTACGGTATATTTGTGTAGTATTTTACTCTGTTGTAAGTTAACGAGTGTCTTAAAACATTTTATTTTTTTATTATACAAATGCGTTAAATTTCAATTTCAATTAACCAAGTTTGTGATTGCATTTTTGTGATATTTGTCATGTAGTTGCTCATCATGCTTCATTGTCGGTCTAAAGGAAACTTCAACCTATTTTCAAGGTAAATTTTAGTTTCTTTTCTTTAATTTGTTGTAAAATGATATCAAATTTACTATACTTCTTTCGTGGCATAACGTCTTATGTTAGACAAACGACAATATAATAACAAAATAATAACATTCATACTTAATAAATATAATCACGGTAACGTTTGTAGCAAACAATCAAAACAAAACTTAGCCGTGCACGGGCTACATACTAGTTTTACACATCATAAGTAAGTTACTAGCATCAACCTAAGTATCATGGCATTGGTAGTGGTGGCAGGAATGGATTGAATAGGAACAACAAACACTGTTTTAGCTTAACTGATTCAAAACAAAGATGAGAAGATTAAAAAACACAAACAAAGAGATAGATTTTGGTTTTTTTTTTGGTTACAAGAGATAGATTTTGTGTTAGGACTTAAGCCCATGAGGAGAGCCCAACCCAAAAGACTAGTCCAATAGGTGGGAGAATCTCATGGTTTAAGTACCACATCAAGCACTTTGATATACTCGATGTGGGACTCCTAACATTGCCACGCCCTTTAAGAGCCGACGTCCACAGCGGCTTTCACTTTATCGGCACTGACCTGATGGTAGCTCTTTCCTTTTTGGCGGCTTCACTCACCTATCAGTATTCAGTGAAACACCTTAATCGAGTCTATATGTAGCCCTTTCTGTGGTCCAACTCTCAATGAAAGCACCAATTGTTAGGACTTAAACCCATGAGGAGAGCCCAATCCAAAAGACTAGTCAAATAGGTGGGAGAACCTCATGGTTTAAGTACCACATCAAGCACTTTGATATAATCGATGTGAGACTCCTAACAGGAAGGCTAATTTCTTCCCCCAAAGTTGCTTCATGCATTTTAAGAATTTTCTGCATCACTTGAACCTGTCATTCCTCCACTTTGTAAAAAAACAAAAAAAAAAAAAAAAAGAAACAACTGTTAGGAAATAATAAATGGGAAATTGATGGAGTGCTCCCACAAGTTGAAATACCCCTAATGTCACCTCTTACTTCATCCCTTCTAATAAGGGATGAAAGACCCTCTGCACAAATGATGAAAAAGTAGGGGGATAAAGGTCTTCTTGTAATCGGTAAAATTATTATGCATCCAAAAGTGACCAAAATATTTATTCATCTTGTCTCACTAATGAGTAATCCACAATCACCAAAAATACAGTACCACTTTATATATAAATTCCTTTTATCAGTTTTCGTACTCAAAATTCATGCTAAGAAATTCAATTTTTATAGAACTAAATAAAATATTGTTAATTTACTAACAAATGCAAATTTTATCAATCGTATCCAAAACATATATTAAACAGTTAGAAAATATATTTAATACGTAAACTATGTTTTAAACTTTTGGTTCCACACTATTAATCCAAACCAAAATGTTAGAGAGTTATATTGGACTTAAATGAATAATTTAGCTATTTAGTTTAAGAGTAAAATTATATTAGTTTCTCTTTCTTTTAAATAGTTTTTAGTTGGGCCTTAAGTTAGATTTTGAGTCTTCAAGTCCATTAGGGTTAATACCATTTCATTCCTATATATAATGTCTTTGACACACTATGCAATCAAAAAAATGAATCAAATGTTATTTTATTTTATTTAGTTTATTTATCTTTCTTTGTTATTTACTTTTTATTGCTTTGTTTCTTTTATTTCCAGTAATGTTGATCTAGCTTTCTAACACTTCCCATGTATGATATTTACTACAACATGATTGTATATGATACTCTAAAGAATTCCATTACTAACATTATTGCTGCCTTTTCATATATAAAGGACTTTGTCTTGCAGAAAATTAATGATTGGACTAGCAAATGCTCATTTAAGGCAGGGCGTGAGGTTATTATTAAGTTAGTGTATGCTCGCTATATTGCGTATGTTATGAGTATTTTTCTCCTACCCACCTCTATTATTTCTACCATTGAGAAAATTATGAACTCCTTTTGGTGAGGGCACAATGTGCTAATCGTTGCGGCATCCATTGGATGTCTTGGAAGAAGTCGTCGATGCATAAAAATTATGGAGGTATGGGTTTCAAAGACCAGACTATTTTTAACTTAACAATTCTTGGTAAACAAGGGTGGGACTTTGAGACAAATCTTAATTTCTTAGTCTCCCATATTTTTAAGGCTTGGTATTTTCCTTCTCGAAGTTCTCTAACTGCCAATTTGGGTCAGAACTCAAGCTAGTTTTGAGGAGTATTTTGAAGGAGCATTTCATTGTCAATAGTGGGGCAATGTGGTGTATTGGAACAAGTCACTCCATCTCTATTCTTAATGAACCATTGTTCTTGAACAATGA
Source organism: Medicago lupulina (assembly GCA_958299785.1). Lineage (NCBI taxonomy): Eukaryota > Viridiplantae > Streptophyta > Magnoliopsida > Fabales > Fabaceae > Medicago > Medicago lupulina. The sequence continues at coordinate 18,415,087 of OY283145.1, read as the reverse complement.
TCGTATGAATGGTAATATAGTAAGGGCACACAATGTTCGTGGTTTTTCACTAAGTAGTTTAATTAACATCTTCGTGAAGTGTTGGAACTAGGAAATATTGCATCAAGTTTTCAGTCCCAATATTGCAAACTCTATTCATCGAACACTGTTACTTGATCATCTGACATTGGATAAGTTAATTTGAAAGGCAGAAAAGAATTGTTTGTATTTTTTTTAATAGTGCATGTAGGTTGTGTGTGGAAGAATTAGTTGATAGCACTCACCTCCAGAGGATAGGGTTCGTTTGATATATGGAGACTGGAAGTGTCAACAAAGATTAACAACTTAATTTGGCTTATTTGTCGAAGGTGCTTGCCTACTCGAGTTTGATAAAGGAATGCATTGCCCAACAAACTATATCAGCTATGTTGGTAAAAATGAGGACCTTGATCATGTTCTTTTTTATTGTGCTTATGCTATGTAGGTATGGGTTTTAAACTAGTATATTATTAAAAGGTCAACTATTTATCTTTCTCACGATTTCATGAAGCCAACTAGCAGTTTAAAATCTTTACATGAAGATATTGATTATGGTAATTCTATTAAATAAGATCTCATTGGTAGTGGATTGAACAAGATCTCTCCTTCATATGTAGGTCGTTGTTGGGCCGGACTAGATGAACAAATCAATGGTAAACAAGTTCACTTCTTTACACTTTGTTGCTAGATTATATTTAGATTTATTGCTTGTGGTTATTTTGGTTATTGGTTGTCATTGATATTTGTCTCATACATCTAAACTTATTGGTGTGATTTTTGGGTTATCAAATTCTCAACATATTCATGAAGATAAACAAATACAATTCAATTTACTTGTTATTTTAAGTTAAACTTTTAGTTTTCAAAGAAGATATCTGGTAATCTAGAGTTCGACCGTGAAGTGAATATAGTCTAACCAAGAATTATTTTAATCCATTTTTTGGAAGGAAGAATTTTTTCTAATCCATGTCACATATGCTATTGAAGTATATAGTTAGAATATGCAGTTATATATCAACGACGATTTGTAATATTTGAAAGTGCTATAAAGTATCCCTTCAATATCCAAAATCAATTTCATAAAGTATCCCTCTTAACTCTACTCTAAGCTATTACACCAATGTCACTCTTAACTCTATATCTTTTATTGTTGGACACTATGAAGTATCCCTTCAATATCCAAAATCAATTTCATTTTATTGATTTTCATTTTACTAAAATGGAAAAATGTTAGTCTTGTGTCATCAACAAATCAAAAGTTTGTATGAGTTTCCAAAAATTTAAAGCATAAGTACCAAAGCTTTTGCGGATTTTATCATGGATTCAAATTAGGAATCCAAATTCCCCTACCATGGAAGCTCATAAACTTAAAACATTATCTCCTAAACAATCTAATAAGCATTTATGCCATAAAATAAGCCCAAATGAACTATTACGTAAGCCAATCCAAACAGTGTTAATATTCATAAACAAATTTAGAGGAAACATGTCCTAAAAAATTCCAACAATAACATTGACACCAAACTTAATTTGTGTGAAATTAACATTCTTCTATGTTATAATCATAATCGATAAGAACCAGCAAGACCAGGTGAAAGTATACAACAAAATTATGAACAAATAAAGATTAAAAACCTTAATATCATTAACTTGTCATATATTGAATGATTCCAGAGGTATCATCCTTCGATTTTTGTTCTTTTAATTTTTCAACCGTTCTTTTATTTCATGTTCTTCGCCTTCCCTTCAGTTCCAACCTCATAATCATTTTTTTCAACAACTCATCATAACGGTCTATTAAACAAAAAATGATAAGTAAACATGCACATACACACTGCCATAACAAATATAAAAATAACAACGTAGTTTACACTCTTTGTCTTCTTCCTTGGTTTTTTTTCTTCATAAAAATGCCTTCACCTTCAATGCCATTTTTTTTCTTTCTATATATATATATATGTATATATATATATATATATATATATATATATATATATATGATTTTAGCAACGGTTACATCCTTACATGTTCAACTCAAAAGCCAAGACTAACAAAAATCTACCCAAATTGCATAGACCACCTCGTACTAAATTCCTACCTCTACTACGCCTCTCTCGGTGGTCTTCGTAGCGGCCCAACCAATTTCAAGTGGTTGAATTTCATGGGAAGAAAACCCAACAGGCGAAGAAATGGTGAGGTCACACTTAATTGATGTCTTTAAAAAATAACTTGTGTTCGAAAAATAAAACATGACAATGAAAACGGTGTACCTTACATCTTACATTATAAAAATGTCTAATGTAAGATACAAGGTACAACATTATCATAGCCATGTGTTCTATTTTAAAGACAAGTTAGTGTTTAAACACAACAATTACATGCACCCTCACCGTTCCTGCGGCGGTTGGGTTTATTCCTTTGAAACCCAATCAACTGGAAATGTGGGGCCATTACGAAAACCACCAGGAGGTGGAGTTTATTGGGTCATGGGTGTAATGGAGGTATAAATTTATTACGAGAACTATGCAGTTTCGAAGAACATGAAATTAAGGGGAAAAAACTGTTGAGAAATTAAAAGAACAAAAATAGATCAAATGATACCTCTGGATCCCAATTATTCTGCATTTAGTGGTAACAATGATTTCCCCAATTATGCACACCTTTTGGTTCATAATTGTATTATTGCCGATTCATTCAAAAGCTTCATGAAAATTGGATGATTCAGAAGCTGCACACACATAGTGAATTGCTCCTACTCGTCACCACATTGAATACAAAAGTGATTATGCTTTTATTTAATTAAATAATAATTCCAATATTCATAAACTTCTATAGAACATCTGAACCATTCAACATTCATAAACAAATTAATAGAAAACATGTCCTAAATAAATTCAAATGCTAATGCTTATTGAGGACATTAGATAACAAAATTGATTATGCTTTTCTTTGAATATGATTATCTATTGCTATCAAAGTTCCACCAACCCATCTAATTCCAACCTCATACTCATTCACCAACTCATCATAACTGTCTGTTAAACAAAACTAAATAAACACACACACACTTGCATAACAAAAAAATAACAATATAACAACATATTTTATTTCTCTTTTTTCTTGTATTTATGTTTTAAGCAATGATTTCAACCCTTACATGTTTGACTCTAAAGCTAAAAAGAACAAAAATCTACCTAAGTTGTATAGATTACCTCCCCATCGCTAGAAATGGTAGGGGCCCAAGTTATTGTTGTGTTTAAAAAATAACACAGATATGGCTAAGAAAACGCAACAATAACTTACGCCACACCATTCCTAGTGGTGATAAAGATAACATGAGAGTAATGAGATTGAGAACAAGTGAGGTGCGGTATCTATAATAAATGGAATGAGACCAGATCCAGCAAATAGGGTTATGAATGAGAATGAGTGGCCTTGAACCATTCAATTCAACGCCCAAAGAGCAAATTACGGAAAATATGATATAAATACTCTATCTTATAAAAAGAGTGATATTTGTAAGATACATCCTTTATCTTATAATTGATTGTTGTAAAACTTTAAAACTATATGAATCACTTTTTTTAGAAGATAGAGTATGTATCTTACAACAATCAATCTATGAACAACAATCAATATCATAACCTCATTTTACACCAACCTTAAATGATAATCCATTTTGTCTTCATACTCAAATTTGGGGGCAAATCAATTGTAATATTTTAACCCCATATTCATACTCTTGTTTTGGTGTTTAGAAACAAGAGTTTTAAAAAAAGGTGGTAAAGTTGGAACTTGCTACAAAGGGGTCTTTGGCTTTCAAGTGAAGGTGAATTGCTAATAAAGTGTGGTTATTGATTTAAAAACCTTGCTGGATTTTTCTATATTTAAATGGATACTTTAGCCCTTATGTACATTTACATGATTATTCATTATACAGATTGAATTTTTGGGTTTGAATGTTCAAGAAGTGTGTATTGGATTTTAGTAAACGCAGGTTTTGGTTTTTGATTCGTATCTGTTGTTGTGTAACTTGGAATTGAGTGATTGTTGAAGTTTTAGATTCCTCATTCAATTCCCTTCAGTTTGGACACAAATTTTGTATGATTCAGACTAGAAACAGATTCGGAAAATGCGTTTGAAGTTGGACGATAATGCTGGAAATGCTGCAGAATAAGCTTACGGGTTTTAGGATGGAAATTGGACCGTAAGTGCAGAATTAAATCAGAAACAATTTGGTACAAGGTTTGATATGAAAAATGTTAGTACATGAATAGAAATAAGGGAGTTAAGCTGTTCCGGGATTCGCCAAAAGCTATAAGCTGCATTTAAGATATTTTGCTAAAACTGCAGAAAAGTGATTATGGATGAGTATATCAATGGCAGAAGTGGTTAAACTAGAATTAAGTCACTATTGAGATAAAAATCCGGAAGCATAAACAATAAAGTCATTGCATAAGTTGTTTCGGCAGAAGAGCATAAGCATAAGCTGTTTTGCAAAAGTGGCCAGATCAGGGGCGGAGGGTAGTATAAGGGAGGGGTAGCCCTTGCTACCCCAAAAAAAAAAAAAATTGAACGAGTAAGTATATTTTTATATTGGCTTAATTGCACTTTTGGACCCCTATGTTTTCAAAAATTGCGGTTACGGACCCTTAATTAATTTAATTACAAAACAGACCCTTATGTTTTGATTCTGTGGCAGTTTTGGACCCCCACCCCATTTTTGACCTGGTCTTTGCTGACGCGGCACCCACGTCCCATTAGTGAGGTGCCACGTGGATTTTTTTTATTTTTTACTTTTTTTAATTCTTCCTGTTTTTTAAAAGTAATTAAAAAGGAAAAAAATAAAAAATAAAAAGAAAAAAGAATTGAAGGATCACGTGCGCCAACGGTAAGAAATTAGGGTTTTAAAACCCCCAATTTCCCAAATCTGCAAATTGATCTCCTCCTCAAAATCAAGTTCGATTTCCTTCTCCTTCTTCTTCAATCGTTGTCCTTGTTTCTTCTCAAATCGATTTTGATTCAATTGCATACCTTCTGTTTGTTTGTTCATCTGACTCGCACAGAACCAAGGACAACGATTTTGATGCAATTGAATCAAAATCGATTTGAGAAGAAACAAGGACAACGATTGAAGAAGAAGGAGAAGGAAATCGAACTTGATTTTGAGGAGGAGATCGATTTGCAGATTTGGGAAATTGGGGGTTTTAAAACCCTAATTTCTTACCGTTGGCGCACGTGATCCTTCAATTCTTTTTTCTTTTTATTTTTTATTTTTTTCCTTTTTAATTACTTTTAAAAAACAGGAAGAATTAAAAAAAGTAAAAAATAAAAAAAATCCACGTGGCACCTCACTAATGGGACGTGGGTGCCGCGTCAGCAAAGACCAGGTCAAAAATGGGGTGGGGGTCCAAAACTGCCACAGAATCAAAACATAAGGGTCTGTTTTGTAATTAAATTAATTAAGGGTCCGTAACCGCAATTTTTGAAAACATAGGGGTCCAAAAGTGCAATTAAGCCTTTTATATTTAGCTACTCCTAATAATATATATTTAGCTACCCCAAATTTTATTTAACTTCTGGTCGAAGTTTAAATTATTTAATCATGTTGTATAGGAACCGAAAGATTAACACACAAAAGAAATAAATAATAATAATCTTGAGATTATTTAACAAGTAAAATAATGCAATAGTGGGCCATAGCCACAACCCACCACACTATTATAGTATTATTATTAATAAAAAACAAGGAATTGGCTTTTTAACCCTTAAGTTCACAACACAACAAACAACACGGGATCCCCACACAACCCAATCACACATGACACGAATGAATACAAGATGAGAAGAGACAAATGAACAGAACATACGGTGTCATGGTGACCTAAAAGTAGAAGGCTAACAACAAGCAACATTAATTAGATTCTCAATTCACACAGGTTTGATCTCAATTCACAATAATCTCATTTAGTTTGAAACTAATTTTTTAGGTTTTGCTTTGGAATTAGAATTTAGCATATAGCACCACAAACTGCTAAAATTTAGTTAGTTTTTATGGTTACTATATTTCTATAGTTAGTTTTTTTTATACCTTTTAATGTTTTAGTTTAGCAATTTCATAAAAAATTTAGTTTTGGGTTAGGGAAAACAAATTAGGTTAAAACAATTTGTGTTATACTGAATAGTTCTACTTCTGGTTTTTATTGTTTTTGTGATATTTGATTTAAATAGCAAAAGTTTTTATGTTTATATGTTTTATTATTTTAGGTATGAGTAAAATGAAAACTATTGACAACTTCTTTCAAAGAATTGATACAAATGCTGCAAGTAGTTCCTCTCCAATTGAAGCATCCAATCTCAATATTTCACCTCAAGAACAGGAACAATCTGAGCCAAAACGCCAAAGACTTCGTCATGAAGAAACGAGTCGTTCTCAAATTGAAAGAGATCTAGGATTGCGACCGATGATTTGGAACTTTCCTGTAAATCAAAGAGATGAAATTCGTCGTGCTTATCTTATGCATGGGCCCTGCCAACCTATTCTTATAACGTATCCTTTATCAAATGATGATCATCCTCGTCGTTTTCAAGCTTCTTGGTTTCAATGATTTCCTTCTTGGTTAGATTATTCTCATGAAAAAGATGTTGTCTTTTGTTTCCCATGCTACCTTTTTGGTAAAGAGGCTTCTAATCGTCCAGGTTCTAACGCTTTCATTGAAAAAGGATTTAATACTTGGAAGAAGGTAAATAGCGGGGAAAATTGTCCACTTTTAAATCATGTTGGAAACAAACCAAACTCTCCACATAATATTTGTGTCCAATCTTGTGAGGCTTTGTTTTCACATTCACAAGATATTGAACGACTTATTGTAAGACAACGTCCAGAAGTGATTGAGAAGAATCGGCTTAGACTCAAAGCTAGCATTGATTGTGTAAGATGGTTGACTTTTCAAGCTTGTGCATTTAGTGGTCATAATGAAGATACAACCTCTAATAATAGAGGAAATTTCATTGAGCTGCTGAGATTTCTAGGAAATGCCAATCCTAAAGTGGATAGAGTTATCTTACAGAATGCTCCATCTTATGCTAGATATACTTCAAGTGATGTTCAAAAAGAGATTTTGAAAATTTTGGCCAACATGGTGAGAAACTCAATTAGGAAGGAGATAGGAAATGCAAAATTTTGTATCCTTATTGATGAAGCTCGAGATGAGTCAAAAAAGGAGCAAATGGCTGTCATCTTGAGGTTTGTAGATGGTGATGGTTTAGTTCAAGAACGATTCTTTGATGTTGTCCATGTTAATGATACTAGTGCAATGACCTTGAAAAATGAGTTGGTATCCGTTCTTTCTCGTTTCAACCTTGAAGTTGAAAATATCCGAGGTCAAGGATATGATGGTGCTAGTAATATGCGCAGTGAATGGAACGGCTTGCAAGCTTTGATGCTTAGAGATTGTCCTTATGCTTATTATGTGCATTGTTATGCTCACAGATTGCAATTGGCATTGGTTGCGGCATCAAGAGAAGTAGTTCATATTCATGAATTTTTTACGCAACTCACACTTGTTGTAAATATTGTTACTGCTTCTTCTAAAAGGCATAATCAATTGCAAGCCGCTCAAGAAATTAACATCACAAATATGATTGCTAATGATGAACTTTAAACAGGTAAAGGTGCAAATCAAGTGGGTACAATCTGGAGATACTCGATGGAGCTCTCATTTTCAATCCATTTCTAGCTTAATGAAAATGTATGATGCAGCCTGCACTGTTATTGATAATATTATTGATGAAGTGGCTATTTATTCTCAAAGAGGTGATGCTTTTGCTGCTAGTAAAATGCTATCATCATTTGAATTTATTTTCATACTACACTTGATGTTTAAGATCATGGGAATCACTAATATTCTTTGTCAAGCATTGCAATCATGCTCTCAAGACATTTTAAATGCAATGCGTCTTGTTTCTACTTCAAAATTACTTCTTCCGCAACTCAGAGATGATGGATGGTCTGATTTGTTAGAAAATGTGAAATTGTTTTGTCTAAAACATATGATAGAGATTCCTGACATGAGTGCACAATATATCTTGGGAAGAGGTCGATCCCGTCAAACAAATGTAACTATGGTGCATCACTATAGGGTTGATATTTTCTTGGTTGTGATAGATTCTCAAATGAAGGAATTAAATTTGAGATTCAATGAACAAACTGTGGAACTTCTATGTTTAAGTACAACTTTGGATCCTAGCAACAATTACAAGGAATTCAACATTGATAATTGTGCTCGTGATTTTCGTTCGAAACGTGGGAAAATAAACATTTTGAAAATGCGAATGAAAACCTTGAGCGTTGTCGCGTCATTTTTCAGAGATCAAGGCTATTTGATTAGCTTTTGAATCACTAAATTATTTCACGACTTTGATTGAAAAAATTTATTTAAAGGTGGGGTCCAGGGGTTGGTTATATTTAGGGAAGGAATTAGCACCCTAAATATACGTAGTACTCTACGAGAACCTTTCGACTTTATTTAATTTTTGTGCTATAACTTTCTTGTTTTGAAAAAATGGAAATTTATATGATTAAAGAAAGAAAGACCTAATTATCTACATTTTATTTGTAACACCCCGTTTCCCAAAACAATGTAATAATGATAATAATATCAGAGTTCAACATCAACGGAGTATTACATCTACTTTTCATAATTTATTTAAATAGAATATAAAATCATTTAAGTAACAACAACCTCATTTTATAAAAATATGCAGCGGAATTCTTTATTTAAAATCATAACCAACAACTACATTAATATCCTTGGCACAAAGACCTCAACATGATAAAATATTATTCAATAATAGTTTAATCTCCAACAACAACAAAACTTCAACAACATGTTCCAAAAGTTGATACATAAAAGAATGAAAGAAAACATTGTAACGATCCCCCATCCCGTTACGTATCAGAGCCCTAGACACTTGAGCCATCAACCTACTAGCCTTGGAAATCTGCACTTGTCCACAAGGCGACAATTCCAACAACAACAACTCCGACACCAAGACTCTACTAAGACAACTCACACCGACAACAACTATGCAATGACATCAACTACAAATGCAATATGCATGTGGTACCAAAAATACAGGGCAGAGCCCTCACCTCTTTGAACAACAAAGTGTTCCAGGACATAAGTCCTCCCACTTTGAACGACAAGGCGTTCCAGGGCAAAAGCCCTCACCGCTTTGAACGACAAGGCGTTCCAGGGCAAAAGCCCTCCCGCTTTTATGCATTATGCAATGAACTCCACTTGTGTATATCATCATACAACATCAACGACTCAATGGTGTATATCAGCATACAACCAAACAACAACGACAACACCTACTACGACATCAACATCTGTGCCTAATACTTATGACACACTCCTCAACTTGGACAACACGACTCAACAACATCAACAACGGGAACAACGATACACCATATATAATTGTACATATATAAACATACATATTCCAACGTATCAACAACAATAGCAACATATACATTAATCAATTACATTCATATCAAAGTCCAAAACATTCTTGAAAAGTAAATCAAGTTCGATCAATAAGACCTAAGCCAAATACTTATAAGACACCTCAATTAAACCTCTAATACTTAAGTTTGAAGTTTGGGAACCAACCATAAGTTTTCGGACTAACTTGGGACTAGTTATGCTAAGTTTTCTTAAAGTTTTCTAGAGACCCACCTGGACTATTTTCATCACAACTCAAAATCTACAAATCATTTTCAAGCCCAACCAACGCCATTAGCAAGCTAACTTAATTACCTAAAACTTTCATGTTTACACCAAAAGCTAGTTCAAAGTAGAAATGGGTGAAAAATAGTGAAATATGAAGGATCTGGTTCACAAAAATCGTGTCACGATTTTGGAAATCGCGACGCGTTTTTGCGTCCAGAACTACTTAGCATTCTGCCATCAAAATCGCGGTATGGCTGCAAAAATCGCGGCACAGTTTGACAGTATCAGGTCAAAAAAACAGCTTTTTCAAAAATGCGATTTCAGCATGGTTTTACCCCAAAAATCCCAACTTTGATCCCTTTATCACCCAAAATGAATTGTTACATTGTTTATGGGTTCATTATACAACAAAACATCAGAAACATCTCATGGAAACATCATCAACAACATCATAGAGCAATTTATCAAGTTCTTAAACCTAATTCCAAAAACCACCATTTTCAATCCAATTTTCATGAAATCATGCATATATATATATATATATATATATATATATATATATATATATATATATTACAATTGAAATGCTAGCCCACCCTTACCTTAGATTGTTTTCCTGAAATCAAGCCGCGTTCTTCTCTCTTCTCGCTCCTTCACTCTTCTCTAGGTTTTCTCTCCTCTTTTTCCCAAAGTTCTGTTTTTCTTTTTCTGAACGTGAAAACGTTTTCTGCCTTTCTATTTTCCCAACTTCCACTAATATTTCCTTAACTCCCCCACCATTTCACTTAACTCCCTTAAATTCTATTAACTTCTCAATTAACTCCCCATATTTCCAAATAAATAATATTCTTACTCCTTTCTATTAAATAAAAACAAATAACATTCATTTAAATAAAACACAAATAATTATTTAAATACACACACCACACCAAAAGGTCATATAATTCATATAAATCATATATATCAAATAAAAATACTCAAACATCAACTAAAAATAATTAAATAGAAATGGGGCGTTACATTATTGATTCGGAAGGACCAGGTCCTTTTGCCTACGTACCCGTGAGGGATCAGAACCTCGTAGTTCGGGGTAAAAATTACCGTTTGATTGGTTGAGTGTTTTTTATTAGTTTTTTTGAAAAAAGGTTTTAAAATGAAAAGCCAAATGGCAAAGAGAATTTGTTTGTATTTTTTATATTAAAGGAAAATGTACTGAAAGTGAAATTAAATTGATTGACATTTGATTAAGAAAGAAATAGAAAAAAGGAATCACTCGATTTGTGGATCGAGGTTTATTGTGAAAATGTTTTTTGGTGATTTTGGGATTATGCGAATGTTTTGCTGTTTTTTGTTGTTTTTGAATATTTGACTAAACTAAGGTTAAAGCTAACGGAGTGAAAAAATAAAACGTAGGTATTTTGTGGTGACGTTGGATCACCACAAAAACCATTAACCTAATCTAGAAGCATAAACAGAAAGGCATTCACACACACGCACACATGCACCTAAGCTATTACAAAAAAACCTATTAATACATTCTATGGTCTGCGATAAAATAAATGACACGAAAAAAGATAAATTATTTATATAAAGGCCTAATCTACATTCTAAGGTCCGTAAAGAAAATAAATGACATAATTTCAATATGCATATGATAATCAAAATATAGATGTAGAATAAAAATAAAGAAATAAAAATGCATGCAAATAGAACGGAAATAGAAAAAATAAAAGACTAGGGGTGCAATCAGTGAGTTAGGGGGCGCAGGAATCAAGAAAGCTGAATTGGGCCTTGGAACAGCACAGGGCGCGCTGGGCCTAAAGTGGGATAAACTGAACCGGTCTGATTTAAGTGAACCAGACCGGTTCAGGGCGCCTTATATATAGGGGTGTCCGGTTTTTTCACTCATTCTAAACCTCCCACTCTCTCTCTTCCCTTTCTCACTCTAGAAAACTCTCTGCCCTCTCTCTTCCTGGTTCTTCTTCCCCGGCGAGCCTATGAGTTTTCCGGCGGTGGTGGCCGGCCAAAAGTGGCGCCGCCGCCGGAAACCGTGTAACACCCCGTTTTCCCAGCATAAAAATTTCTTTAAAATAAATAATCAGAGTGAACACATACCGGAGCGTCACATTCTTTAAAACATCTCAAGTAATGGATAAATAATAATTTATTCCTTCAGGAAAATAGTCATTTAAAAATATTCAAACATTGCAGCGGAAATCATTAAAATCATCACAAAAGTTTCTGGCACGCAGGCCTCATCAACGTCTCAGAAAATTCTCAACATAATCATAATCATGAAAGTCAAAATAAAAGAATACGCAAGGAACAGAGAAAACATAATCAAAGGTTCCCCATCCCGTTACGTATCAGAGCACCTAGACACAACCGAGGGAAGCCTCACACGACTGCACCTAATCTTGGTTACCTGCACTTGCCCACAAGGCGGCAATTTCAACAGAAGGGGTGAGATTTCACATTCAATAAAAATAAGCATATAATACAAAATGCATTTAACAACTTAATTCAGCTTCATTTAATAATGTTATCTCACATAGTTATTCATTTACTACTTCACTTATCATCATAGACATCGTCATTAACTAATAATAGTCCTTCATATAAAGTTTCATCAACAACTCAAGGTTAAATAACAACGACACAACTTCAACTTAACAATGCAACTTAGACTTCTGATTCATCTTAGACCATCTCGACAAAATGCAACTACGACCTCTTAATCATGCAAGTGGTACCAACCAGGGCATCAAGCCCTCAACGTATAAGCGTAAATAGGCTCACAGGGCATCAAGCCCTCAACTTACAGAGCATCAAGCCCTCAACGTATAAGCGTAAATAGGCTCACAGGGCATCAAGCCCTCAACTTACAGGGCATCAAGCCCTCAACATAATATGTATAAATATACATTACAGAGCATCAAGCCCTCAACTTAAATGAGTATGCATGGACTCAACGTCTTACAACTTAAACAACTTAGACATCTCATATGACTCCAATAATTTGGATCAACATCATACAATTTAAACAACTTAGACCAACATTAACATCCTAATCACGACAGCAAGGCAGCACCATTAAATAATATGCAGCAAGTAAACATCAACAATAATCACCCAGTATAACCATTACAACTTCATATGAACATCTTTCACAATATATAAACCTGTCACATAATTCCAACTCTAAATCATCAATTAACTTCACTAAACAATGCACATTAAATCCTCGTGTTTATAGCTATATTAGTTTCTACTTATTGATTTTTCTATAACCCTATGACATCTTGACAACAAGTTCAGTCCTAATACAATTAAAGGTAAGCTCATGATATAATATTCTTAATTCGTCACATAACTTCATAAATTCATATAAAATTATTCGCAAGGTATTTTTGTGTCAAACCAACGCCATTGGAAAGACAATTCAACTATCTACAACTTTCGCGTTTACAACTAAGGCCAATTCTATACCGATCAATACCAGTTTTTATTTCAAATTCGGGTATAGAAACTGAAATTTCACTATGACCTACGTGTAGTAATTTGACGATAACTTAAGTTCTAAGAATGATTTTGAAGTCCAACCAAATCCATTAGAAAGCTAACATTTTTGTCTACAACTTTCGTGTTTACACCTAAGACAAATTCTGTACCTATCAGTACCAGTTTTTATTTCAAATTCAGGTACAGAAGTGGAAGCGAAAAGTTGTGCTGAAATCTCATGAAAATTACTGTGACCTACGTGTAGTATTTTGACCATAACTTAAGTTCTAAGAATTATTTTGAAGTCAAACCAAAGCCATTAAAAAGATAACACAATTATCTACAACTTTTATGTTTACACCAAAACCCAGTTCAAAACAGAAACGTGTGAAAAAGGCGCAAGAACATGAAACAGGAGATGCTGTCACTGTGCAGCTCTCGGGAAAAGTGACATTTTCCACCCAAAAACTTCGTTTTAACTCCGATTTTCACCAAACTTGACCCTATAGTTCACTCTTACATAACCTAACTTAATACAACACAAAACACAGCAATCCAACTCCAATTCATGCCCAATTCATTAGCTCTATTCATCATCAATTATTCTTTTTACCAACAACCCTATTCTTTCTAAACTCTATCATTCTCAACAATTCTGACACCAATCATTACAGAATAATCAAGCAGCATTCCATACATTAAAATTAACAGTAACAACACACAATTCATCAGTTTTCATGGGAATTCACAAATTAAACCCTAAACTCATTTCTACCTATTTTCTCATGAGCCACTAATCAAACATGAAGAATTAAGCCCTTAATTAGAGAAGTGAAACCCCACCCTTACCTTAGTATTGATGATCGACGGTCTCTCTCCCTCTTGGTTCTCTCTTCTCTTGTTTTCTCCCTTTTTCTCCAAAAGCAGTTTCACGTAAAAACTTTTCTAAACCTAGTTTCCTCCTTATATCTTTCCTCAATCCACTTTATCTTATTTTCTCTATTTTCACTAAACTCTTCTAAATTCCAAAACAGCCCCACATCTCAATATTTATATTATTTTCAAATCTTATTCTAGTAAATAATAAAATAAGTCTTTAAATAAAATATCAACACATCACATAATCGTATAAAATCACATAAATCATCAAAGTGGAATCTAAACTCTATAGAATAATTAAATAATTAAAGAGGGCGTTACAAACCGCAAAGCAACCTCCTTTTTTAAAATTTTTTAGCTCTTTCTCTCTATTTCTTCTCCCTCTATTCATTTCTAAACTCCAATTCCTCAAAGACAAACCCTAAACTTCTAGATCTAAAAAGAAAGATTCGAAATATTACCTCCTTTATCTCTTTGATTCGGTTTGATTCACGTTGTTGTGTGCTTGCAAGGGCTGTGTGAGAAGGTTTGAGGCCAGTTTGGTGACGGTTCTGTGTGTGTTTGTGATGCGTGTGTTGTTGTTCCGTGCATTTGGGTTGAATCCGTGTGTGTGTGTTGTTGTGGCTGTGTGTGTTGGTACGGCTGTGATATGTTGGCTCTGTGAAACGTGTGTCGGTTGTGAGGGTTTCATGTTGATGTTGTTTTTTTGTGCTAGTTTTTGCTTGGTGAATTTTTGGCCGGTTTTGGACTCTGTATGTGTTGTGCCATCCCCCCTTTCTGTTGTGCAGGATGTGACTTATATTGTTTGATTTTAGCTAGGGTTTGTTAAAGATGCCATAAAAATTGGAGGTTCTGGATTTGGATGTGGAAAACGCGTTCTGGATTGTTACGGATTTGGCCATATCCGCGCAACTGTACCGGATTTTGGATTTGGACTGACTTTTGACTTTTGGATAATTGAATAAAAATAAAATGACAAATAAAAATGAAAGTAATTAATTAAAAAAGAAAAGAAATAGAAAGTGACTAATTAATTAAAGCAGAATTTAAAAAGAACCGAAATTGAGAGAATTAAAAAATGAACGATGGAAATTGGGTTTAAAATAAATGAAAATAATAATAATAATAATAATAATAATAATAATAATAATAATAATAATAATAATAATAATAATAATAATAATGATGATGATGATGATGATAATAATAATAATAATAATAATAATAATAATAATAATAATAAAAAAAGTGTGAGGAGGGCCGACTCGGAACAAAAAATGAGGTATTTTAAAATACTTCTCTGCCGAAATTTCGTTCGAAAAGTCAGCGACTATTCAGGGTCCGACGACACATGTCAGTTGTAACGCCCTCTTTAATTATTTAATTATTTTATTAGATGATATGGTATATGTTTATATATTATATGATTTGTGATGATTATGTGACGTATTTGTGACGTTTATGTGACGTGTGACGTGTTATTATTTTATTGTTTAATAAAATAATATAAGTGATGTTTATATGAATATTTATTTGGTAAATAAATAGATTTGGTGGAAAAAGATAGAATTTTAAGAGATGGGGTTATATTTATAATTAAGAAGAGTTGTGTGGGTTAAGAGGGAATTAATTAAGTTGTGAGGGAGTATATAAGAGAAGTAGGTTAAGAAAGGAAGTTTTTGGAGAACGCGTACAGGCAATTGAGAAAGGGAAGAAGAACGGTCAAGAGAGAAGAGAAAGCTAGGTTCCAATTCTGCAATTTTTCCAGGTAAGGGTAAGCCTAACTCCAGTAATATTAATAGTATTTCATCTGTTTATGATTGGCTTGAGAATTGGGAAGAATTGGGATGAGTTTCATAAGTTAGGGTTTGATGAATTTAATGAATTGGGTGTGAGATTGTGTTGCATTGGTGTGGAAACGTGTTACAGAACCTAGATTAATCCCTATAACAACATTGCTGATGAATTAGAAGCCTAACTTGAGAGATTTGAGATGTTTTGGTGAGAATTGGAGTGAACCCGTAGTGGTTCTGAGATCGCTCGCCTGTGGCGAGTGACTACTCGCCGTGGCGAGTACAGCCCTATCGCTTGCGAGGCGAGCAGTATAGCTCGCCGTGGCGAGCTTGACCCTTAAACTTAGGATTTTTGCCAAACTTTAGATGGTTTTGAGTGCCCTTATATTTATCGAGATGACCTGTGAAGTTGGTTTGGTCAAATTGGATTTAGAGAGCTTAAAAATGAGGATTTTTGGTGAAAATGTCAAAAAGGCCGAAGCACCCAGGATTTCTCGCCTCCAGCTCGCCCCCAACTCGCCTTTGGCGAGTGAGCTGATGTGAGTACTCGCCTGTGGCGAGCAGATGTACTCGCCGTGGCGAGTTAGATGGTTCAGGACTGTTTTTGTAGTTTTGCAAGTTGTTTTGCATAGGACGTTTAGAGTACCCCTTTGGGTAGAGTTAGTGCTGTTCTATACCCTTAGATGAGTTATGTAAAGACGAATGATGATGGTTCTATTAGGCCATTGATAAATGATGTGTTGTTGAATATAAGTGATGTATGAGTATAATGCTATTTGAATAAGATGATGCTATGTGTTGCAATGTGTATGTATAATGAGATGATGTTCTGCCATGTAATTATTATAACTGCATGTGTCAGTCTTGAAAATGTAATGATGTTTGAGACGGTGTATTAAGTTGTTAAACGACGAGTCCATGCATTTGCATATTTATGAGACGGTGGAGCTTTATGCTCAAAGCGACGGTGGAGCATTTGCTCAAAGCGACGGTGAAGCATATTAATGCTATAATCATATGGTACCACATGCATGATGTTGAGACGTTAGGTGTTGCATTTAGTCGAGTCAATTGTGACATATATGAGATGATGTTTTGAGACGTTGATGCTTGATATGATGTTGTTATGATGTTGTTATGATGATGCTTATGATGATGCTATGATGTGCTATAATGTATATGTGATGAGTTGGATTTATGATTTGTTAATCTTGACGTTTGATCTATATATTAATATTATTGTTGTGAATCTCACCCCTCCTGCTGGAATTGCCGCCTTGTGGGCAAGTGCAGGTACCCAGTCTTAGATGCGTTGATGCGAGGATGTGTGAAGTAGGGTTGCTCTGATATGTAACGGGATGGGGTCTTTTGTAGAGTCTATTCCTTATGTATCATGTTTGATTAAGTGTTGACTTTCGGTGATGTTGAAAATAATAATGTTTGAGACGTTTAATGGCTTTTAAGCCAAGACTATTTATGAGTTGAGACTATTTGAATTCCGCTGCTTAATTGAGTATTTTTGTAATTTGATAAATTATTATCGAAGTTGTTTTTAAGATGAAATGTGACACTCCTTTTGAGAAGTACTCTGATTTTATATGATTTATTTAAAGAAGTTTTTAAGATGGGAAATTGGGGTGTTACAATTGGTATCAGAGCAGGTCGGTCCGTCCGGCCAAGTAGAGAGTCGAGTGACGTTGTCTTAGAGTTAGAATAGTATTATTGTATTATTCTGACTTATGTTTGTTTCCAGAGAACTAGATGGCTGGTAGAAACGATGCTGCCCTTGCTGCTGCTTTGGAAGCAATGGCTAACGCTGTGGGTAATCAGAACAATGCTGGTGGGAATGAAGGAACTAGAATGTTGGAGACCTTTCTGAAGAACCACCCGCCTACCTTCGAGGGGCGTTATGATCCTGATGGAGCTCAGACGTGGCTCAAGGAAGTGGAGAGAATCTTCAGGGTCATGCAATGTGACGATGTTCAGAAGGTGCGGTTTGGTACGCACATGCTAGCGGAGGAGGCCGACGATTGGTGGGTTAGTCTCCTACCTATTTTGGAGCAAGATGGGGCGGTTGTGACGTGGGCTATTTTCACGAGGGAGTTCCTTAATAGATACTTTCCAGAAGATGTTCGTGGAAAGAAAGAGATCGAGTTCCTGGAGCTTAAGCAAGGGAACATGTCGGTGACCGAGTATGCGGCCAAGTTTGTGGAGTTGGCTAAGTTCTATCCGCACTATGCACCCGAGACTGCTGAGTTTTCAAAATGCATCAAGTTTGAGAACGGGTTGCACGCTGATATCAAGAGGGCTATCGGTTATCAGAAGATCCGCGACTTTTCTGAGTTGGTGAGTAGCTGTCGGATATATGAAGAGGATACTAAGGCTCACTACAAGGTAGTGAACGATAGGAAAGCTAAGGGCCAGCAGAGTCGCCCTAAACCTTATGATGCCCCTAGAGATAAAGGGAAGCAAAGAGTAAATGATGAGAGGAGGCCCCAGAAGAAGACTGCTCCTGCTGAGGTTACTTGTTACACTTGTGGCGAGAAAGGCCATAAGAGCAATGCATGTACTGTTGAGGTGAAGAGGTGTTACCGTTGTGGTCAAAAAGGGCATATTACTAGTGACTGCAAGTTTGATGATGTTGTGTGTTTCAACTGCAATGAACAAGGTGACGATCAAGAATAGGTATCCACTTCCGAGGATTGACGACTTGATGGATCAGTTAGTGGGTGCAAAGGTATTCAGCAAGATTGACTTGAGGTCAGGTTACCATCAGATTAAGGTGAAGGATGAAGATATGCAGAAGACGGCCTTTAGGACGCGTTATGGTCATTATGAGTATAAGGTGATGCCTTTCGGTGTTACTAATGCGCCTGGTGTGTTTATGGAATATATGAACAGAATTTTTCATGAGTACTTGGATCAATTTGTTGTGGTTTTTATTGACGATATTCTGATCTATTCTAAGACTAAAGCTGAGCATGCAGAGCATTTGAAGATTGTATTGCAAGTGTTGATGGAAAAGAAGCTGTATGCTAAACTGTCTAAGTGTGAGTTCTGGCTAAACGAAGTAAGTTTTCTTGGCCATGTTATTTCTGGTGAAGGTATTGCGGTTGACCCGTCTAAAGTTGAAGCGGTATCGCAATGGGAGACTCCTAAGTCGGTTACGGAGATTAGAAGCTTTTTGGGACTAGCTGGTTATTACAGGAGGTTTATAGAAGGATTTTCTAAGTTGGCTCTTCCGTTAACGCAGTTGACGTGTAAGGGTAAGTCGTTTGTATGGGATGTGCATTGTGAGAATAGTTTCAATGAATTGAAGAAGCGTCTGACGACGGCTCCAGTTTTGATTTTGCCAAAGCCCGATGAACCTTTTGTGGTATATTGTGATGCGTCCAAGTTGGGTTTAGGAGGTGTGCTTATGCAAGAAGGTAAGGTGGTAGCATATGCTTCAAGACAATTGAGAATTCATGAGAAGAATTACCCGACGCATGACTTAGAGTTGGCAGCAGTGGTCTTCGTATTGAAAATATGGAGACATTACTTGTATGGTTCAAGGTTTGAAGTATTCAGTGATCATAAGAGTTTGAGATATTTATTTGATCAGAAAGAGTTGAATATGAGGCAGAGGAGGTGGCTTGAGTTACTTAAGGATTATGATTTTGGTTTGAATTACCATCCTGGTAAGGCAAACGTGGTTGCAGATGCCTTGAGTAGGAAAACTGTGCATATGTCCGCGTTGATGGTGAAAGAGTTTGAATTGTTGGAACAGTTTAGAGACTTGAGTTTGGTGTATGAAAGAACACCTCAGAGCATAAAACTGGGAATGTTGAGAATTGATAATGATTTCCTGAAGCATATCAAAGAAGCACAAAAAGAAGATGTCAAGTTTGTAGACTTGTTGATTGCTGATAATGAGACTGTGGATGGTGACTTTAAGGTCGATGATCAATGAGTGTTGAGATTCCGAGGTAGGATTTGCATTCCTGACAATGAAGAGATTAAGAAGATGATTCTTGAAGAGAGTCATAGAAGTAGCTTGAGTATTCACCCGGGAGCTACAAAGATGTATCATGACTTAAAGAGGCTGTTTTGGTGGTCTGGTTTGAAACGCGATGTGGCACAATTTGTGTATTCTTGCTTGGTTTGTCAAAAGTCGAAGATTGAGCATCAGAAGCCGACTGGTATGATGGTACCTCTAGATGTGCCAGAGTGGAAATGGGATAGTATATCCATGGATTTTGTGACGAGTTTGCCCAATACTCCTAAAGGGAATGATGCTATTTGGGTAATTGTTGATAGATTGACGAAGTCTGCTCACTTTCTACCGATTAACATTACTTTTCCTGTGGCTCAGTTGGCGGAGATTTATGTTAGAGAGATAGTTAAGCTGCATGGTGTTCCTTCGAGCATCGTATCTGATAGAGATCCAAGGTTTACTTCTCGATTTTGGAAGAGTTTGCAAGAGGCGTTAGGATCTCAGTTGAGGTTGAGTTCGGCTTATCATCCGCAAACAGATGGTCAGTCGGAGAGGACGATTCAGTCGTTGGAGGACTTGTTGAGGGTTTGTGTACTTGAGCAGGGAGGGACTTGGGATAGTCATCTTCCATTGATAGAGTTCACGTACAACAACAGTTACCATTCAAGTATTGGAATGGCGCCGTTTGAGGCTTTGTATGGTCGGAGATGCAGGACTCCGTTGTGCTGGTTTGAGTCGGGTGAAAGAGTGGTCTTAGGACCAGAGATCGTTCAACAGACTACTGAGAAGGTGAGAATGATCCAAGAAAAGATGAAAGCGTCGCAGAGTCGACAAAAGAGTTATCATGATAAACGTAGAAAGGACCTTGAGTTCCAAGAGGGGGATCATGTGTTCCTGAGAGTGACTCCTTTGACGGGTGTTGGACGTGCTTTGAAATCGAAGAAGTTGACTCCGAGGTTTATTGGACCGTATCAGATTTCAGAGAGGATTGGACCGGTGGCGTATCGTGTTGGATTACCACCGCATTTGTCGAATTTACATGATGTTTTTCATGTATCTCAGCTGAGGAAGTATGTTCCGGATCCGTCTCATGTGATCCAAAGCGATGATGTGCAAGTTAGGGACAACCTTACGGTTGAGACCTTACCCGTGAGGATTGATGATCGAAAGACAAAGACGTTGAGGGGCAAGGAGATACCTCTTGTGAGAGTTGTTTGGGACGGAGCGACGGGTGAAAGCTTGACTTGGGAGCTAGAAAGTAAGATGCTGGAATCCTATCCAGAGTTGTTTGAACGAGGTAAATTTTCGAGGACGAAAATCCTTTAAGAGGGGGAGAGTTGTAACGCCCTCTTTAATTATTTAATTATTTTATTAGATGATATGGTATATGTTTATATATTATATGATTTGTGATGATTATGTGACGTATTTGTGACGTTTATGTGACGTGTGACGTGTTATTATTTTATTGTTTAATAAAATAATATAAGTGATGTTTATATGAATATTTATTTGGTAAATAAATAGATTTGGTGGAAAAAGATAGAATTTTAAGAGATGGGGTTATATTTATAATTAAGAAGAGTTGTGTGGGTTAAGAGGGAATTAATTAAGTTGTGAGGGAGTATATAAGAGAAGTAGGTTAAGAAAGGAAGTTTTTGGAGAACGCATACAGGCAATTGAGAAAGGGAAGAAGAACGGTCAAGAGAGAAGAGAAAGCTAGGTTCCAATTCTGCAATTTTTCCAGGTAAGGGTGAGCCTAACTCCAGTAATATTAATAGTATTTCATCTGTTTATGATTGGCTTGAGAATTGGGAAGAATTGGGATGAGTTTCATAAGTTAGGGTTTGATGAATTTAATGAATTGGGTGTGAGATTGTGTTGCATTGGTGTAGAAACGTGTTACAGAACCTAGATTAATCCCTATAACAACATTGCTGATGAATTAGAAGCCTAACTTGAGAGATTTGAGAAGTTTTGGTGAGAATTGGAGTGAACCCGTAGTGGTTCTGAGATCGCTCGCCTGTGGCGAGTGACTACTCGCCGTGGCGAGTACAGCCCTATCGCTCGCGAGGCGAGCAGTATAGCTCGCCGTGGCGAGCTTGACCCTTAAACTTAGGATTTTTGCCAAACTTTAGATGGTTTTGAGTGCCCTTATATTTATCGAGATGACCTGTGAAGTTGGTTTGGTCAAATTGGATTTAGAGAGCTTAAAAATGAGGATTTTTGGTGAAAATGTCAAAAAGGCCGAAGCACCCAGGATTTCTCGCCTCCAGCTCGCCCCCAACTCGCCTTTGGCGAGTGAGCTGATGTGAGTACTCGCCTGTGGCGAGCAGATGTACTCGCCGTGGCGAGTTAGATGGTTCAGGACTGTTTTTGTTGTTTTGCAAGCTGTTTTGCATAGGACGTTTAGAGTACCCCTTTGGGTAGAGTTAGTGCTGTTCTATACCCTTAGATGAGTTATGTAAAGACGAATGATGATGGTTCTATTAGGCCATTGATAAATGATGTGTTGTTGAATATAAGTGATGTATGAGTATAATGCTATTTGAATAAGATGATGCTATGTGTTGCAATGTGTATGTATAATGAGATGATGTTCTGCCATGTAATTATTATAACTGCATGTGTCAGTCTTGAAAATGTAATGATGTTTGAGACGGTGTATTAAGTTGTTAAACGACGAGTCCATGCATTTGCATATTTATGAGACGGTGGAGCTTTATGCTCAAAGCGACGGTGGAGCATTTGCTCAAAGCGACGGTGAAGCATATTAATGCTATAATCATATGGTACCACATGCATGATGTTGAGACGTTAGGTGTTGCATTTAGTCGAGTCAATTGTGACATATATGAGATGATGTTTTGAGACGTTGATGCTTGATATGATGTTGTTATGATGTTGTTATGATGATGCTTATGATGATGCTATGATGTGCTATAATGTATATGTGATGAGTTGGATTTATGATTTGTTAATCTTGACGTTTGATCTATATATTAATATTATTGTTGTGAATCTCACCCCTCCTGCTGGAATTGCCGCCTTGTGGGCAAGTGTAGGTACCCAGTCTTAGATGCGTGGATGCGAGGATGTGTGAAGTAGGGTTGCTCTGATATGTAACGGGATGGGGTCTTTTGTAGAGTCTATTCCTTATGTATCATGTTTGATTAAGTGTTGACTTTCGGTGATGTTGAAAATAATAATGTTTGAGACGTTTAATGGCTTTTAAGCCAAGACTATTTATGAGTTGAGACTATTTGAATTCCGCTGCTTAATTGAGTATTTTTGTAATTTGATAAATTATTATCGAAGTTGTTTTTAAGATGAAATGTGACACTCCTTTTGAGAAGTACTCTGATTTTATATGATTTATTTAAAGAAGTTTTTAAGATGGGAAATTGGGGTGTTACATCAGTGGTGCCTTAGGTCAAAAATTGGGGTATGACAAGCGCGACTAAAAATTGACAATGAAAAGTAAATACGAATGACGAGTTTTAAATTGCAAACAAAACTTTGAGAAATAAAGCACTAGCGTAACGAGCATTAAAAATAAATGAATTAAAAATACTACGACGACTATCATAACGTTAAAAAACAAGAGAAAAGTGAATAAAAGAAAAAACGACGAGGATGCCCCTATTTAAGTTTCTCCGTCACGAGGATGTAAAAAAAGATGAAATTTTTAAATCAACGGGTCGAAGAGACTTAAATATTACGTACACCAATTTTGACCAGTAGAAAAGATGAGCAGAGAGCAAATTAAGAGATAACACAGGGGAGGAGAAGCTGTCTACTACCTTCGAAAAGATAATAGATGAACGTGCGTGAAAATAAAATTTGCAAATTATTTCTGGAAAAGTAACTAATGCCTTGCAGAAAATAAAAGCTTTTGTCGATTACTTTTGAAATAGTAACTGACGGTTTATGGAAAATAAAACATTTGTCGATTACTTTTGAAATAGTAACTGACGATTTATGGAAAATAAAGCATTTGTCGATTACTTTTGAAATAGTAACCGAAGGTTTACAGAAAATAAAGCTTTTGTCGATTACTTTTGAAATAGTAACCGAAGGTTTGCGGAAAATAAAGCTTTTGTCGATTACTTTTGAAATAGTAACCGAAGGTTTGCGGAAAACAAAGCCTTTGTCGATTACTTTTGAAATAGTAACCGAAGGTTTGCGGAAAATAAAGCTTTTGTCGATTACTTTTGAAATAGTAACCGACGGTTTATGGAAAATAAAGCATTTGTCGATTACTTTTGAAATAGTAACCGAAGGTTTACAGAAAATAAAGCTTTTGTCGATTACTTTTGAAATAGTAACCGAAGGTTTGCGGAAACAAAGCCTTTGTCGATTAGTTTTGAAATAGTAACTGACGTTTTATGGAAAATAAAGCATTTGTCGATTACTTTTGAAATAGTAACCGAAGGTTTACAGAAAATAAAGCTTTTGTCGATTACTTTTGAAATAGTAACCGAAGGTTTGCTGAAAATAAAGCTTTTGTCGATTACTTTTGAAATAGTAACCGAAGGTTTGCGGAAAACAAAGTGTAACACCCCGTTT
Organism: Medicago lupulina; assembly: GCA_958299785.1. Taxonomy (NCBI): domain Eukaryota; kingdom Viridiplantae; phylum Streptophyta; class Magnoliopsida; order Fabales; family Fabaceae; genus Medicago; species Medicago lupulina. The sequence continues at coordinate 18,390,614 of OY283145.1, read as the reverse complement.
TCCCAACATGAAAATTTCTTAAAACATTTATCAGAGTAACATTGCAAACAACGGGATATCACATTTAACATAATCTGAAACAGTTAAATAATAATTTAACCAAATATCTTAAACATTGCAGCGGAAATTATTTCATAAACCGTAAAACGTTTTGGCACGCAGGCCCTATCAATATCTCAAAAGAGTTAGTTTCATATTGCAAAATAGCATAAATGTTCACGTAAAAGAATGAAGCATGCATAACAGATAACCTCATCCCGTTACGTATCAGAGCGACCTAGACGACACAGTGAGGCAAGGCCACTCACGAAAACAAGCTGCACACTAAGCACGGTCACCTGCACTTGCCCACAAGGCGGCAATTCCAACAGAAGGGGTGAGATTTCATAACAAAATAATATTAATCAATATAATTCGAATCATAATTAACAGCATATCATTCTTAAAACAACTTTGCGTAAATAGTAAACAGTTATCACGTAATCACATATTCAATCATCATCAATAACATAACATCATAGACACGACAATGCGACAATGCTCTTAGACTCCTTATATGCATGTGGTACCAAACTTCATCATAAGTATTAATATACTTTAAAACATGCGGAGGACAAAGCTCCTATCATGGTGAGGACTAAGCTCAATGAATGCTAATGCATGGACTCTATCAACAGAACACCTTAATCATCATAACAACATGCATCCAAGAATTTGGAGCTAGATGTAACACTCTAATTTCTATTTTGTGGTTTGTGGTGATTTTTAGTTGATTTTGGTGTGCTTGGTGTATTTTACTTGAATTTATAAATGATATATGAAATAATTGGTGTGTTATTATTTATTATGATTATTTGTGATATTTTATGAAAATAGGAGAAATAATATTTATATAATTGAATTAAAGGGTTTAATTGAAATTATTAGAATTAAGAGGGGATTAAGGAGAAATTAATAGAATTTAGTGGGGGAGAGTAAAGAGTAAAAAGGAGTTACCCTTTGGTTGGTAAGAGTAGGAAAGAAAGAGTCAGACAGGCAATAGTACGTATCAGTAAAAGAGAAAAGTAGACTTTTTGGGAGAAAGTGAGAAGAGCCAAGAGCCAAGGGGAATTGCTAGGATTGCTGTAGAATTTGCTTATTTGAGGTAAGGGTGGGTTTATGATTCAATTGCCAATGTATATATGTATGTTTTCATGATTTTGCATTGAAATTGTTGTTTCTGGTTTAGGTTTTATGAATATGATAAAATGCTAAATTTTGATGATTGGTGTTGTTGATTCTGTTTATCTGAGTTATTTTGATGCTTTGGTGAGAAGTGAACCCATAAACCTTATTCTAAAATCATTTTGGGTGATTGGGGAATCAAAAATGGGATTTTTGGATGATATAGGGTTAGAAAATCGTAGGTTGGATTTCTGCCCAGATGAGCACTCGCTCAAGCGAAGTACCCTTCGCTCAAGCGAGCAACAATTTGCCACGCCCAGTTTGGATTTTAGCCGCTCGCTTAAGCGAGCCACGAGCGAACCAGGAGCGAATGAAAACCCAACCTTCGTCATTTGCGTCGCTTAAGCGAGATTCCCGTCGCTTAAGCGAGAGACGCCCAGGATAGTGTATTTAGCCTGTTCGCTTAAGCGAACCAGAAGCGAACCAGAAGCGAGGAAAACTCTAACTTACGTGTTTTGACTCGCTCAAGCGAGATGTTGCTCGCTTAAGCGAGCTGGGTCCTGTGCGACCCAAAATGTGATTTTTCTAAGGTGTTCTAAACCCAAACCTAAGCTTTCTAAATGGTTTATTGGATTTTTAGAGAATTTTTGGAGTGATAAAATTGTAGATTGGAGATGTTTATGATACATTTACGAATGAATCTTATATGAAATGAAATGAACTATACTATGCTAAGTTGAAATTGTTCATGGTGTTGTGGTGTGATTGAGTCTAGTTGGGGAGGTGTCCTAGTTGGTGTTGTCGTTGGTTGCATGGTGAAAATGCACCACTTTTCTGTTGTAGGGTTGTATGTAGATATACACCTTGAGTCTCATAACTCATTTGCATTGGTGGGGGCTCATGCCCCGGAATGTTTATACATTCAACTGGTGAGGGCTTATGCCCTGGAATGCTAGTCATTCACTTTGGTGAGGGCTTATGCCCTGGGATGCTTTAACCATCCATTTGGTGGGGGCTTATGCCCCGGAGTGTTTAGCACTCAACGCGCGTAGTTGGTACCACATCTGCATAATGCATTGGTCGTTAATGGAGTCTTGCATTAGAAGTTAAGGTGTGAGTTGTTGTTGGTGAGGTGTCACCACAAGCGGTGTTGTTGTCGGTGTTGTTAATTAAGGTGAAACTAAATATTATCTGTTGAATTGTTATTGAAGACTGTTGATGATTATGGTGATGATAAATGTTCTTGTTTATGTTGTTTTCAATACAACTTGATGAATTATATATATATATATATATATATATATATATATATATATATTGCTTTTGTTTTGTGAACTCACCCCTTCTGCTGGAATTGCCGCCTCGTGGGCAAGTGCAGGTAGCGATGGATAGATAGGAGTCGGCTCATTGTGTCGTAGGCTCTGATACGTAACGGGATGGGATTTAATGTTTTATAATTTCATTCCTTTATGTATCATTTTTACTTGGAGAATTGTTGGATAATTATTTGAATAATGTTGGAGAATATTTTATTGGTGAGGCCTTTGTGCCAGACATGTTGATGTATGAGAAAATTTTGAGATGAATTTATGATAATTATTCCGCTGCAGACTATTTAATAAAGATGTTGTTTGGAGGATTATTTAAATAGTTTTATGTTTCTATTTAAATAAATTATTTTTGAAATATGCATGTAATACTCCGTTGATTGTTGATTAACTCTGATGTTTGGATATTATTATATCATTTTGGGAAACGGGGTGTTACACTAGACAACATCTTATTCATCCTATATAGACATCATGCAACTCAGTTTAATAACGGCAGCAGCATAGTCAAATCTCAATAACAGAATGATATCATTATATCAATTACAAATCAATGGCATCATAAACATTCATTCATGTCTTTCATATTGTATAATACTTTAACTCAATTAACATTGACATATCTTAAACAGCTTTACAAATTGCATTTAACATTACCATTAGGTCTCTCTAATTGCATTTAACATTACCATTAGGTCTCTCTACCACTTAGGGGTCCACTCTTGATCAAACGTGCGACACAGATCGCATAAACACTCAGTACACTCCATTCAGGTAGTGCTCGCGAGGCGAGAACACATGCTTGCCATGGCGAGTAGATGCCAACTCCCAAACTAATGTTGTTCTAGGCTCAATCTTGTCCTACAATCATTCCTAATCATCACTAGGTATGTGCAGGCATGCAATGGCGCTCAAGGCCTAACTAAAAAGTCGAAATTGCAAAATCTTGCATTCTCTCTGTCCTAGCTCGCTATGGCGAGTAAGCTTGCTCGCTGTGGCGAGATGCCTTGAGCAACTCGTGAGGCGAGGGAAAAGGTTCGCTATGGCGAGCGATGAATGTTCATCACTCGCGAGGCGAGGATCATTGCTCGCTATGGCGAGCGATGAATGTCGCCGCGGGCAGACTTGCTGTTTTCTCAAAAATCTAACAATTCTCATGGTTCTAAGTCTCGTACTGATTCCCAAGTTTGTCCTAAACATAATCTAAGGTCTAGGAACACTTTCTACATCAATTAAACCAATTCCTACCGTTTAATCATCAATTCTAGGGATTTGACCTAGTTTACACTTTCTCCAATTCAATCCTAATCCTTGCTAACTAATCATCAGAATTACCATCAATTAATACTACTGAGTTATTAGTCTCACCCTTATCTGGTTAAGAAGAAAATCGCAGCTCTCTCTTGATCTTCTCCCTTCTAAGCTTTTTCTCCCTTTTTCCAAAAGTTTTCACGTACAATGCGTTTTCTAAAATTAGGTCTTCTCCTATTTATACTTAATCTTATCTTCACTTTCTCCCCCAAAACTCTCTAAAATCTCGAAACAACCCTTAACTAAATATTTTATATAATTTTCAAATCTTATTTTATTTAACAATAAAATAAGTCCCTTAATCTTATCAAAATCCTCAAAACTCATAACTTATCACAAAAATCAACTAAATCATCCAAAATCATCAAAACATACCAAAATCATATATATATATATATATATATATATATATATATATATATATATTATATAAATATAATATAATCGCCTAAACTCGATTAAATAAATAATTAAACGAAAGTGGGCGTTACACAAAGCCTTTGTCGATTACTTTTGAAATAGTAACCGAAGGTTTGCGGAAAATAAAGCTTTTGTCGATTACTTTTGAAATAGTAACCGAAGGTTTGCGGAAAATAAAGCTTTTGTCGATTACTTTTGAAATAGTAACCGACGGTTTATGGAAAATAAAGCATTTGTCGATTACTTTTGAAATAGTAACAGAAGGTTTACAAAAAATAAAGCTTTTGTTGATTACTTTTGAAATAGTAACCGAAGGTTTGCGGAAAATAAAGCTTTTGTCGATTACTTTTGAAATAGTAACCGAAGGTTTGCGGAAAACAAAGCCTTTGTCGAATACTTTTGAAATAGTAATCGAAGGTTTGCGGAAAATAAAGCTTTTGTCGATTACTTTTGAAATAGTAACCGAAGGTTTGCGGAAAATAATGCTTTTGTCGATTACTTTTGAAATAGTAACTGAAAGTTTGCAGAAAATAAAGCTTTTGTCGATTACTTTTGAAATAGTAACCGAAGTTTGCAGAAAATAAAGCATTTGTCGATTACTTTTGAAATAGTAATCGAAAGTTTGCAGAAAATAAATCTTTTGTCGATTACTTTTGAAATAGTAACCGAAAGTTTGCGGAGAATAAAACATTTTGGTGATTTCTTTTTGAAAGAGTAACCGACGAATACTCAGACGATATGTCGTGCCAATTACTTTTTGAAACAACAATCGGTGAACATGCAGCAGCTAAATGTGCAAGGAAGAGACCTACGATTAACAAAAGCAAATAATGATAAAGCCTGAAAAAGGTAAAAGAAGACAAAGGTAAAACCAATTGGGAAACTGATTGAAGAATGAGACCTGCCACTTGAATCAAATTGATTGGTCAACACTTTGGTCAGACATGAAGGGATGACTTACAAAATAAAGACAATGCAAGCATATATGAGTTTAAAGGCGAACTACAGATGCATGAATGAATGAAAGCAGGAATATATGAGATTTTTATGGTAAAAGAGAACGGTAAGTTGTAGGGACACGGTTGGGCAGGTCAAAGAAGAAAGTGGCCCGACGTCGTATCATAATCACTCCACAAGTCTCTAAAGAGATTCCTTTCCAGGGAATGCGTCAAGAGCCAAACATGATACCACTCTTCAAAGTCAACAATACTGATCAAAACCATAATTTAACCTAATGAAATGCTGATAAAATGGCGTTCCGAGATTTAATCGCCGTCAGAGTGCAGATTATAAAACGAAAGTTGATAGGAGTCGCCATTTCTGAACCGATGACATTTACCTTTGGAACAGACCAAGCTCTCATAATCATTGCCCTTTTTTCTAACTTTTGCCTGGATCGCCCTTTCGGGTTTTCAATCCACCAGGAATGTACTTTCTTTTTCATGCCCCCTAATTTTTGCCTGGACTGCCCTTTCGGGTTTTCAATCCACCGGGGCGCTCAATTTTGGCTTAGATCGCCCTTTCGGGTTTTCGACCTAGCGAGTTTTTTTTTTTTTTAGCAATGACTATGTTTCTTTTGTAGAACGAACCGCTCCCGAGACAACTGGTAACATACTTCCACGATACACCAATCTAAAGTAATATGCTTGACATTTTGGGTTTTTTTTTCAAAGAGAAAACGAAATAAAGTTTTTTTGATTTTTTAGTTTTTGCTTCACGTATCAATATTTAAAAATGGAAGAAAAGATCGCACATAAAAATAAATAAGAATTCCAAATAAATGGGCTCTGGCTCAAATTGATTTAAAAGAGTGATAACCAGTCCAAAGGCATGGCTCCACGGATTACAAAAATTTGGAAAATGACAATTATATTGGGAAGGTACATTGAACATGAATAACCACTATACCCCCTAATAACTTTGAGTTCCACCGTTTCTGACAGCTGAGGTGCCCCACATGATTGATGCTTTGATCTTGAACTGATACAGTTACTTTGTCATTCATTTTTTTTTTCATTTTATTTTGCCTCTAACTTTTGCCTAAATCGCCCTTTCGGGTTTTTAGTCCACCGAGGTGCTCATTTTTTGTTCAAGCCGCCCTTTAGGGTTTTCGACCTGCCGAGCTATTATATATATTTAGACAAAGTATTTCTTGACTGCATCAGAATTTACGGGACGAGGAAGTTCATCACAATCCATGGTTGTAAGAATTAAAGCACCACCGTAGAAAGCCTTCTTGACTACATAAGGACCTTCATAGTTAGGTGTCCATTTGCCCCTGGGATCTGGCTGGAAAGACTTAATACTCTTCACCATAAGATCACCTTCTTTGAACTCACGGAGATGCACCCTCTTGTCAAATGTAACGCCCTAGTTGCTATTTATTTATTTTAGTTGATTTTTGTGTGTTTTATGTGCTTTAAAATAATTTATGTGATTTATGTGAATATTTGATGTGTTGTTATTATTATATAATTATTTGTGTTATTTGATAAAATAGGAGAAATATAGTAACTATTAGAATTAAGGGGGTAATGAGAATTAAAGGAGACTTAATAGAAAGTTAGTGTGGAGTTAAGAATAAAAAGAGGGGTTACACTTTGTGGAAAAAGAAAATAGAAAAGTCAGTAAGGAAAGAAAATTGTACGTACAGTAAGAACAAAACAAGAGTTTTGGGAGAAAGAGAGAAGAAGCCAAGAGAAGAACTAGGAAGAGGGAAATTCATCCATTTGCTGTAGAATTTGCTGAATTAAGGTAAGGGTGGGTTTACTTTTCAATTGCTAATGTATATGTATATGCTTTCATGAAAATAGATTGAAATTGGTGATTGTTCTTCTAGGTTTAAGGAATATGAAAAATGCCATTGTTGATGAATTATGTTATGATTGATGATGTTTCTATGAGATGTTTTGTTGTTTTGATGAGTAGTGAACCCATAAACATTGTTCTAATTCATTTTGGGTGATTGGGGGATCAAAATTGGGTTTTTGGATGATTTAGGGCTTAGAAAATCGTAGTTGAAATTCTGCCCAGATGAATTCTCGCTTAAGCGAGCCATCCGTCGCTCAAGCGAGCGACACCGTTTTGTGCCCAGTTTAGAATTTTTGCCGTTCGCTCAAGCGTAAGCCAAGCGAACGCTAAGCAACGAAATCCCAACTTTCATCATTTGCATCGCTCAAGCGAAATTCCCGTCGCTCAAGCGAAATCTGCCCAGAACCTGTAGTTTGTGAGCGTCGCTCAAGCGAACGCCAAGCGAGCCTCAAGCGAGGAACAACCTGACTTTCGTCATTTGACTTGCTCAAGCGAGATGCTGCTCGCTTAAGCGAGATTGGTCCTGAACGACCATTTTGTATGATTTTCCAAAGTGTTCCAAACCAAACCTAAGCTTTCTAAGATGTTTATTAGATTTATTAAGAATTGTTTAGGTGGTAAAAACTATATTATGAAGATGATTAAGATGGAATTATGTATGCTTATGTGCAAATAATTATACTTGCTAAGTTGAATTGCCTTGTTGATGTTGAGTGGTATTGTCCAGTTGGGGAAGGTATCTTAAGTCGTTGTTGTTGTTGGTTGCATGCTGATATGCTCCATTAAGATGTTGGGTTGTATGCAGATATACACCATAGAGTCATTCATACTCATATGCATTTGTTGGGGGCTTATTGCCCTGGAATGTTTATCATTCACCTGTTGGGGGCTTATTGCCCTGGAACGCTTTATCGTTCACCTGTTGGGGGCTTATTGCCCTGGGATGCTTTAACCATCCAAACTGTTGGGGGCTTATTGCCCTGGAATGCTTAGCATTCAACGCGCGTAGTATGGTACCACATGCATAATGCATTAGATGTTGATGGAGTCTTGCATTAGTTGTAGGTGTGAGTTGTCCTGTTGGAATTGTTGTTGGTGAGATGTCGCCACAAGCGTTGTTGTTATTGATGTTAATCAAAGATGAATTTAAATTATAAAGTTGAGATGATATTGATGATGTTGTTGCTGATAGTTGTTATGAATTGTTGTTGTTTCAATTTACTTTGATGATTCATATATTTGTATATTACTTTTGATTTGTGAACTCACCCCTTCTGCTGGAATTGCCGCCTCGTGGGCAAGTGCAGGTAGCGAAGACTAGTGATGTTGGCTCTTGCGTCTAGGGCTCTGATACATAGTAGGGATGGGGAATCGTTGTCTTGTCTTGCGTTCCTTTATGTATCATTTCTTTTGAAGACGATGTTGTTGAGATTTAGTTGTTGAATAATTTTACTATGTTGATGGCCTTTAGTGCCAAGGATATGATGTAGTTGTTGCATACGATTTCTAATTAAAGATTTTCCGCTGCAGAATTTTAATATGATGAAATGTGTTGATGTTTTTAAATAGTCTTTATATTCTATTTAAATGAAATTTGAAAAAAGTAGTGTAATGCTCTGTGGAATGTTGATAACTCTGATTATGTTTTACTGATAATATCATTATTACGTCTTTTTGGGAAACGGGGTGTTACATCAAATGCTTGTTTCATTCTTGACTGATACAGTTGTCCATGACATAGAGCAGCCATGCGTTTTTCTTCAATCATGTTCAACTGATCATATCTGTTCTGGCACCATTCAGCTTCTGTCAACTCGGCTTCCATCAAAACTCTTAATGAACGGATCTCGACTTTTACCGGGAGTACAACCTCCATACCATAAACCAAAGAGAAAGGGGTTTCCCCTGTTGAAGTACGCATAGAAGTGCGATATCCGTACAATGCATAAGGCAACATTTCGTGCCAATCCTTGTAAGTGACCACCATTTTCTACACAATCTTCTTAATGTTCATGTTTGCTGCCTCGACCGCACCATTCATCTGAGGTTGGTAAGGAGAGGAGTTATGATGCTCAATCTTGAATTCACTGCACAGTTCCTTCATCATATTGTTATTCAAATTTGTACCATTATCAGTGATGATCTTGCTAGGAACCCCATAGCGACTGGTGATATTATTCTTGATGAAACAGACCACCATCTGCTTAGTGACTTTAGCATAAGAAGCTGCTTCAACCCACTTAGTGAAGTAATTGATAGCCACCAGTATGAAACGGTGTCCATTGGAAGCTTTTGGTTCAATCCGGCGGATCATATCAATGCCCCACATAGAAAACGTCCATGGAGAAGAGATGACATTTAGCATTGATGGCGGTATATGGATCTTATCAGCATATATCTGGCACTTGTGGCACTTCTTAGCATGGTTATAACAATCAACTTGTATTGTTATCCAGTAATAGCCTGCTCTCAATGCTTTCTTAGCCATTGCGTACCCACTAGAATGAGTTCTGAACGAGCCCTCATGTATCTCATGCATCAGTATAACACATCACCATTCAGAAAGAAACTACCAGACAATCTTCTCAAAGTCTTCTTGTCTTGGCGGGATGCCCCCGACGGATACTCTTGAGTTTGGAGGAAAACCTTGATATCATGAAACCACAGCTTGTCATCTGAAGTTACCTCGGCTGCAAACACATAAACGGGCCTTTCAAGGAATCGAATGCTAATCGTTGGTACACGGTTGGGATGACTAACTTTGATCATTGAGGACAAAGTAGACAATGCATCGGCCATTCAATTCTCCTCCCGAGGAAGATGGTGTAGCTCGACTTTGTTGAAGAAAGTCAGCAAACGTCTTGCATAATCTCTGTATGGGATCAAACCAGCATGGTGAGATTCCCACTTGCCCTTGATCTGATTAATCACTAGAGCTGAATCTCCATATATGTCGATTTTCTTGATCCTCATATCAATTGCTTCTTCAATTCCCATGATACAAGCTTCGTACTCTGCGATGTTATTCGTGCAATCAAATTGTAGTCTTGCAGTAAATGGGATGTGAGTGCCTTTAGGAGTGATGAGGACTGCCCCTATTCCGCTACCATAAACATTAACTGCACCGTCGAAAATCATTACCCATTCAGATACGGGATCAGGACCTTCGCCAAACAACGGTTCATCACAATCTTTCATCTTTAAATACATGATCTCTTTATCAGGGAAATCGAACTTGATTTGCTGGTAATCATCAACCGGTTGGTGAGCCAAATGGTCGGCCAAAATGCTACCCTTAATTGCTTTCTCAAAGATATACTTGATCGGATCCATCTTAGATATCAACCAAGTAGTATGATTAACCATGTAGTGGCGAAGTCGTTTGGCGGCCCAGGCCAAAGCACAACAAGTCTTTTCTAACATTGAGTAGCGGGACTCACAATCACTAAACTTCTTGCTCAACTAATAGATTGCGTGCTCTTTCTAGCAAGTCTCATTTTGCTGCCCCAACACACAACCCACAGAGTCTTCTCACATGGTTAAGTACATGATCAATGGCCTTCCTTCTATTGGAGGGACAAGAATTGGAGGTTCTAACAAATACTCTTTGATTTTATCGAACGCCTCCTAACAATCTTCTGTCCAGACAATCCCCTGATTCTTGCGGAGCAACTTGAATATCGGCCCACACGTAGCAGTCATGTGAGAGATGAATCTAGAGATGTAGTTCAACCTTCCCAGAAATCCTCTGACTTGTTTCTCTGTTTTCGGAGCAGGCATTTCTCTAATGGCTCTGACTTTGTCGGGATCAACTTCAATACCCTTTTGGCTGACGATGAAACCCAGAAGCTTTCCAGATCTAACACCAAATGTACACTTATTGGGGTTCAAACGGAGTTTATACTTTCTCAACCGTTGGAACATCTTCAACAAGTATTCAACATGCTCTTCTTCCGTACCTGACTTGACGATCATATCATCCACATAAACTTCGATTTCTTTGTGCATCATATCATGAAAGATTTTGGTCATGCCTCTCTGGTAGGTGGCACCAGCATTTATCAAACCAAACGACATTACCAAATAACAGAAAGCGCCCCAAGGCGTGATGAAGGATGTCTTTTCTCTATCTTCCGGAGCCATTTTAATCTGATTATACCCGAAGAAACCGTCCATGAAGGAGAATACTTTGCATTTTGAAGTACTGCCGACCAATACATCAATGTGAGGTAAAGGGAAATCATCTTTCGGACTGGCCTTGTTCAAATCACGGTAGTCGACACACATTCTGACTTTACCATCTTTCTTCGGAACAAGCACTATGTTAGCCAACCATTGAGGGTATTCTGACGCGACCAGGAAACCTGCATCAATCTGTTTCTGCACTTCTTCCATGATTTTGAGGGCCATGTCAGGATGAGACCTTCTTAATTTCTGCTTGACTAAAGGACACTCAGGCTTCAAAGGCAAACGGTGCTCCACTACTTCAGGATCTAAACCCGGCATGTCTTTGTATGACCATGCAAACACATCTGCAAACTCCCTGAGAAGCTCAATTACTCTTTCCTTAATACTTGCATCCAATGATGCCCCAATCTTGATTTCTTTCTTATCTTCCTCGGTGCCCAGGTTTTATGATTGATTTTAGTGAAATGAAAAAAAAGAATGCAAACCTTTGGATTTGAAACAAATAACAATTAAAAAAAATAATAGAGAAAGTCTTTTTTTGGTTTTTTTGTGTTGCCATTTTTTCCAAGAAAAGCAATAAAATAGACAAAAAGTAAAAAAAGTCGCAATAGAGATGACGATTTTCATTAATAAACGGAGATACTAGAAGCAAAAACAAAGCCCTTACAAGATTTCACTTTCGTTTTGGGCAGAACGAAAAGAGTTTTCTTAAAGAAAGAAAAAACAAAAGCCAAACAAATTACTTAGACAACGGAATCGCAGAAGGAATGTCAACAGCAACCCAGTTGCAGCAAGCTCCCCCTAGTGTAACAAAAGCAGGTATTTCCTCTTGAGGTTGGTCTTGTATGATCATATTAATCTGGGTTAATAGTGTTTTTGACCCTTGTAATATAGTGCACTTTTCGGTTTAGCCCCTGTAAAAAAACAAATTTAGATTCCACCCTTGAAAAATGAAGATTCTTCAAGATTGGCCCCTGACCCCATTGAGTCAACAGAATCTACAACGTGGCAGTGACGTGTCATTTTTTTTAATTTTTTTTACCATGCCACTTGTGTAAATAACTGCCACGTCATTTTTTACTTAAAAAAAATAAAAAATTACAAAAAAATTGTTTTTTTATTAAAAAATAAAAAAAAAACATTTTTTTAAAAAATGAAAAAAACTTTTTCTAATTGTTTTTAATTAATTTTTAAAAAGCTAAAATTATTTTAAAAACCAGAAAAAAATTCTAAATTTTTTTCAAAAATTTGATAAATCGAAAAAAAATCATACTTTTTTTCAAAAATTTAAAAATTTGAAATTTTAAATTTTTCCGAAAAAAAATTCGATAAATAAAAAAAATCATACTTTATTTTTTGAAAAATTAATCGAAAAACATTCAGATTTTTTAAATTTAATTTTCAAAATAAAAAAACAAATATTTTTTTCGAAATTAAATAATTAGAATAAGAAAATTCGAAATTTTGAAAAAAAAATTCTAATATTATTTTTTTTTCGAATTTTATAATTTTAATTTAATTCAAAAAATTTTGATAATTTTTTGGAAAATTTGGAAATACATTAAGTTCGAGAATGGAAATGATAATACCATATGAGTTAGAATTCAAAAAATTTCCTCTCATTGATGGGAAATATATTAAGTTAGAATTTAGAAAAGAATTCAAAAAATTTATTCCTCAATTTTTACGAATTCTTTTTTGAAATCAAAAAATAAGAAAATTTGAATTTTTTTATTCTAATTATTTAATTTCGAAAAAAATAATATTTGTTGTTTTTATTTTTAAAATTAAATTTAAAAAATCTGAATGTTTTTTGATTTATCAAAAATTTAGAATTTTTTTTTTGAAAAAATTTAAAATTTCAATTTTTTTAAATTTTTCAAAAAAAAAGTATGATTTTTTTTCAATTTATCAAATTTTTGAAAAAAATTTAGAATTTTTTTTCTGATTTTTAAAATAATTTTAGCTTTTTAAAAATTAATTAAAAACAATTAGAAAAAGTTTTTTTCGTTTTTTTAAAAAAATGTTTTTTTTATTTTGTAATAAAAAAACTAAAAACAATTTTTTTGTAATTTTTTATTTTTTAAAGTAAAAAATGACGTGGCAGTTATTTACACACGTGGCATGGTAAAAAAAATAAAAAAATGACACGTCACTGCCACGTAGGAGATTCTGCTAACTCAATGGGGTCAAGGGTCAATCTTGAAGAATCTTCATTTTTCAAGGGTGGAATCTAAAAAAAAAAATTTACAGGGGCTAAACCCAAAAATGCACTATATTACAGGGGCCAAAAACACTATTAATCTCTGACGGTGCATTTATGAACCAGGCGCTGCTGAACGTACCCTCAGTTGGGCTGGTCCCCTTTGCTTTGTGGGCTGCATAGCCCAAACCTTCCTTCTTCTTGTTCTCTGTAAGGTGTACCAACTATCCCCAACCTGCAGTCTTTCCTTCTTGCACTACTCTCTCGGCGTCTTTCAAAGAAGCCATGCATGTTTCTCCCGTTTTAACACCTACTTCAGCAGAAAAGCCTTGAACAGATGATTCTTCTACATCACCACCACCAATATATGAGAAAGCCGACATGTGACTTACCAAAAGCGTGGATTCTCCATTCACGATTATCAACTTCCCGTGGCTGACAAACTTTAGCTTCTGATGCAGAGTAGACGTCACCGCCCCAGCCTCGTGAATCCAAGGTCGGCGAAGCAGACAACTATAAGATACTGGTATATCCATCACCTGGAACGTCACTTTAAACTCATGGGGGCCTACGGAGATGGGCAAATCTACATCACCTAACACAACTTTTCTTGATCCATCGAATGCTCTGACTGATACAGACGTAGCCCGAAGCTGGATACCAGGGTACGAGAGTTTCTCCAGGGTGGCCAATGGCATTACATTCAAGGAGGAACCAGTATCAATTAGCACATTGGAAATAGAATCCGACTTGTAGTTGACAGAAATATGTAAAGCCAGATTATGGTGCCTTCCCTCGGCTAGGAGTTCTTCGTCACTGAATCCCAGATTGTTGCAGGCGGTCACATTTCCCACTATATGCTCAAATTGTCCTAAAGTCACCTCATGGTCGACGTAAGCTTGATCCAGCATTTTCAACAGGGCTTCCCTGTGAGCTTCTGAGTTAAACAAAGACATGATTGAAATCTTGGACGGAGTTTGTAGGAGCTGGTCCACCACCTTATACTCGCTCCTTTTGATTAGCTTCAGAATCTCGTCACTGTCTTCGTACACAATTTCTTTCGCTGGCTGCTGACTTTCCCTTTATTAGGGTCCCGTCCCTGTACCGATTCCAGAACCGGCTCACTGACTTTTACATGAACAGCTGATGGGAGAACTCTTCCACTTCTTAGAATCTTACTACCTTCAGCGATGTTGTCCACGGATGTTGTGGGTGACAAGGATGCTTCTTTGCTGGTGCCATAGTCATACGGAACAGCTTGCTGGGAGGAATACAGTTTTGGCACATAGATCACTAGAGGAGTGCTAGCTGGCTTGCAGGGCATTTCCGGACACCTTTGAGTTTTAAAAACTGGGGTAATCACACAAACACTCTTGTCTTCCCTTTCTACAACAAGTATTTGTGCATCCATCATCATTTGTATATCCCTTCGGACCAAGAGACACCCGCGGGGATTTGCAGAGCATTCGTTGCAGGCAGCATGATCGTGACTGAAAAGATCGGCCTCACACATCTTAGCATGGATTGGAACCAAAGGGGTTTTGATGTCTTGTACCTTGTGGATGCGTCCATTCTCCTGATAACTTTCAACCATATTGACTGCGGGCCCATGGGGGGTAGAGGGTTGTGTTGGGCATTTGGGGGGTTATCGGTAAAGGATAAGTCACAACTCTCAATCAGTTTCTGTACGCTTTCTTTGAAGGAGTAACAGTTCTCAATGTCATGACCTGGAGCCCCTTGGTAGAAATCACAGGTCCTGTCGGTATGGTACCAATTGGGTAAGGGATTTGGCACGCAGGGTAGTGGTCTGGTTTGTGCCAAACCTTTTGCAAGTACAGAGGGTAGCAAGTCTCTATATGGCATGGGTATAGGTGAAAAATAAGTTCGGCGAGGGCGATTTGGTTGTGGAGGGGCTTGAGGGCGAGGTTGTTGTGGTTAAGGCAGTTGTGGGTAATAGGGTTGTTGGAAAAACTGTTGTGGGTTTTGGGGGTAAGGTTGCTGATATAGTGGGGGGTAATATGGAGGTGGTCTTTGAAGGGGAGAAAAACACAAGAAGGGGGGGTTGAATTGTGTTTTAAAAAAAATCTTTTTCTCTTTTCAA
Source organism: Medicago lupulina (assembly GCA_958299785.1). NCBI lineage: Eukaryota > Viridiplantae > Streptophyta > Magnoliopsida > Fabales > Fabaceae > Medicago > Medicago lupulina. The sequence goes on along the minus strand of OY283145.1, from coordinate 18,375,088 downwards.
AACTCTGAACCAGAATGATCAGAAGCTAGTTAGACAGCTTCTGAAGATACAGTTCAGGAGCGTATGCAGCGGAATGAAAAACAGAGAGAAAAGAGAAGAAGCAGGACACAAAAGATTTATACAGGTTCCTTCCACAATTCGGAAGTAGTCCTGTCCCCCTTGCACTTCCAAGGAGAGTTCACTAAATCTAATATCTGATTACAGATGCTCAAGCACACAAGCAAGAGACTTCAAATGCTCAAGAACACAATCAAGAGACTTCTAATGCTCAAGCACACAAGCAAGAGACTTCTATCAAACAAAATTACACAGAAAAATGTTTGAGATTGAACACTTGATATACAATCAGTGGTGTTCACAATACAAATCAGATACAGACTCTTTAGACTTAAGAATTTCAAGGATATGAACTTGAAAACTGAAATTCTAAGTGAGCTTTGAATGCTTAGACAATTTGACAGAGTTTTGGCGCTATTGAAAATATTGTAGAGTCCTATTGTTCTTCAAGTCTTCACTCCTTTATATAGAGGTGTGAAGTGAACGTTGTAAGTGCCAACACATTCAAAAAGAGTCGTTATTGAAGCTTGATCTTTCACCAGTGATTCTTTGCCTGATTTAGTTGTTGTCCTCTAAAGAATTAATTTCAAATCCATTCCAGTTGAGAGGGAACAAGGATGCAGGCTTGGTTGTACATAAGAGCTGTTATTCTTGTCTGTTAGCAGAGACAAAGAACAGAGTAGTGGAGAAGGTGGTTGTACAGTTCGTACAAAGTACAATGTCAACGCTTCTTGTCTATTTGCAACAAAATGACTTCAAATCCTTTTGAAACAACCGTTGCTTTAATCCACTAATCTTCTGCCAATGCTCTACAATTTTCGCTCCAAAATACAACACTTGAATCTTGAAATTTGGTGAAATACTGTTTCTTCAGCTTCTGATGACGTCATACTCTTCAGGAGCTCTTGTCTTCAGGAGTGTTAGTCTTCAGGAGCGCTAGTCTTCAGGAGTGCCACTCTTCAGGAGCGCTTGACTTCAGGAGTGCCACTTCTTCAGGAGTGCTTTAAGTTTTAAAAGGATACTTCCTTTGCTCTTTATTTGTTCGTTCAGAACCTTGATGAGATATATCACTTTGTTTACAGTCCTGTACACTTGAACAAATATTAGCAATACCAATTGTCAATTTTTAATACTTTGTTATCATCAAAACTCTTTAGGGTTTATTGTTAAACACATTTTGTTCCAACAATCTCCCCCTTTTTGATGATGACAAACCATAGTATTTAAAAATTTGATCAATTGTTGTTAATCTAATTAACAAGTTGACTTATAGGGTATGAGGTTTGTAAGCTCCCCCTGAGTCTAATAGTACTTTAAGGTGAGGTTTGTAAGCTCCCCCTGAGTTCTATCTTTGTTAATTAAATTCATTTAACGCTTAGTAAAATAATCAAAGAGAATAGAAGTGATAGAGAGAGATAATGGTTCAGTTAAGTTATTTTGAAATAGAGTTACTCACCCTAACAAAAAGTATTGAGAGAATTAAATTTCAAAAAAAAACTTAATGGGGCTCAGGACCTTTAAATACTATCACACTTACTCCCCCTTTTGTCATTAACAAAAAGAAATTAACAAAAGAAAGAGAAAAACATAGTAACAGGATTCAGAGCATAATCAATATCACAAGAGAAATGCGTTAAAAAATAAATCAGAAGCAATTAATAAGATCAGGAGCAAAGAAATATATATAGAAGTGTTTGAATTCAGAAGCATACACAGTTAATAAAAGAACAAACTGAAAAACACAACAAACAACAAAGGGTGTGCAACTATGGGTTGGTTTGTTTGAGAGTGTTTTCAAGAATCTTCTTCAGGAGGTCATTGTTTTCCTCTTGCTTCTGCTTCATCTCAGCTAGGCTTCTGGCCATATTTTCTTCTCTGATCCTGGCTTCTTCCAGCTTAGCATCAGTTTCAGCTTTATGTTCTAAAAACAGTAGCCTTTGCTCAAAGAGATCTTTTTCCAGCTTCTTATTCTTTTCCTTTAAGATCTTGTTCTCTTGAGCTAAAGCTAGATCAGGAGCTGATGCCTTTAGATTGACCTTTGTAAGGAAGGATAAGTCCAGGTCCTTGGGATGAATGTACTGAGGCAGAAAATCAGTTGGTTCTCTTCCTCTGATACTTAAAGACGATCTAGCCCAAGTTCCAGTTATCTTAACCTCTTCAAGATCTTCATTGATGCCGTTCAGCCAGTCTTGAAGTTTCTGCTTAGCTTGCTCTTGAGCTTCTACACATGTTGAGGACAGTGCTTGCATGACATACTCAACTCTCTCCTTGAGCCTACTCCATTGTTTCTCATAGCTTTCTCTGTGACTCAAGTCACTTCTAGATGAAATGAGCTTGATCATTTTGTCAGCTATGTCCTCACACACGCCCTTTAATACATTAGAATCTAAGAATCTGGTGGGTGGTGAAGGTTGTTTTCTAGGCTTGGGAGGAGCACAGGGTTGAATTTGTAGGTTATTTAAGGTTGATGATTGAGTATTGCTTTCAGATTGTGATTGTGCCTGATCAGAAGCAGACTGGTCAACCTCCATAGGAGAAGATTGAGTAGTCTGTGTATCAGGATCAATGACAGAATCATCAATCTCCATAGCATTTTCAGTGTAAAGAGTTTCAGGAGTATGGTCAGAAATGGTTGGTTCAGGAACAGCTTGTTGAGGAGCAGCCTGTTCAGGAACAGGTTGTTCAGGAACATACTGTTCAGAAACAGATGGGGACACAAGTGGTTCAGGTGCTTGTTGATGGGGGCTTTCTGAAGCAACTTGTGAAGTTGTTACTTCAGAGGCTTTTTGTGGTGTTAGGTTAAAGTTTGGAAGTTCACCGGATAGATGACTGCTGAGATTATTTATAACAGAGTCATCTTCTGGCTTGTCAGGTAAAATCATGTTGACAGGTTTAATGGTTGGTGGTTGAAGTGGATGATTAGGGGGTAATTTGCTGCATTGTAACTCTAGCAAACTACTGACCCTAGCTTGGATAGATGGTTCAGATGGTTTGAAAGGAGAAATAGGTTTGGAAGAATTTTTGTGGAGTTTGGAGGATGGTGATAGGCTTCTTCTGAGGATGCTAATAGGAATATCAGAAGATGAGGATGATGAGGTTTTGGATTGAGAAGGTGATGAGGGAGTGGAGTCAGATTCTATATGTATTAAGAGTTGTGAGGAGGATGTACCTGATATAATATCTGATCCAGGAGTAGCTAGAATACTTGCAGCTTCAGTAGCAACTTCAGCTTGCAGTTCTAATGAGCTCATCAGAGCTTGCTCAGCAACCTCAGCAGCATCTTCCTTGAGCAAGACCTCAGTAGGTACTTCTATTTCCTTAGCCAGCTCCAAAGCCTTCTGAACAGCTTCAGATTCAGCCTTCTTCTTCTTTCTTACCTCCCTGGTAACCAGTTCGGTAGCCTCTACAGCTGCACTTTCTTCAGCAGTGTACACAGATTCCTTCAGTTTCCTTAGTTTCTGAGTCCTTTTCTTCTTTTGAGGAATCTGCTTCACTTTCGTTGTTGTTGTAGATGCTGAAACCATTTGCTTGCCACTTCTGGTCTTCTGAGGAATAATAGCTCCTGGGTTCAGATCCTGAACCTCTTCCTGAATTGATGATTCTTCAGGAGCACCAGATATAGACTTTTTAGGAGCCTTTTCCTTCTTCGCCTTCTTGGAAGGATTTTCACCCTCCAGATACTCTTCTTGAGTAAGTACCTTTCTTTTAGATTTTCTTCCTTTAGCTACAGGAAGTTCTTGTCCATACATTTCCTCTGGAACTTCATCCAGACTAATCAGCTTTCCATGGGTCTCATAGTGATCAGCAATGAGAGTCATTTGAACAGCCAGGGTGTCTTTCTTGCAGATAGGAGGGAAGTCCTCCATGAGATTTGAAACCACCCTTGATTCACAGATGTCTGTCTTCAGCTTGGTTACTTCAGGAATCAGTTTCATATGCTTCAAGGTGCTTGCATTCAACACCTTTCCGGTCTCAGTTTCCAGCTGTTCATCAGTGAAGTAGTTTACTTCATTCAAAGCTTTAATGATGCCTCCTTGATGGAAGATTTCTGAGATCAGTCTTCCATAGGGAACCCAGACTCTGCACTTGTTCTGGCTTTCCCTGAGCTCTTTAATCATATGCCTGAAGATGTACTTGGGCAGATTTATCTTTTCTCCAGTGATGAGATGATGAAGAAATACCTTGTGAGCCAAAGATGGTTGATCTCCACCACCTCCTTTAGGTAGCATGTTCTCATTGAGAATCTTCAGGAGCATCTTGTTGATCATGTTCAGGTCACAGTATTTACCAGCTGTTGTAGAATTGAAGAGAGTTTTATTCACCAAATCACTCCAGGAGCTTGACTGAGAGTTTGGTATATCTACACCGGAGTACTTTCCAGATGCTTCTGCTCCAATGACAAAAGCAATTATAGCTTCAGAAATGTAGACTGGGATACCCATCAGGCTTGACCTGATCTGAACTTCTTTGAATGGTTCCAGACCCATTTCTTCTCTGGTTTTCCCTTCAAGAGAGGGATCAATCAAAACTTTTTCTTCTTCCTCCAGTTTTGATGCAGCTTTATCATAGACTGATGCTCTTACCCAGAAGTGTCTTACTAATGTCTTGTAGGTAGGACCGTTGAGCATACTGAAATAGTTCATCAGCCCTTGAACTTCATAAAACCTCTTGATGTCACAGCCATGATATGCAAGAGATTCAAAATCCACCGGATTCTCTGTTTGAATCTTAAGTTGCCATTCTTTTAGGCTCATGGTGACTCCTTTGATCTCGTAAGCAGCCCTTTCTTGCTGACCTTCAGCTTGCTGAACTGCGAGTTGAGCGTTGGATTCTTGAACAGAACTTGATGAAGCCATTGATGTTTGAAGAAGTTTGAGATTAGGGTTCTTAGGGTTTTGAGAGAGAGAACTTTTCTTAGCAGATACGAAAACAAAAACAGAAAGTGTAGGATGTGAAGTGAGTAGTGTGTGTTTTTGATTAAGTGCTTTTTAGCGAAAAACGTTTGAATAACAGGGGACAAACAAACATAGCATTAATGACAGTTGGGGGCGCGAGATAGTACTACGAAAAGTAAAATTAACATCATTGCCCTTTGAGTTATACGCCAATACATTTATGCCACGCTGTCAGATTTCAGACGAGCTGTATAAGTTAGTGGGACAGATGTCGCCAGGAGCAACTCCAGAACTTCCACTAACTTCTGCTATTCAGGAGCACAAAGATTCTCTTCTGAAGGTTGAGATTCTGATGACTCATCAGGAGCACATTTTCTTCAGGACCTCACTCAGGAGCTTCTGAAGGACAATGGCTTCTGAAGTGACTTCAGAACCTGAACTTCTTATTCAGGAGCAAGCAATTTTAATCAGACACGTAGTGCATGTTCAAATTTTTCTTAATAAAATCAAATCTTTCAACAGTTAGAGGCTTAGTAAATATATCAGCCCATTGATTTTCAGTATCAATGAATTGTATATCTAAAATTCCTTTTTGAACATAATCTCTGATAAAATGGTGTTTGATCTCAATATGCTTGGCTCTTGAATGCAGAATTGGATTCTTTGACAAGCAAATAGCAGCAGTATTATCACAAAAGATAGGAATACTGTTAGCATGTATCTGATAATCTTCCAGCTGATGTTTCATCCAGAGTAGTTGTGTGCAACAACTTGCAGCTGAAATGTACTCTGCTTCTGCTGTAGACATAGCAATAGTTGCTTGTCTCTTGCTAGCCCAGGATATCAGATTATCACCCAGAAATTGACAATTGCCACTGGTTGACTTTCTTTCAATCCTGTCACCAGCATAATCAGCATCACAGAATCCAATTAGCTTATAATCTGGTGATTTTCTATAAAGGAGTCCCAGATTAGTTGTTCCTTTCAGATACCTGAAGATTCTCTTAACTGCAGTTAAATGAGATTCTCTAGGATCTGATTGAAACCTTGCACATAAGCATACACTGAATAAAATATCTGGCCTAGATGCAGTGAGGTATAACAGAGAACCAATCATACCTTTGTATAGCTTCTGATCCACTTTTGATCCTTCATCTTCTTTGCTTAAGGTGCATGTAGGATGCGTTGGAGTGTTCATCAGTTTGCAATCTTCAAGCTTGAACTTCTTCAGAAGCTCCTTCGTATATTTTGTCTGATGAACATATATTCCATTTTTGCTTTGATTAATTTGAATGCCCAGGAAGAACTTCAGCTCTCCCATCATGCTCATTTCAAATTCATCCTGCATTAACTTAGAAAACTCCTTGCAAAGAGATGAATTAGTAGAACCAAATATTATATCATCAACATATATCTGCACAATAAGAATGTCTTCCTCAAGAGTCCTTCTGAAGAGTGTTGTGTCAACCTGACCTCGTTTAAAATCGTTTTTAATCAAGAAATTACTTAGTCTGTCATACCAAGCTCTGGGAGCTTGTTTCAAGCCATATAGTGATTTCTTAAGTTTGTAAACATGGTCAGGATGCTTCAGATCCTCAAAGCCAGGAGGTTGTTTGACATACACTTCTTCTTCTATGACACCATTAAGAAATGCACTCTTGACATCCATTTGATATAATACTATTCCATGATTAATTGCATAAGATAAAAGTAACCTGATTGCTTCCAATCTTGCAACTGGAGCAAATGTTTCGGTGTAATCAATGCCTTCTTGTTGACTATACCCCTGAGCAACAAGTCTGGCTTTGTTTCTGGTTACTTCACCTTTTTCATTCAGCTTGTTTCTGAATACCCATTTTGTTCCAATAATGTTCTTCTGAGGAGGTTTGGGTACCAGATCCCACACATCATTCCATTGGAATTGATTCAGCTCTTCTTGCATAGCTATGATCCATCCATCATCTGAAAGTGCTTCTTCAACAGTTGTTGGTTCAATCATTGAAATTAGTCCAATCATAGATTCTTCTTGTCTGAAGTGTGATCTTGTTCTTCTGGGACTTTCTTTACTTCCAATGATTTGATCTTGAGGATGAGAAGACTTGTATTTGAAAGTATAGTTGGATGAATCTGCTTGCTGTGAGCCATTTTGTGCTTCATCAGAAGCAACTTCATCAGGAGCAACTGATGTGGGTGCTGCTTCTGAACTATCTTCAGATTCAACTGACTGACCAGGTTCTGGAATGTCTTCAGGAACCCGTATCTCTGCAAAACTTTCACCTTGCTTTGAAGTTTTATCTTCAAGCTCTTTGTCATCAAATTTAACGTGCATAGATTCTTCAACACAGAGTGTCTCTGAATTATACACTTTGTATGCCTTTGACCTTTCAGAGTAACCTAAAAAGATTCCTCTTTGGGCCTTGGCATCAAATTTCTTTAGGTAGAGCTTGTTATTCAGAATGTAACATGTACATCCAAATTGATGAAAGTAAGAGATATTGGGTTTTCTTCCTTTAAACAATTCATATGCTGTTTTCTCCAAGATAGGTCTAATATAGATCCTATTCTGGACATAACACGCTGTATTCACAGCTTCTGCCCAAAAATGTTTTGCCAAATTGTTTTCATGAATCATGGTTCTGGCCATTTCTTGTAACGTTCTATTCTTTCTTTCTACAACTCCATTCTGTTGTGGAGTTCTAGGAGAAGAGAATTCATGAAGGATTCCATATTTTTCACAAAAAGCTTCAAATGGCTCATTTTCAAATTCACCACCATGATCACTTCTGATTTTCAAAATTTTGGCTTCTTTTTCAGATTAAATAAGGGTGCAGAAGTTACTGAATACATCGTATGCATGATCTTTGTTTTTCAGAAATTTCACCCAAGTCCATCTGCTATAATCATCAACAATAACTAATCCATACTTGCTTCCATATAAGGATGCAGTGCTAACTGGTCCAAATAGGTCAATATGAAGCAGTTCTAAGGGTCTTGAGGTGGAAACATTGTCTTTTGCTTTGAAAGATGATTTAACAATTTTTCCTTTCTGGCATGCACCGCAGAGTGCATCTGAATGATAATCAATGTCAGGAAGGCCTTTGACAAGCTGTAACTTGCTAAGCTTAGAGATTAATCTCCAGTTAGCATGTCCCAGCCTTTTATGCCACATCCATTTCTTATCATTCATTGATAGAAGGCAAATTACCTTCTGATCAGCCAGTTGAGAGAAATTGATTTTGTAGACATTTTCCACTCTCTTTCCCTTGAACACAATGGACTTGTCATTCTTGTTGATTACTGTACAGTTGGCTTTTTCAAATAAAACATCATAACCATTGTCACAGAATTGACTGATGCTCAATAGGTTATGTTCAAGCCCATCTACCAACCATACATTATTAATAGAGGTAGAGGAGTTACCAATAGTCCCCGTACCAATAATCTTCCCAGACTGGTTGCCTCCAAACTTTACATTTCCTCCTTCTTTCATTGTGAGGGATAGGAACATTGACTTCTCTCCTGTCATGTGCCTTGAGCAACCGCTGTCCAGGTACCACGATTTTTGTTTTGTTCTTGCTTTTAGACAAATCTGCAGTATTGACAATTTCAGATTTAGGTACCCATTGTTTTATGGGTCCTTTGGGGTTAGAGCTGGAGAATTTACTCACCATTTCCTGATCCTTTAGATCCTTCTTGGGTAGCTTCTGATTAATCATTACCTTAGGTTTTTCAACTTTTGGTTTTGATATCTCAGGAGCGCCAACTGCCTTGCCCTTCTGAACCTTAGACTTTAGGACATCAGATTCTGATTTTATCAGACTCTGAGGAACAGGTTCTGATCTCTTCAGAATCTTAATCTTTGTGGTCTTAGATTCAGAATTTATCATATCCTTAGGCTTGAAATTCTTTGGCTTTGATGTAATCTTAGCCTTAGAACTGGAAGCTTCAGGTTCTGATTGAGCAACAGTTCCCATTTTTGCACCTTCAGGAACAAAGAAGGTTTTCAATCCTTCCTTTATGCATTCACAATACGCTTTGAGATTGGTTTCACTAGACTTAGCTTCTGAAAATCCAATCCCTTTACCATTGTTTTTGTAAATGCTATAAATCATAGAAGCAATTCTGCTTCTGTCAATACCAGACATAATGAAATCTTCAAGAGCAATCTCATGGTTACTTAAAGATTTTCCATCACATTTTTCTTGCAGCTTCTGACACAAGAACTTAAGTTTGTCTTCATATGTCTTGCATATGAAGTCAAAACCTCTGAGTCCTTCTTCAGACGCTTTTAGATCCAATAGAGTTGATTCTTGTTGCTTCATTAAAGCAACATATTTTTCTTTCAAACCTTTCAACTCATTGGTTCTCAATTCAAAATGAGTGAGGAGTTCTTTAAGTGACTCTATCAGTTCTTCTCTAGGGATTTTGGAATATACCTCATTTTCATCTTCTGAATCTGATTCAGTTTCAGCTTCTGAAGTTGCTGTAGCTACTAACCCAACAGCTATCTTTGCACCTTCATCAGACTCTTCTTTGTCAGATTCAGATTCACTATCCAAGTTATCCCATGTAGCCATCAAACTCTGCTTTAACTGTTTCTTGAACTTGCTTGACTTGAATGTTGGTTTCTTTGACTTTTCTTTTGCTTTTTCCTTCTGAAGATCAGGGCAATCAGCAATGAAATGACCAGGCTTCTTGCAGTTGAAGCATCCCTTTTGATCTTCCTTCTTTGAGCTTCTGAAACTACCTCTCCTGGACACAAACTTCTTGTTCTTTTTGGCTAGATACTGAAGTCTGTTTGAGAGCATAGCCATCATCTCAGTAACCTCTTCATCAGAATCTCCAGTTGGTGAATCTTCTTCATCAGACTCAGCCACTTTAAGAGCTTTGGATGACTTGCCTTTTGATGGAAGAGCTATTGATTTACTCTTTTTAGTAGACTCATGTTCATTTAGACTTAACTCATGAACTTTGAGAGAACTAACAAGATCTTCAACACTTAAAGTGTTTAAATCTTTAGCTTCCTCAATGGCAGTCACCTTTGGTCTCCATCTGGCAGGAAGGCTTCTGAGAATCTTACTCACGTGATCAGAAGCAACATAACTTTTCTTCAGTATTTGGAGTCCAGAGACTAGGGTTTGAAATCTTGAGTACATCTCCTCAATACTTTCATCATCCTTCATCTTGAACAGTTCATACTGATGAACAAGCATCAGTGCTTTGGCTTCTCTAACTTTCTTGCTTCCTTCATAGTTAGCACATAAAGATGCAAACATAGCTTTAGCAGTTGACTTATCACTCATCTTCATGTACTCTGCTCGTGGTATAGCAGAAACTAGAGAGCCTCTGATCTTGTGATGTTTCTTGTACATCTTCTTCTGAGCAGGAGTATGTATTTTTCTATCAACAGCAGCTCCTTCTTCATCAAGAATTAAGTCACCAACACCATCTTCCAGATATCCCAAAGTTCTTCATCTAAGCCCATGATATAACTATAGAAATTGGTTTTCCACCAAGAAAACTCTTCAGGATCTCCATTAAACTTTGGAACCTTCCCTGAGTCAGTTTTCTTTTCACTATAATCATATGCAACAGCATGATGATTACCACTAGAGCCAGCAGAACCAGAAACAGATGAATCAGCAGACATGTTTTTCTCAGATCTTGGACTGTTACACTGTTAGGTGTTTGACAACAGAACCAATGCTCTAGATACCAATTGAAGGGGAGAAAAACACAAGAAGGGGGGGTTGAATTGTGTTTTAAAAAAAATCTTTTTCTCTTTTCAAAACTCTGAACCAGAATGATCAGAAGCTAGTTAGACAGCTTCTGAAGATACAGTTCAGGAGCGTATGCAGCGGAATGAAAAACAGAGAGAAAAGAGAAGAAGCAGGACACAAAAGATTTATACAGGTTCCTTCCACAATTCGGAAGTAGTCCTGTCCCCCTTGCACTTCCAAGGAGAGTTCACTAAATGTAATATCTGATTACAGATGCTCAAGCACACAAGCAAGAGACTTCAAATGCTCAAGAACACAATCAAGAGACTTCTAATGCTCAAGCACACAAGCAAGAGACTTCTATCAAACAAAATTACACAGAAAAATGTTTGAGATTGAACACTTGATATACAATCAGTGGTGTTCACAATACAAATCAGATACAGACTCTTTAGACTTAAGAATTTCAAGGATATGAACTTGAAAACTGAAATTCTAAGTGAGCTTTGAATGCTTAGACAATTTGACAGAGTTTTGGCGCTATTGAAAATATTGTAGAGTCCTATTGTTCTTCAAGTCTTCACTCCTTTATATAGAGGTGTGAAGTGAACGTTGTAAGTGCCAACACATTCAAAAAGAGTCGTTATTGAAGCTTGATCTTTCACCAGTGATTCTTTGCCTGATTTAGTTGTTGTCCTCTAAAGAATTAATTTCAAATCCATTCCAGTTGAGAGGGAACAAGGATGCAGGCTTGGTTGTACATAAGAGCTGTTATTCTTGTCTGTTAGCAGAGACAAAGAACAGAGTAGTGGAGAAGGTGGTTGTACAGTTCGTACAAAGTACAATGTCAACGCTTCTTGTCTATTTGCAACAAAATGACTTCAAATCCTTTTGAAACAACCGTTGCTTTAATCCACTAATCTTCTGCCAATGCTCTACAATTTTCGCTCCAAAATACAACACTTGAATCTTGAAATTTGGTGAAATACTGTTTCTTCAGCTTCTGATGACGTCATACTCTTCAGGAGCTCTTGTCTTCAGGAGTGCTAGTCTTCAGGAGCGCTAGTCTTCAGGAGTGCCACTCTTCAGGAGCGCTTGACTTCAGGAGTGCCACTTCTTCAGGAGTGCTTTAAGTTTTAAAAGGATACTTCCTTTGCTCTTTATTTGTTCGTTCAGAACCTTGATGAGATATATCACTTTGTTTACAGTCCTGTACACTTGAACAAATATTAGCAATACCAATTGTCAATTTTTAATACTTTGTTATCATCAAAACTCTTTAGGGTTTATTGTTAAACACATTTTGTTCCAACAGTCTTTGTGGCTGGTAATTTGGTATTTGTGGAGCTAAGGTAGGTTGTTGGATATTGGCGATGAGTGGGTAGGATGGATATACTGGTTGAGAACCCCCATGGGCCACCATACTGACTTCTTGAGTATTTTTCTTGGGATACCCATTCCCATATTTCTTAGCACCATTAGAGGCACTGCTTGACGAACCACCTGTTGCGGAACCTGACGAACCAACCTCTTTAGGGAAACGTCCTTTCTGGACCCACTCTTCAACCCGCATTCTTGTATCCACAATATCGGTAAACTTCTGTGTAGCGACAGCAAACATCTTTTCTGAGTAAAAGGGACTCAGAGTTTCAAGGAATAAATCAGTCACCTCCCTTTCCTCTAGAGTTGGGCGGACCTGGGCCGACTTTTGAATGAAACGTTGAGCATATTCCTTAAACGTCTCTTTGTCCCCCTGAGATATAGCTTGGAGCTCTCTTCGGTTAGGGGCCAGATACGAGTTGTATTTGTATTGTTGGATGAATGCATCAGCTAGTTCTGAGAATGTAGAAATTCCCCTCAAGTTCATATACCAAACTGTAGCAGGACCTGTCAGACTCTCTTGAAAACAATGAATGAGCAAGGGCTCATTGCCTTTGTACCCCGTCATCTTTCTTGCATACATGATCAAATGATTTTCTAGGCAAGTGTCTCCCTTGTATTTCTCAAAATCAGGCACTTTAAACTTGGGAGGAATCATAACATCTGGGACTAGACAAAAATCCTGCATGTTTTGCCTGAAAACTTCTTTACCTTTCATAGTCTTCAATTCTTTCTGCATCGCCTCAAACCTGGCGTCAACCCTCTCTTCCAGATGGCCTACTCGATCATCCCCTGCCACGCTGTCGGAATGATAAATCTTCCCTTCTTCATGTTGAGTAGCATGAACTAGTGGTGTTGTATAAGTCACAACAGCATGCGGAGTTGGGTGACCAGTTGAGAAATATGGAGTAGCCCGTTGGCCGTGAGGAAACTGGGCTTCTGTAGCACCTGGACGAGTAACTTCATTGTTCACAAATGGCATGCCCCACGGGTACCCTGGAAGCATGTAATGCTAAGGTGGGGGTGAGAAACCATGAGGGCCAGGATAACGAAAACCTTCATTGTTCACATTTGACACCTCTCCCGCGGAGAAGCCTGTCACCACAGCTTGGGTATTACCTCCGGGAGCAACAGCGGAAGATGGCGACGGGGTGCCAGTAGCTTGCAACACGGTCACCTGTGCTTGTGTAGCATGATTCTGATTGGCCAGAGCTTCTTGATTCTGGGCGGCTAGGGCCAGAGCGGCCTGATTTTGAGCAGCTAGAGCTTGAGCAGCTAAATCTTGGGCGGCCTGAGCCTGAACAGCCTGAGCTTGAGTGGCTTGAGAGGCCAGAAGAGCATTCATCATGGTTTTCAACTTTTCTAACCCTTCCTTGAGATTACCCACTTCTTCCCTGAGTTCAACATTCTCTTGGTTCGCAGCTGCCATCCTCTTTTTGATAAAAGCACGAGTGAAGTGAATACGAGTAGGCTGATACTTCTTTCGCAGGGCCACTTTCCTCTTTCTGACAGATAAGAATAGAACATGAGACAAGGTCGTGGCGCTTTTTGTGAATGCAAAAGGACAAAAAAATGAAAATGCATGATATGCTAGATGCAAGTGCAATTTTTTTGTGTGTGTATTTTTTTATCGAAGGACTCACGATAGAACTTCTGTAAACATTATAGTAGAACTTTACAACGGATGAACTGAAACATTACAAGGTAACTCTCTTTCTAAACAACAAAGCCAAGGGATAGACTTGAAATTAAAACAACAACAAGATAATTCCCTTTCTAAACAACAAAGCCAAGGGATAGACTTAAAGGTACATAAGTAAAAGCTAGGAAAAAAGAGAAAACATGGTAAAAGCCTCTGAAATATGCTACTTCTCAGAGTCTGAAGTTGCACCGGCGAAGAACTCCCTACGTCTCCTTCTACTCCCGGGCATTCGATCGATTATGGCATCTTTTCTCCTGAGGAGGTCTTTCAATTCGGCATTCTCTCGCTCCTTCTCTTGGAGCTGCCAAGATGTCTGCTCCAAAATTCCCATTATGGTGTCCTTCTCACGCTCCGATGTCTGATATTTCATTTTCCAAGCATCGCCCTCCAGATTGGCCTCATGCAGGCGGCGCTGGTAATCCTCCATGGTCTGGGAAGGCAAAGGTGGAGGTACTGCTGAAGTGGCCGAGGTTAAAGGTCTCAACATGGGGTAAGGCATCCCTATCTGAGTAGCTCGACCGATAACCCACTTGAAATAAGATTCATGAGTTACACCAGACTTGTTTCCTAACTGATTCTAATCCAACCTGATAATAGAACGCCAAGCCTGTACGAACTGTGCCTTTTTGTTCCCCACATTTCCATCGTAGAAGAAAAACTCACTGTCCAGGAAGAGGTACACCGGCTTCATAGTCATGGGATATCCAAACTGACGTCTGGCAAGGGTTGGGCTATAGTTGATTCCCCCACGGGTCCCAAGAAGAGGTACATTGGAGAACTCCCCACAGCGGTCAATGATGGTTTCAAGGTCACGATCCGGGTTACACCAAACTATATCATCAGGGGTTACAGTCATGATCTTTTCAGACCATGGTCGGTAAACAGGTTTAAGCTTAGGGAGTGGAAGATGTGAGGTGATCCAAATGTGGAGTAGGTGAGTACAGCAAATGATGGTTCCACGCTTCTTGATAGTACGGTCATGGATTGCAAAGTAGGTATCGGCAAGTAAGGTAGGGACAGGGTTTTGAGTTAAGAAGATTTGGATAGCGTTCATGTCAACAAAGCCATCGACATTTGGAAAGAGCACAATGCCGTAGATAAGTAAGGCTAGGATGGTCTCAAAGGCATTGACATCAAAATGGTCCACAAGATGGCTTTTTGGTAAAGGAAATTGTAGGGTAAGCAAAGGAGGCCTGCTTTGGTGGCTAGATGGGCTTTTATTTTGGACCTCTCAAAGTGGAGGGCAGCTGCAATGTCTGGACTCTTAGGAACAACTTCAAGACCATGGAAGGGTACTTCATCAAGTACAGGTTTACCCACCCAAAAAGAGTACTCTTCTAATGTAGGGACAAGCTGAAAATCCGGAAAGGTGAAACAATGGTACCGTGGGTCGTAGAACTGAATCAAAGTATTGAGAAGCCGCTCATCAACATCCATCTTGAGAATACAAATCAAAAATCCGAACCGCTTCCGAAAGTGTTCCGGGTCAGTCAACCTCCTTGCTAATTTCCTTAAGCTTTCCAAGTCGGGTCTCTTGAACTTATACCCATGAGTTCTCCTTACAACACCCTCCATACCTATAATGTTTACAAAAAAGTTTAATAAGTCCTTCGATTTTTATTTTTTTTTTGTGAGAAAGGAAAAAGTTTATGCATGAATGTATGTATGCATGATTATGCTAAAAGAACAAAAGAAAACATGATGTGAGGTTAAGTCCAACATTATGGAGTCAAGGGTAACAACGCCATTTTGGTAGGAACTATGGTTTCAAATGCACTTGTAACAAGGGTTCTACCAAAGTTCTCAAATTGCAACCACTTCCGAATTTTATCGGATGACGGGACAACACCTGGTCCAACAACATTCGTCGGTAAGTCTAGTTTGAGTGTAGTATCGCGCGTTGACTAATACCAAGACAACACTTGGTTAGCCACCGCACTACGTCCTAAAAGGCCAAGATGGGTTAAAGGTAACTAAGGTCCTTAGCTTCGACGGAACTTTAAAAGTAATAAAGTCTAAACGTGACAACACATGCCGACAAATATCACCTTAAGAACCTCCGCTAAGTGTGGTTATATCACATGCGCCAAAACACGATAATACTCTCGGAATGTCACTATGATTCTACCACTCCTATCTTATATTTCCCTCAAGTCCGGGTGTAGGACTTATCTCACCACTCACGTTCAAAAGTAAACATGTAAGCATATATATACAAGGCATAAGCAAATAGTAAGCATAAGAAAAGAAAGGTAAGGTGGGCTTAACCCACTTAGGAAATTAATGTCCCCAGTGAAGTCGCCATTTCTGTGCTCGTGATTTTCGTTCGAAATGCAGGAAAATAAACATTTTGAAAATGCGAACGAAAACCTCGAGCGCGACTAAAAATTGACAATGAAAAGTAAATACGAATGACGAGTTTTAAAATGCAAACAAAACTTTGAGAAATAAAGCGCTAACGTAACGAGCATTAAAAATAAATGAATTAAAAATACTACGACGACTATCATAACGTTAAAAAACGAGAGAAAAGTGAATAAAAGAAAAAAAACGACGAATAAAATAAATTTGAAATAAAATATAAAATACAGTTAAAAGAGGAACCCTGGTCAAAATTTGGGGTATGACAATAATATTTGCAGGTTAGCAGAGACTTACTATTCTTAGTGTCTTGACTTCATTGACTACAAAAGACTTCATTTGTATTTACTAATATGTTACACTAAGTATATTTGTAGGTTAGCAGAGACTTACTATTCTAATGATTTCACTGAGCAATAAAGAATTCATTTAAGGTTGCAATTAGTTCATTACATTGTTGATATACCTCAATCTTTTCAAAATATAACAACACTCTCTGAGTTGTGCAAAAAATTAGTAGAATCTGGGAAGTCAAAGCGCTATCATTTAATTGATAGATTGATTCGTCTTGTTTTGACACTCCCAGTCTCCACAGCGACAACAAAGAGAGCTTTCTCATCAATGAAAAATCTCAAGAAAAAACAAAGAAACAAAATGAGTGATGATTTTCTTTCAAATAGCTTGGTTATCTACATTGAAAAGGACATTGCAAGTCGGTTTAGCTCAGATGCTATTATGGATGAATTTGAGTCTTTAAAGGGTCGTCGAGTTCAATTTTCTTAAATAGCTACTATTAGTTTTTATTTCTTTTATTGTAGCTTTTTTGGTACAATCCGCTATTCTATTGTGGCTTTTATGGTACAAAATCGTTATTGCCGTATTTTTTGGTATAATCCGTTCTTGTTGAATCAAGTGTATATTATATGAAGAAGATTTTATATAAGTAATAGTTATTGTGAATTTTTTTTTGTCTTTTGCGTTAGATTAGTTTAAAAAAAAATTCTTTATATGTGGCCACCTCACAAAATTATTGCGAGCTTCGCCGTTGGGCCAGATGTTGTATTGGTGAGTTCCTTTAGTTCAGATCCTACCTTGGTTATGTAATTTTGTGAGAAAACTATTAATTCTAGATTAAATCTTTATTTTAGTTGCCCACTTGTTATTGCATGACCATTCTATGTTAAGCCTTATATGTAAACTCAATTTTTATCATATATAAACATTCTGGAACTGAAAATACGTCCTTGTACTACGAGCAATTTTCTGAAAGTTCTGTTGTTTTTCCTAATGTTATTACCGTGCCACGATCTTGCATTGTCGGGCCACGATCATGACTTCTGGGCACAAACGTACCACGATAGTGGGTCAACGTGCCACGATCATATTTTCTTCACATGGTTGTGTCACGATGATGAGCCATCGTGCCATGATTTTTCCAATGTACCTAATGCTGAAACTTTTCAAAATATTATTGCTTTATGCTTTGGGATCGTTTTGAAGCTTTAGAAAGTTTATAAGAACTTCTGAAGTAATGTTAAACATAAATATGGGTCAATGCACTAATACCATAGAGAGATAATGTACTTGTGAAAATGGGAAATTAATATGGGTCAATATGGCATATGATGACGATATGCATAGAACCTAAGTAAATAGGTTAAGCGACAATTGATTGTCTATCCTGAAGAATGCATCAGATATGCATAAAGAATAGAATTTATATCAGACATATGTTACAGAAAATTATAATATGAGTTAAGTTGTACCCTTCGAGGCTCCAGATTATGCTGGATGGGATTTCACCGAAAAGCATTGGAATGGTCACCGGGGTTACTCCACTCGGGATCCATTCCCTAAAATGAACTCATATAATGATTGTTTGTTCAACGCTAACTTCTAACCTAATTATGAATATGATATGAATATAATTAAAATAGATTTATGTAATATACCGTTAGCGATTCTAGGTTTCCCCCGATCGCTAAGACATGCAGAACAGAGCAGTAACTTATGAAATCTGGTATCTGTAGAGACTGATGGCGATCATAGGTTCCCTGAAATTGCCTACATGCTAGGATAGGTGGAACTCACTCACTGAGACATCCTATCTCACCCCAATCCCTTTGTTTTTACAGATTAACATATTGCTCATATCAAGGGGAGGCAGTTATGAAGTTGAATGAATTATCATCAAGAGCTCATTTTGTACTAGATGAAGATATTTTATGTATCCAAATACTTATCATATATATGTATTTGGTAGTTGATATTTTCATCAGATGTACGAACTTGTATTGATGTATATATTCTTTCGGCCGAAATTTATTGTGATTTTAATGTATCCAGTACTAAGTTAACGCACATGCTAAATATTCTAGATAAATTTAATATGAATGTTACAATGAACCATTACATGAGTCTCCCTTATTATTATTATTTTTTAAGTAATCATTTTCCTTTCTTTTTACTTTATTTCTAGCCTAAGCCTTTGGACTGTCCATCTAACCATCCAAAATCCATTACCAAATGAAAGCTCTTTTACCCTATTGTTTTTGGAAGCCTTATCAATGTTATTGCAATTAGATGTTTCCATTAACTTTTCTTGCTTCATTTTCTCGGTTTTCTCGTTTTCGAACTTTAAATCTTGATTTCCACTTATGGAGTTTTCTTTTTCAAGTTCCCCTAATTCATCAACAACAAACACATGTATTATTAAAAAAATATTAAATATAACACATTTTTCTCCTCTCATCATTAGTTTGAATTGAATACATGAAGGAGAGCCTTAATAAGCATGAAACAAAGTGAACTTATTATGTTAAATACATAAAATGGGAGAAAGGTAACACGTTTTTCAAAGTAGATTCCTTTGAAGACAAAGTAGCAGTATTATTGACCTTGTTCAGTTCTAAATCTTCTAAAGTCTTCTTGATAAGCATTTCAGACATATACTTAAAACCAATTGGCTTGAATGTATGAGCTAGAGCACTAGTAGGTTGTTGGAAATTTTTTTCCTATAAGTTTACTCTTGTTTCAAACTAAAAACAAAATAATACAACATGTAAATATCAAAAACTAAAATTTCATTATAACTATAATTTACATGCAATGTCTGCTATTGCAAATACTTGTACACTTTGGACATACCCAATCATTCAACATGTATATTTCTACTAGCTTTCCCTCGTATTTGCATTCAACACACACAATTCACCGTCATTTCAAAAAGCACTAGGTGGGATGGACATCTTAGTTTAGTATGGATTGAAAGATGGATATACACTTATCATCTATGGCATAAATTTAAACTCATCAAACTTAAAATTTTAGACACAGTTCAACACTACATTCAAATTAAACATAGTTAATTTTCAACGATATCTCCATCTTCGATGTCAATAAAACTTAGGACAACCCTTTTTTGGCTAATGGGAGTTTCAATTGGTTCATATCAATTTGTTATTTATTGCACAAAATGGCCCAATTTGACCTTTTAATATAGTCTTATCCATGAGTTTATGATGTGGTTAGAAAAAATTAGCATTGCATTACATAAATGTGATCATGTATTTTTACCATTTGACATACAAATTAAAATGTATAGCATAATGGAATAAAAAAATGATGTTTCCATGAACATGTCTTGCTCTTTAATGCATTCAACTTATCATTAACCGATGACAATCAGCTCAGATTTTGCCCGCTGCTTTGACCTCTTTTATGCTTTTATAAAAGTTTCCTTCAGTGTCATATAAGTAATGTACAACAAAATTGATAGCATTGTGTACTTATGACAAATAATCTATCAATTCTAATCTTTTACACTTCCATTCTCGCACAATATTTTTACAATCCTTATTCGTGGTGAACACATTTTATAAATGTATTGCAAAAAAGGGAAATGAAATAAAAGAGTAAAGCAAAGACAATAAGTGGAAGGCTGAATATATACTATAACAAAAAATAATTAACATGTATCATGTAATATTAATAAATTAAATATTTAAATTAATTTATCTTTTGTTTTCAAAATTAAACTCATGGCCTAATGTTATCTAATCCCTTAGTTTTTTATTATCAAGCCTTGGTTTTGTCTTCAATTGATCTCCTTGTTTTTAAAGTTAATTATAAAAATATATAATCAATGTATAAAAATACATAAAAAAAAAAAATCATAAGAATGTGAAAAGAGAGCTTATATGAAAATTAAGTTAATAATATAAACTAGAAGGGTGTAACTATTACCTTATATACCCTTTCAGACTTCATATGACGTTTCATATGGCGTTCTTGTGCCACCCATGCTGGATGTAGCCACTAGCCTGGTGAAGTATTGTCACGAAAAGAAACCAATTTTAAATTTTGGGGCAAAGGTCTGATTTCCTTTCCGTTGTTTCAATTATTATTTTTGAAATAGTGATTTTGGTTTCTTTTGAGAAATTTTTGATACTTGTAATTTTCATTGTGTATTATAATACAGATAAACTTGAAACATGATATTACACAATGAAAACTTTAAGAATCAAAAATTTCTCACAAGAAACCAAAAACATTATTTCAAAAATAAAACTCAAACAACAAAAACAAAATCAAACTTTTACCCAACATTTAGAATCAGTTTCTTTTCATGACAATACTTCACCAGGCTATGAGTGACTACTTCCAACATGGTTGGCATAAGAACGCCATATGAAACGTCATATGAAGTCTGAAAGGGTATATAAGGTAAAAACAAGGAGTTCAATTGAAGACAAAATCAAGGCTTGATAATAAAAAAACTAAGGGATTGGATAACATTAGGCCATGAGTTTAATTTTGGCAAAACAAAACAAAAGATAAATTCATTGAAATATTTAATTTATTAATATTACATGATACATGCAAAAATTATTTTGTTATAGTATATATTCACCCTTCTACTTATTGTCTTTTCTTTACTCTTTTATTTCATTTCCCTTTGCAAAACATTTATAAAATGCGTTCACCATGAATAAGGATTGTAAAAATAATGTGTGAGAATGAAAGTGTAAAAGATTAGAATTGATAAATTATTAGTCATAATTACACGATACTATCAATTTTGTTGTGCAGTACTTCTACGACCCTGAAGGAAACTTTTATAAAAGCATGAAAGAGGTCAAAGCAGTATGAACAAAATCTGGGTTGATTGTCATCGATTAATGATAAATTGCATGCATTAAAGAGAAGTAATCTAGCTAGTTTTCTCTTACAATTAGCCTCTAAATCCTTGTGTAACAATTAAGGAGCAAGACATGTTCATGAAAATATCATCATTTTATTCCATTATGCTCTACGTTTCAATTTGTATGTCAAATGGCAATAAATAACAAATTGATATGAACCAATTTAAACTCCCATTAGCCAAAAAGGTGTTGTCCTAAGTTTTATCTACATTGAAGATGGGGGTATAGTTGAAAATGAACTATGTTTATGGCTTGATTTGAATGTAGTGTTGAATTGTTTCCAAAATTTTAAGTTTAATGTGTTTAAATTTATGCCATAGATGATAAGTGTATCAACAACATCGAAATCAATGTCAATGTCATCTCACTAGTAATTACTTCGCTATTAAAACCTAAGTAATTATTAACACAGACACTAAATACGACACTAACACATCCACATCGACTATAATTTAAAATATTTGAAATTATATCAGTGGTACATGCATTTAAAGTGAACAGATATGCATGATTAAATATTATATAATATTTTAAATAACTCAATAAATAGATAACTCAAAAGATATAATTGATGTACATTAATATTCTATCATCTAGTGGTATTTGCCACAATACAAGGAGATCAATGAACTCGATAAAAAATGAAAAGGACAAAATAACAAACACGCATAGTAGTTTAGAAATTCACCTGATGATAAGATTTGCCATTTCCATGTGAGTTACTAGCATCAACCTCAGTGCCATCGAGTGCCATGTTTTTGGTAGTGATGGCGGAAACAAATTGAATAGGAACAGCATACATTGTATTGGATTGAACTATCACAAAATAAAGCTGAGAATATTGAAAAACAAATAACTAAAAGTGATTTTTGTTTAGACAGAGAGTTTGAAACCAAAACATTATAAGATAATTTACTCATTATATATATTTTCGAACTGTTTGATCTATGTTTTGGATACGATTAATAATATTGGCATTTGTTAAAAACATATTATCAATTTTTTATTTAGCTATGGAAAAATTGAATTCGTAAGCATGTATTTTTAGTACAACGATTGATAGAAGGAATTTAGATTAAAAACAGGGAAAAACTTTTGGTAATTTTGGTTTAGTTCATTTGGGTACACCAATCTGGGTGCAATGTTTTCAAAAGTAGATACTCCATATTATTTTCTTTTACACACAAAATTGGGTTTTTTTTTAAGAGGTCATGTTCAATTTCCTAATGGACCTAGTACACTGGTAATTAAATTTATAACAAAGGTTGATTTTATACATACGAGAAAACATCAAATCAACATTCAAATTATAATCAGTACTTTTAAAGATATATATTTATTTCTTAAGATACTTGTTTAAGAGTAAATCAAATATGAAGTAAAAATAAATAATAATTCGTTTGATATCAATCAAAAAAACAAAGAAATTAATTCAAAATAAGCTATAATGAATAATAGGTGTACCTTCTTCAAAAAAGACAAAATTTTGTCTTGTGTTCCGAATTCAATCAAAGAAATCACAGTTGGATAAGATTTATCTTGGACATCACCATAGCAAACAATAGGGTAGACCATAACAATGCATCAAAATACATAAAATCTTGGTGATAAACATTTGATGAGATCTAAAATCATAGTGAGCTGTGTTGCCATGTCCATGGATCTGGTGAAGACAAAACAAAATAGGATTTAAAATTGAAAATAATCCAAAAAAATAGATGCAATTGATAAAAAAAAAAATATGAATGATTTGAGATTTGTATCTCACCCTATCATAATCATTATAATCAATTCATATACGCGAACATATTCTCTTCATCAATGAATGATAAAGAGATAGTGGAAGGCTATCTTTATTATTCTTTGCAAATACAAGGTAGCGAGATTTCAACGAGCCAAAGAGAATGAGAGGAATCAAGCTTCGGCGAAGCGCAGCCGACCTTTTCTAGTATTATCAACCAAACTAAAACCATACATTTATATAAAGTTTAGCAGATGAAGAGCTAGGGTTGAGTTAGGTTTTTATTATGGACTGCCCAAATTAGTAAAGCCCATTCGAGTTGAATCCGTTAACAAACAAGCCCAATTAAACATTGGGACAATTACTTGCTTCACACCCTTTACCCGTAAGAAGCGGCATTTGTAGCAATATTGGATGTTAATCCAAACACAAAATCATAACGGCCCCATTAATTGCCAAATGGTAATGTTCGATGGTTACGGTTCATGCAGCTATAACTGCCGAACAACTATCTTTCAGCATTAACAACGACACTTGTAACTCCCTTCTCTATATTTGGGGAATTTAAATAATTCATAAATGTATGATTTAATTTACTCGTAACCCTATTTTCTTGCTCAAAATAGTGACTTGAGGGTCGAAGTGTCTATAGGTACACCCCACTCCACTGTTCTTCTTGTCATGTAAGATCAGTGGCGTCATTTGTGGGAAAATAGTAACCCCTTCTTTTTTGTATAAAAAGGAACAAACCATAAACAATTAAAAAAACATTCACATATCAGAATGGCTAATGTTCATTGACACAACTCCGGAGAGAGTGTTGGTATATGATACTCTACTTACACTTTATTACTTGCTAAACGATTTGGTACACTTGCCTCATCCAACCATCAAGTTTTTGGCATCGTTGTATGGGATTGTTGATATTTCCAACTAAACAATTTAAATTACTTATCTACTATTTTTATACTACACTGAGGATCGTGTTTAGTTCATGCATACAAATAAGACACATATCCAGCAATTTGATCCAGATATAAACAAAATTGAACAAATACTTCATACAATAACCCGACTCGTGAAATAAAAGACAGAACAACATGAACCAATCCAAATTAAAGATTGTTCATCAGACGAGTCAGACATGGGGGATCATCCTCGCATTACTTTGGATGAAGTATCATTGGAGTTCCAACCAGCTAACCCAGTGGTGTTTGATATAAAAAATAGTGTTCTAGTAAACTTAAAAACTAACCAATTTACAGGAAGGAAGTCGGAGGATTACAACGCTCATTTGGCACTATTTATCGACACGTGCAACACCATTAACCCATCAGAAATATCAGAAGAAGATAAACGACTGCGGTTATTCGGATATTTTTTAACCAGACGATCAAAAGACTGGCTTGATGCACTACTAAGAGGTGCGATCACAACTTGGAAGCAACTCATACGGAAATTCTTAGACAGGTATTTCCCCACAACAAAATATTTATAGAGAAATATAACTCATAAATTTGGAGCGGATATCACGCTGAAGATACATTTTTTTTCTCATTTAGTGAAAGAATATTTGCATCAAATATTCCATTTGAAAATATATTTGCATCAAATCTTCCTTTAGACGGTACAAAAATATATTTATTGTCAATAAATATATTTTCAGCACAATATATTTGAAACAAGTCTTTTATATTTTTAGCAACAATATTCTTCATCCAACATATTTTGAGTCATGATGCAACATTCTCCACCTTGTCTCTAAATTAGTGATGATGTCAATTTAAGCATCAATCGCCTTGATTCTCTATCCATGCTTCATTTTCACTTGGTTCCAACTATACTATGTATCTCCACAAGTTTCCACCCAACCTCTTCAACCATCGGAATGTCTTCCGCGTTCTTGAAGATCATCCTTGCATCCAACTACACTAGGAATTTTAGGTAGTTCCACAAGTATATACCATAACCTCTTCAACCACGGAACATCTCCCGCTTCCTTTAAGATCTCCTTGCATCCAATCACCCTTGGTCTTTTAGGGTAATCTCACAAGCCATGCTATACATTCTTCAAACTCCGGAATGCATTCCATCTTCATGAAGAATTCCCTTGCTCACAACTAGAGCATAGCACCCAAGGTCTCCATAGTCGTACCATTCCTGGTGTGTTCAACTCCACCTCAAGTTGTGCTTTTCCTACCTCAACTAGTAAATGCGCACATGCCACTATGTCTTTCACCTTGAAACTCCACCTCAAAGGCTAATCACAAGTATTCTTACCTCCGCCTCTTTAGACTGACCATGAGTATTACCACCGTCTCCCCAGGCTGGTGTTGAGTGTTTAACGTCTCTCCAGACGACCACTGCTCTACAAGGCATCACTCATAAGGTGAGAAACATCACCTTTTTCATCCTCCCAACAAGACACCACCAAAGTACCCGCATCCTCATAACCCTCAAATACAATTTGTGGAGAGTTATCATTGTTCTCCGGACAATCATTCATGAAGTGACCCATCTTGTTACAGTTAAAGCACTTAAACTTTGAATTGTTACCACTCTTTCCCCGGTTACCTCTACTTCCACCATTCCCTCTTGAAACACTTAGACCTTCACCGTTTTCATCAGCTCTCAAGTCCTTGGACTTGATCAACTCCTTGGTTCTCAAAGCACTTGATCTTCTTCCAAGATAACAATGCCTTTTTTGCCATAGAGCATGGTATCTTTGAAAGATTCAAAATATCTCGGTGGAGCACACAACAAGAGTATAGCTTTATCTTCATCCTCAAGATGCACCTCAATATTCTCCACGGTAAAGTAAGGTATCCATACTACACCCTATCTCCAATTTTTATTATGTTGGAGCAGGGGCGAACCTGGCCTTACAAAACCAGTGTGGCACAATTTTTTTCGCAGGTTGTCTTATATATTATTTCTCACAATGTTATTAATAAAACTATTATATAGATTAGTGGTACGTATGAATGAATTTTATTTTAGGTACTCCAGTTCAAAACTTGCTTTTTGCATTTTTTATGGTATTATTAGTTAAAATAAAAGTTAAAAAGCTAAAATGGGCATTGCAAGATCCAAACCCAGGTTCCATTGGTGAAAGGGGCGCGCCTTTACCACTACATAACACCACACACATGTGATTAAATTACAAAATTTGACTTATATAATATAACAGTTAGCTAAAAATTAAGAAAAATATATAATTGGGCCTGGACTAGTGTGGCACTTGCCACAATGGACCTAGTCCAGGTCCGCCCCTGTGTTGGAGGTTGCCTCATATATATGGTATCTATAGGTGTTTGTGTTGTTTGTGTTGTTTTATTCTTGTTGCACACTTGAACGTTCCTGATTTAATAAAACTTTCCGTTTGAAAATATAGTTTTAAAGAACCTTAATTATAAATGAAGTGCAAACAATTATTTTGATTCCTGGATATGCACTTCGTGTCACATTGGTCCATGACTAATGAAAAACAAAAAAAAAATTGACTCCAAAATTTTATTAGCCACTTAGGTCTCCAGTGTTAAATTTGACCGTTAACTTTAAAAAAAAATGAGGTGGCGATTTTTAAAAACAAATAAGGATGAAATCTCACTTTATTATGATATTATTCTCGAAAGGTGGTGATTTTTTTTTCTTTCTAAACCCTTATTGAAGGGTTCCAAATAAGAACACAATCACCAACAATACCATCATCGTCAAACTTGTTCTTAATAGGGTCAAGGTAGTTAAGGGTAAGGCTGTCAATGCCTTCACTTAAAGACCACCAACAAGAAATTATATTTTTCATTAAATTTTACAACCAAAAAGGTCTTTTATTCTAACAAGAAAGGCACCATATGTTCAACTTTTCTTTAGGATCAACTCACTTTTAAGAATTATTAGTATGGTCATGATGCTGTTTGATTCATCGATCCAAACCTGAACTAGCGTTTTCATTAACTTTTCTTTAAAATAATTTAGGCTATTATTTTTCCACCATATTGCATTCTCATGCATCCTGCAAATTTTCTGAAAATGTTCTTGTACAATTCGGATTTCATAATCCGAATTCATGTTTCACTAATTAAGATTTTAAAATCCGGACAATGCTTAATCAGCCATTAGACTCGCACATTTCAGTAGTTTTGAGTGTTGCTTTTAAAAACAACATAAAAAACTAAGTAAAAAATGTTAAAATCCAGTGATATAAAATCATAAAAATACCACCAAAAAATTTTAAAAATCAAATAATACTAATGTAATTTTTTTTTTGGATTTTTCTAAGAATATGAAAAATTAAAAATGGATCTAAACGATAGAATTTTGGATTTTGAGGGGCGGAGTCCGATAGAAGTTCGTTCTAAGGGAGTCTTGATCCTTTTTTTTTTCTTTCTGATTTTATGGAAAAGTTTCGGGATCGAGTTGCCCGAAAACCCGATTTTTGACTAAGAACAGCTAACAATGACCCAAAACAGAAGGATGAAAGTTAGGAAGATTATTATTGACCATAAAATGACTATCCATGTAACAAACATGTTCAGAATTTGTGCTGATACAGTTCGGATTATGTAATCTAAACTGTTTTTCTCTTAAAAATGGGTGTTTAGGGGGTGTTCGGATTATGTAATCCGAAAAAATTATGTAAGGCGTCCTATTTTTTGAAGTTTTCGGATTACAAAATCCAAAAAAATCCAAAAACTTCAAAAACTTAATTTTTTCACCCTAAGGTGGAAAAAATTCAAATTCAAATTACATAATCTAAAAAACATTTATATATAAAATAAAAAAAATAAAAAAAAAACATGCGAGAAACCAATAGAGTGAAGAAGGTGATAGTCAATCATTTATCCAAACTAGACCCATCCATTAGTTTCTCTCTCTTTCACCCAAATAAACCTTCACGTGATCCACCCAACAAAACTTTCATGTGGCTGACTTGGCTGTTTAAACGTGACTTGACTCTTTAGTAAGTTTCTCCTTTCAATATTTTTTCTTATCACTTTAGTTCTTTAAATTATCTAATTATATTTTTTTTAGTTGGATAATTACTTCTTCCTTCAAAAAAATTTGTTATCTATAATATATAAAGAAAATAGCATATTTTGTCTCTTTTAGACTGATTTTTTCTTCTTCCAAAATTATCCTAAAATTTCAATACAAATAACACATATACCAAAAAGAAAATAGTAAATTCAAATACTAAAACAAAGTGTAACAAACTCAACATTTATTGTCCACGATATATTAAATTTTTTTCTTATAATTTATTCTTTAAAAAAGTAATTGTTGGAAGTGAATTCAAAATTTTAAAAAAAAATTGTAACAAACACAATTTGAATTTATGTTTATTTTTTCCTTTATGCTTTAACAAATGTAACAAACTAAATTGAGTATATCTTTTTTTTTTTGTCAAGTAGTCTAGTGGCGAGCTCACATATTTAAATGTGAAGAAATGTGGTGTTCAGGGTTTGAACCCTGACCCCTGCATATATTGTGTAATGTTCCTACCAACTGAGCTAAGTTCACGGGGACTAAATCGAGTATATCTATATTATATATAAAGAAAATATAAGATTTTAGGCTGACTTTTTCATTATCTCAATTATACCCTAAAACAACTTTTTCTATAATAATGATTGTTGTTGGTATCATTAAAAAGATAGAAATTTAGATTATGTTTTTTTGTTATATTGTTGGTGTCATTAAAATAGATAAACAAGGTTAATTTGGTTTGTTATAATTAGAAAGCGACAATCATTTATATTTATATTTTTAATCAAAATCAAATTTTCATATGACAACACCATTTATAATTTTCAAACTTTAGTGTAATAAAAAGAGCGAAAAGACGTGTCCCTCTTTTCACACATGTACGTCTATTCGTTAGTGAAAAATAAACAATATTTATTCATTAAATTTGATAGAATATATCGATAAAATATAAATTCGATAAAATATGATAAATCTTCAAACAAACTCGTATCATCTTCTTTTTTTTAAATTAAACTCACATCATCCTTGTAAATATCATATACACCATAGCACACAACCCTACAAATACATTCAAGTGTTTGGAATTCTCATATCTCGGGATCTACAACGTTTACGACATCAAAATTATTAATTGGATCTATACTTAATCAAAATTGATCTGACAATCTACACTGAATAAACACTTTAACAAGGCGGCAAAGGATAACAGCCCTGCAAATCAATCACGAACAAAACAACAATGCACTATAACGACGAAATCACGAAAGAAAAAACTAACGTATGTGAAAATCATTTATTTAAATAAAAAAACGATCAAAAGAAGTGATTTCAGGTATAAAATTGACTTTAAATCAACCCTCTTTATGGAACGAAGGAGAAGAAAGGAATTTCCTTTTCTTCACATGTTTGGGGAGAGAGAGTAAAAGAATTTGGAAATTGAATCACAAGGATATGTAGGTACGCAAGAGTTTTTCAGTCAAAAAGAAAATTATGTATAGCCTACCAAAAAAGCTACAATTTAACCAACCAATAACTCAAGGTTAACTTGATCATCCAATTACAACTTATATATAAATTGGTCACATGTCCTTCCTAACTTTCTCAATCTACCATAAACCCATTACTTTGAATTCATCTCTTATTAATTACTCATTTCCCTAATTCATTCCATCATGGCTGAGGAGAAGCACCACCATCATTTCCATCATGAAGATAAGTCTGGCTATGTTGAAGAGGTTGACTCTAAAAAAGAGGAGAAGCATCACAAACATCTTGAGCACCTTGGTGAGCTTGGTACCGCGGCTGCTGGTGTTTATGCCATGGTAATAATATTTTCTTAATGTTTTGCTACTCATTTTTTATAAATGAATTTTGAAAAAATAAAAATGATTTTCATCCAAGTAAACAAACATAAAACATCCTACGCTATTTTTAAAAATCCCTAATTTATAAATTATTGAACTCTTGCACAAATTGCATAATTTGATGCTTTCATAAGATTTAGTAAATTAAAAATAATTTATAATAATACAAAAAAGGGAAGAAATGTAATAGTTTATTAAAATTTATTAAAAATAGTTAAGGTCCACCTTTGGACCAATTGTTAGAGGTTCATATTAGATGGACATGACCCTTTCATGTATTATTTTTCCTTAGTAAACATAAATATAATATTTTTTCTTGAAAATTTGGATTAAAACAATTGTGTGTTTTGATCATTGATTTGAAAGTTGATCAAGAAATTCGTTGCTAAAGAGACTGCATTTTTTTTGGTCAGGAAATCGGTCATTAATTATTGTTAATATTTGTTTTAGAATACACTAAGCATAAAAAATGGCTTTCTTAAAATTAGAAAGAAAAAAAAAATATTATCACTTTTACATTCATTACTTTTTTTTCTTAAATTATCCACTTATTTTTATATTTTTTATAGCTAGTAAAACATTTCAAAGAAATGAATTCATAGATTTTATTTTTGATTGAAAAAATATAAAATAACTCAAGTGAATAATTAATGAAAAAGCTTAGTATAATTGTAAAAATTTATCATATTCAACTTGGTGTTGAACACGTTAGAAAACCCTGATACCTTCATTTTTGTGAATTTATAACAACTTTGTCATTAGTCTATCTACACAAAAAAAAAAAATTAATTTTCTATGGATGCTGCAATTGGTTTTGATTTACAATAGCACGAGAAGCACGAGGCCAAGAAAGACCCAGAGCATGCTCACAAGCATAAGATAGAAGAGGAGATTGCGGCGGCTGCCGCGGTGGGATCTGGTGGTTTTGTCTTCCACGAACATCATGAGAAAAAAGAAGCTAAGAAAGAAGATGAGGAAGCACATGGAAAGAAGCACCACCATCTCTTTTGAAGAACATGATGAACATAATCAAGCTCATCAAGATCACCCCGTTTATATTTATCTTATAGCAAATATATGTGTTATTTGAAGGGTGTTTAAAAATAAAGCTTGAGCTATAGTTTGGAGAATGTTTAATTATCTATAGTTGCTTTAAATAATTACATATAAAATGGGTGCTGTGTTTGACTATATAATTTATAGTTATAAAGTAACCTAACTGATTGCTTCTTGCCATTGATCATTTTCTGCTAGGTATGTAAATTGGCATCATGTAGTTTTCTTTAATGGAAAAATAGTATTGATAAATCCCAGTGTAAAGAGTCCTCGAACTCATTTCAAGAGCCTTGTACCAAAAAACAAAGGTTGTTCCAAAAACAAAAAACTCATTTCAAGAGCCTAAGGAGGAGAAAATATAACTAGGGCTGAAAATGAGTCGAGTCAATTCGAATTCGTCTGAACTCAGCTCGATAAAAATGGACTCAATTCGAAACTCGACTCGAATTCGATACGAACCATTTTTTTAACTTGAGTTTGGCTCGATTAAAGTTTACAAACAGCTCGATACGGCTTGTTAGGTTCATCTCGTTTGCTCGAGTAACCTAATTCAAATATTTTTCTTTGTCAGTATAACTTGACCTTTTAATTTAGTTTTAAAAAATCAAAATTAAACTAAGATTAAACCATGAAGACCACCAAGGGCAGCCACACCATATAGTTACCAGTCATTACTGTAGTGCTATCTCAATACGTGCGCTTTGCTTCTCTTTATAATTGCTATCCCTCACTAATGTGTTTAAACTCACCGATGTGGGACAAATTTTATTGTATATATGTGTGGTTAAAACTTAAAAGTCTAGGCCTGCACAAGTATATTATTAGCTTTTTTTTTTCTTTCTTTCTCTCTGTTTTTTTTTTTGGTACAATTTTTCTTTCTCTCTTTATAACTATTGATTATTGTTAATTGAATTAGTAATATTCCCTTTAAAACAAGTACTTAAACATTAGATAAATTAGATATTTCATCTTTTAATATTTAAATTTGTACTTTATTAATTTATACTAGACTTATATATATATATCGAGTCCGTTCATAAACCAATCGAGTCGAGCTATATACAGCTCAAGTTCAGCTCATTTATTTAACGAACTTAATTTTCAGCTCAAGTTCAACTCATTTAGTTCAGCTCAAGTATCAAGGGGAGGCAGTTATGAAGTTGAATGAATTATCATCAAGAGCTCGTTTTGTACTAGATGAAGATATTTTATGTATCCAAATACTTATCATATATATGTATTTGGTAGTTGATATTTTTATCAGATGTACGAACTTGTATTGATGTATATATTCTTTCGGCCGAAATTTATTGTGATTTTAATGTATCCAGTACTAAGTTAACGCACATGCTAAATATTCTAGATAAATTTAATATGAATGTTACAATGAACCATTACATGAGTCTCCCTTATTATTATTATTTTTTAAGTAATCATTTTCCTTTCTTTTTACTTTATTTCTAGCCTAAGCCTTTGGACTGTCCATCTAACCATCCAAAATCCATTACCAAATGAAAGCCCTTTTACCCTATTGTTTTTGGAAGCCTTATCAATGTTATTGCAATTAGATGTTTCCATTAACTTTTCTTACTTCATTTTCTCGGTTTTCTCGTTTTCGAACTTTAAACCTTGATTTCCACTTATGGAGTTTTCTTTTTCAAGTTCCCCTAATTCATCAACAACAAACACATGTATTATTAAAAATATATTAAATATAACACATTTTTCTCCTCTCATCATTAGTTTGAATTGAATACATGAAGGAGAGCCTTAATAAGCATGAAACAAAGTGAACTTATTATGTTAAATACATAAAATGGGAGAAAGGTAACACGTTTTTCAAAGTAGATTCCTTTGGAGACAAAGTAGCAGTATTATTGACCTTGTTCAGTTCTAAATCTTCTAAAGTCTTCTTGATAAGCATTTCAGACATATACTTAAAACCAATTGGCTTGAATGTACGAGCTAGAGCACTAGTAGGTTGTTGACATTTTTTTTCCTATAAGTTTACTCTTGTTTCAAACTAAAAACAAAATGATACGACATGTAAATATCAAAAACTAAAATTTCATTATAACTATAATTTACATGCAATGTCTGCTATTGCAAATACTTGTACACTTTGGACATATCCAATCATTCAACATGTATATTTCTACTAGCTTTCCCTCGTATTTGCATTCAACACACACAATTCACCGTCATTTCAAAAAGCACCGGGTGGGATGGACATCTTCGTTTAGTATGGATTGAAAGATGGATATACACTTATCATCTATGGCATAAATTTAAACTCATCAAACTTAAAATTTTAGACACAGTTCAACACTACATTCAAATCAAACATAGTTAATTTTCAACGATATCTCCATCTTCAATGTCAATAAAACTTAGGACAACCCTTTTTTGGCTAATGGGAGTTTCAATTGGTTCATATCAATTTGTTATTTATTGCACAAAATGGCCCAATTTGACCTTTTAATATAGTCTTATCCATGAGTTTATGATGTGGTTAGAAAAAATTAGCATTGCATTACATAAATGTGATCATGTATTTTTACCATTTGACATACAAATTAAAATGTATAGCATAATGGAATAAAATAATGATGTTTCCATGAACATGTCTTGCTCTTTAATGCATTCAACTTATCATTAACCAATGACAATCAGCTCGGATTTTGCCCGCTGCTTTGACCTCTTTTATGCTTTTATAAAAGTTTCCTTCAGTGTCATATAAGTAATGTACAACAAAATTGATAGCATTGTGTAATTATGACAAAAAATCTATCAATTCTAATCTTTTACACTTCCATTCTCGCACAATATTTTTACAATCCTTATTCGTGGTGAACACATTTTATAAATGTATTGCAAAAAAGGGAAATGAAATAAAAGAGTAAAGCAAAGACAATAAGTGGAAGGCTGAATATATACTATAACAAAAAATATTTAGCATGTATCATGTAATATTAATAAATTAAATATTTAAATTAATTTATCTTTTGTTTTCAAAATTAAACTCATGGCCTAATGTTATCTAATCCCTTAGTTTTTTATTATCAAGCCTTGGTTTTGTCTTCAATTGATCTCCTTGTTTTTAAAGTTAATTATAAAAATATATAATCAATGTATATACATAAATAAAAAATCATAAGAATGTGAAAAGAGAGCTTATATGAAAATTAAGTTAATAATATAAACTAGAAGGGTGTAACTATTACCTTATATACCCTTTCAGACTTCATATGACGTTTCATATGGCGTTCTTGTGCCACCCATGTTGGATGTAGCCACTAGCCTGGTGAAGTATTGTCACGAAAAGAAACCAATTTTAAATTTTGGGGCAAAGGTCTGATTTCGTTTCCGTTGTTTCAATTTTTATTTTTGAAATAGTGATTTTGGTTTCTTTTGAGAAATTTTCGATACTTGTAATTTTCATTGTGTATTATAATACAGATAAACTTGAAACGTGATATTACACAATGAAAACTTTAAGAATCAAAAATTTCTCACAAGAAACCAAAAACATTATTTCAAAAATAAAACTCAAACAACAAAAACAAAATCAAACTTTGACCCAACATTTAGAATCAGTTTCTTTTCATGACATTACTTCACCAGGCTATGAGTGGCTACTTCCAACATGGTTGGCATAAGAACGCCATATGAAACGTCATATGAAGTCTGAAAGGGTATATAAGGTAATAGTTACACCCTTCTAGTTTATATTATTAACTCAATTTTCATATAAGCTATCTTTTCACATTCTTATGATTTTTTTTTATGTATTTTTATACATTGATTATATATTTTTATAATTAACTTTAAAAACAAGGAGTTCAACTGAAGACAAAATCAAGGCTTGATAATAAAAAACTAAGGGATTAGATAACATTAGGCCATGAGTTTAATTTTGGCAAAACAAAACAAAAGATAAATTCATTGAAATATTTAATTTATTAATATTACATGATGCATGCAAAAATTATTTTGTTATAGTATATATTCACCCTTCTACTTATTGTCTTTTCTTTACTCTTTTATTTCATTTCCCTTTGCAAAACATTTATAAAATGCGTTCACCATGAATAAGGATTGTAAAAATAATGTGTGAGAATGAAAGTGTAAAAGATTAGAATTGATAAATTATTAGTCATAATTACACGATACTATCAATTTTGTTGTGCAATACTTCTACAATCCTGAAGGAAACTTTTATAAAAGCATGAAAGAGGTCAAAGCAGTATGGACGAAATCTGGGTTGATTGTCATCGATTAATGATAAGTTGCATGCATTAAAGAGAAGTAATCTAGCTACTTTTCTCTTACAATTAGCCTCTAAATCCTTGTGTAACAATTAAGGAGTAAGACATGTTCATGAAAATATCATCATTTTATTCCATTATGCTCTACGTTTCAATTTGTATGCAAATGGCAATAAATAACAAATTGATACGAACCAATTTAAACTCCCATTAGCCAAAAAGGTGTTGTCCTAAGTTTTATCCACATTGAAGATGGGGATATAGTTGAAAATGAACTATGTTTATTTGGCTTGATTTGAATGTAGTGTTGAATTGTTTCCAAAATTTTAAGTTTAATGTGTTTAAATTTATGCCATAGATGATAAGTGTATCAACAACATCGAAATCAATGTCAATGTCATCTCATTAATAATTACTTCGCTATTAAAACCTAAGTAATTATCAACACAGACACTAAATACGACACTAACACATCCACACCGATTATAATTTGAAATATTTGAGATTATATCAGTGGTACATGTATTTAAAGTGAACATATATGCATGATTAAATATTATATAATATTTTAAATAACTCAATAAATAGATGACTCAAAAGATATAA
Organism: Medicago lupulina; assembly: GCA_958299785.1. Lineage (NCBI taxonomy): Eukaryota > Viridiplantae > Streptophyta > Magnoliopsida > Fabales > Fabaceae > Medicago > Medicago lupulina. Next base: position 18,339,244 of record OY283145.1, on the reverse strand, counting down.
TTGATGTACATTAATATTCTATCATCTAGTGGTATTTGCCACAATACAAAGAGATCAATGAACTCGATAAAAAATGAAAAGGACAAAATAACAAACACGCATAGTAGTTTAGAAATTCACCTGATGATAAGATTTGCCATTTCCATGTGAGTTACTAGCATCAACCTCAGTGCCATCGAGTGCCATGTTTTTGGTAGTGATGGCGGAAACAAATTGAATAGGAACAACATACATTGTATTGGATTGAACTATCACAAAATAAAGCTGAGAACATTGAAAAACAAATACACTAAAAGTGATTTTTCTTTAGATAGAGAGTTTAAAACCAAAAAATTATAAGATAATTTACTCATTATATATATTTTCGAACTGTTTGATCTATGTTTTGGATACGATTAATAATATTGGCATTTGTTAAAAACATATTATCAATTTTATATTTAGCTATGGAAAAATTGAATTCGTAAGCATGTATTTTTAGTACAACGATTGATAAAAGGAATTTAGATTAAAAACAGGGAAAAACTTTTGGTAATTTTGGTTTAGTTCATTTGGGTACACCAATCTGGGTGCAATGTTTTCAAAAGTAGATACTCCATATTGTTTTCTTTTACACACAAAATTGGGTTTTTTTTTTTAAGAGGTCATGTTCAATTTCCTAATGGACCTAGTACACTGGTAATTAAATTTATAACAAAGGTTGATTTTATACATACGAGAAAACGTCAAATCAACATTCAAATTATAATCAGTACTTTTAAAGAAATATATTTATTTCTTAAGATACTTGTTTAAGAGTAAATCAAATATGAAGTAAAAATAAATAATAATTCGTTTGATATCAATCAAAAAAACAAAGAAATTAATTCAAAATAAGCTATAATGAATAATAGGTGTACCTTCTTCAAAAAAGACAAAATTGTGTCTTGTGTTCCGAGTTCAATCAAAGAAATGACAGTTGGATAAGATTTATCTTGGACATCACCATAGCAAACAATAGGGTAGACCATAACAATGCATCAAAATACATAAAATCTTGGTAATAAACATTTGATGAGATCTAAAATGATAGTGAGCTGTGTTGCCATGTTCATGGATCTGGTGAAGACAAAACAAAATAGGATTTAAAATTGAAAATGATCCAAAAAAATAGATGCAATTGATAAAAAAAAAAATGAATGATTTGAGATTTGTATCTCACCCTACCATAATCATTATAATCAATTCATATACGCGAACATATTCTCTTCATCAATGAATGATAAAGAGATAGTGGAAGGCTATCTTTATTATTCTTTGCAAATACAAGGTAGCGAGATTTCAACGAGCCAAAGAGAATGAGAGGAATCAAGCTTCGGCGAAGCGCAGCCGACCTTTTCTAGTATTATCAACCAAACTAAAACCATACATTTATATAAAGTTTAGTAGATGAAGGGCTAGGGTTGAGTTAGGTTTTTATTACGGACTACCCAAATTAGTAAAGCCCATTCGAGTCGAATCTATTAACAAACAAGCCCAATTAAACATTGGGACAATTACTTGCTTCACACCCTTTCCCCGTAAGAGGCGGCATTTGTAGCAATATTGGACGTTAATCCAAACACAAAATCATAACGGCCCCACTAATTGCCAAATGGTAATGTTCGATGGTTACGGTTCATGCAGCTATAACTATCGAACAACTATCTTTCAGCATTAACAACGACACCTGTAACTCCCTTCTCTATATTTGGGGAATTTAAATAATTCATAAATGTATGATTTAATTTACTCGTAACCCTATTTTCTTGCTCAAAATAGTGACTTGAGGGTCGAAGTGTCTATAGGTACACCCCACTCCACTGTTCTTCTTATCATGTAAGAACAGTGGCGTCATCTGTGGGAAAATAGTAACCCCTTCTTTTTTGTATAAAAAGGAACAAACCATAAACAATTAAAAAAACATTCACATATCAAAATGGCTAATGTTCATTGACACAACTCCGGAGAGAGTATTGGTATATGATACTCTACTTACACTTTATTACTTGGTAAACGATTTGGTACACTTGCCTCATCCAACCATCAAGTTTTTGGCATCGTTGTATGGGATTATTGATATTTCCAACTAAACAATTTAAATTACTTATCTACGATTTTTATACTACATTGAGGATCGTGTTTAGTTCATGCATACAAATAAGACACATATCTAGCAATTTGATCCAGATATAAACAAAATTGAACAAATACTTCAGACAATAACCCGACTCGTGAAATAAAAGACAAAACAACATGAACCAATCCAAATTAAAGATTGTTCATCAGACGAGTCAGACATGGGGGATCATCCTCGCATTACTTTGGATGAAGTATCACTAGGGTTCCAACCAGCTAACCCAGTGGTGTTTGATATAAAAAATAGTGTGCTAGTAAACTTAAAAACTAACCAATTTACAGGAAGGAAGTCGGAGGATTGCAACGCTCATTTGACACTATTTATCGACATGTGCAACACCATTAACCCATCAGAAATATCAGAAGAAGATAAACGACTGTGGTTATTCGGATATTTTTTAACCAGACGATCAAAAGACTGGCTTGATGCACTACTAAGAGGTGCGATCACAACTTGGGAGCAACTCATACGGAAATTCTTAGACAGGTATTTCCCCACAACAAAATATTTATAGAGAAATATAACTCATAAATTTGGAGCGGATATCACGCTGAAGATACATTTTTTTTTCTCATTTAGTGAAAGAATATTTGCATCAAATATTCCATTTGAAAATATATTTGCATCAAATCTTCCTTTAGACGGTACAAAAATATATTTATTGTCAATAAATATATTTTCAGCACAATATATTTGAAACAAGTCTTTTATATTTTTAGCAACAATATTCTTCATCCAACATATTTTGAGTCATAATACAACATTCTCCACCTTGTCTCTAAATTAGTGATCATGTCAATTTAAGCATCAATCGCCTTGATTCTCTCTCCATGCTTCATTTTCACTTGGTTCCAACTATACTATGTATCTCCACAAGTTTCCACCCAACCTCTTCAACCATCGGAATGTCTTCCGCGTTCTTGAAGATCGTCCTTGCATCCAACTACACTAGGAATTTTAGGTAGTTCCACAAGTATATACCATAACCTCTTCAACCACGGAACATCTCCCGCTTCCTTTAAGATCTCCTTGCATCCAATCACCCTTGGTCTTTTAGGGTAATCTCATAAGCCATGCTATACATTCTTCAAACTCCAGAATGCATTCCATCTTCATGAAGAATTCCCTTGCTCACAACTAGAGCATAGCACCCAAGGTCTCCATAGTCGTACCATTCCTGGTGTGTTCAACTCCACCTCAAGTTGTGTTTTCCCTACCTCAACTAGTAAATGCGCACATGCCACTATGTCTTTCACCTTGAAACTCCACCTCAAAGGCTGATCACAAGTATTCTTACCTCCGCCTCTTTAGACTGACCATGAGTATTACCACCGCCTCCCCAGGCTGGTGTTGAGTGTTTAACGTCTCTCCAGACGACCACTGCTCTACAAGGCATCACTCCTAAGGTGAGAAACATCACCTTTTTCATCCTCCCAACAAGACACCACCAAAGTACCCACATCCTCATAACCCTCAGATACAATTTTTGGAGAGTTACCATTGTTCTCCGGACAATCCTTCATGAAGTGACCCATCTTGTTACAGATAAAGCACTTAAACTTTGAATTGTTACCACTCTTTCCCCGGTTACCTCTACTTCCACCATTCCCTCTTGAAACACTTAGACCTTCACCGTTTTCATCAGCTCTCAAGTCCTTGGACTTGATCAACTCCTTGGTTCTCAAAGCCACTTGATCTTCTTCCAAGATAACAATGCCTTTTTTGCCATAGAGCATGGTATCTTTGAAAGATTCAAAATATCTCGGTAGAGCACACAACAAGAGTATAGCTTTATTTACATCGTCAAGATGCACCTCAATATTCTCCAAGGTAAAGTAAGGTATCCATACTACACCCTATCTCCAATTTTTATTATGTTGGAGCAGGGGCGGACCTGGCCTTACAAAACCAGTGTGACACAATTTTTTTCGCAAGTTGTCTTATATATTATTTCTCACAATGTTATTAATAAAACTATTATATAGATTAGTGGTACGTATGAATGAATTTTATTTTAGGTACTCCAGTTCAACACTTGTTTTGCATTTTTTTATGGTATTATTAGTTAAAATAAAAGTTAAAAAGCTAAAATGGGCATTGCAAGATCCAAACCCAGGTTCCATTGGTGAAAGGGGCGCGCCTTTACCACTACATAACACCACACACATGTGATTAAATTACAAAATTTGACTTATATAGTATAACAGTTAGCTAAAAATTAAAAAAAAAAAATATAATTGGGCCTGGACTAGTGTGGCACTTGCCACAATGGACCTAGTCCAGGTCCACCCCTGTGTTGGAGGTTGCCTCATATATATGGTATCTATAGGTGTTTGTGTTGTTTGTGTTGTTTTATTCTTGTTGCACACTTGAACGTTCCTGATTTAATAAAACTTTCCGTTTGAAAATATAGTTTTAAAGAACCTTAATTATAAATGAAGTGCAAACAATTATTTTGATTTCTGAATATGCACTTCGTGTCACATTGGTCCATGACTAATGAAAAAACAAAAAAAAATTGACTCCAAAATTTTACTAGCCACTTAGGTCTCCAGTGTTAAATTTGACCATTAACTTTAAAAAAAAGATGAGGTGACGATTTTTGAAAACAAATAAGGATGAAATCTCACTTTATTATCATATTATTCTCGAAAGGTGGTGATTTTATTTTTCTTTCTAAACCCTTATTGAAGGGTTCCAAATAAGAACACAATCACCAACAATACCATCATCGTCAAACTTGTTCTTAATAGGGTCAGGGTAGTTAAGGGTAAGGCTGTCAATGCCTTCACTTAAAGACCACCAACAAGAAATTATATTTTTCATTAAATTTTACAAGCAAAAAGGTCTTTTATTCTAACAAGAAAGACACCATATGTTCAACTTTTCTTTAGGATCAACTCACTTTTAAGAATTATTAGTATGGTCATGATGCTGTTTGATTCATCCAAACCTGAACTTGCGTTTTCATTAACTTTTCTTTAAAATAATTTAGGCTATTATTTTTCCATCATATTGCATTCTCACGTATCCTACAAATTTTCCAAAAATGTTCTTGTACAATTCGGATTTCATAATCCGAATTCATATTTTACTAATTAAGATTCTAAAATCCGGACAATGCTTAATCAGCCATTAGACTCGCACATTTCAGTAGTTTTGAGTGTTGCTTTTTAAAAACAACAAAAAAAACTAAGTAAAAAATGTTAAAAACCAGTGATATAAAATCATAAAAATACCACCAAAAAATTTTGAAAATCAAATAATACTAATGTAATTTTTTTTTTGGATTTATCTGAGAATATGAAAAATTAAAAATGGATCTAAACGATAGAATTTTGGATTTTGAGGGGCGGAGTCCGATAGAAGTTCGTTCTAAGGGAATCTTGATCCTTATTTTTTTTCTGATTTTATGGAGAAGTTTCGGGATCGAGTTCCTAAAACCCGATTTTTGACTAAGAACAGCTAACAATGACCCAAAACAGAAGGATGAAAGTTAGGAAGATTATTATTGACCATAAAATGACTATCCATGTAACAAACATGTTCATAATTTGTACTGATACAGTTCAGATTATGTAATCTAAACTTTTTCTCTTGAAAATGGGTGTTTAGGGGGTGTTTGGATTATGTAATCCGAAAAAATTATGTAGGGCGTCCTATTTTTTGAAGTTTTCGGATTACAAAATCCAAAAAAATCCAAAAACTTCAAAAACTTAATTTTTTCACCCTAAGGTGGAAAAAATTCAAATTCAAATTACATAATCTAAAAAGCATTTATATATAAAAAAAAAAAAAAAGACGTGCGAGAAACCAATAGAGTAAAAAAGGTGATAGTCAATCATTTATCCAAACTAGACTCATCCATCAGTTTCTCTCTCTTTCACCCAAATAAACCTTCACGTGATCCACCCAACAAAACTTTCATGTGGTTGACTTGGCTGTTTAAACGTGACTTGACTCTTTAGTAAGTTTCTCCTTTCAATATTTTTTTCTTATCACTTTAGTTCTTTAAATTATCTAATTATATTTTTTTTAGTTGGATAATTACTTCTTCCTTCTAAAATTTTTGTTATCTATAATATATAAAGAAAATAGCATATTTTGTCTCTTTTAGACTGATTTTTTCTTCTTCCAAAATTATCCTGAATTTTCAATACAAATAACACATATAACAAAAAGAAAATAGTAAATTCAAATACTAAAACAAAGTGTAACAAACTCAACATTTAATGTCCACGATATATTAAATTTTTTTCTTATAATTTATTCTTTAAAAAAGTAATTGTTGGAAGTGAATTCAAAATTTAAAAAAAAAATTGTAACAAACACAATTTGAATTTATGTCTATTTTTTCCTTTATGCTTTAACAAATGTAACAAACTAAATTGAGTATATCTTTTTTTTTTTGTCGTAGTCTAGTGGCGAGCTCACATATTTAAATGTGAAGAAATGTGGTGTTCAGGGTTCGAACCCTGACCCCTACATATATTGTGTAATGTTCCTACCAACTGAGTTAAGTTCACGGGGACTAAATCGAGTATATCTATATTATATATAAAGAAAATATAAGATTTTAGGCTGACTTTTTCATTATCTCAATTATACCCTAAAACAACTTTTTTATAATAATGATTGTTGTTGGTATCATTAAAAAGATAGAAATTTAGATTATGTTTTTTTGTTATATTGTTGGTGTCATTAAAATAGATAAACAAGGTTAGTTTGGTTTGTTATAATTAGAAAACGACAATCATTTATATTTATATTTTTAATCAAAATCAAATTTTCATATGACAACATCATTTATAATTTTCAAACTTTAGTGTAATAAAAAGAGCGAAAAGACGTGTCCCTCTTTTCACACATGCACGTCTATTCGCTAGTGAAAAATAAACAATATTTATTTATTAAATTTGATAGAGTATATCGATAAAATATAAATTCGATAAAATATGATAAATCTTCGAACAAACTCGTATCATCTTTTTTTTTTAAATTAAACTCACATCATCCTTGTAAATATCATATACACCATAGCACACAACCCTACAAATACATTCAAGTGTTTGGAATTCTCATATCTCGGGATCTACAACGTTTACGACATCAAAATTATTGATTGGATCTATACTTAATCAAAATTGATCTGACAATCTACACTGAATAAACACTTTAACAAGGCGGCAAAGGATAACAGCTCTGCAAATCAATCACGAACAAAACAACAATGCACTATAACGACGAAATCACGAAAGAAAAAACTAACGTATGTGAAAATCATTTATTTAAATAAAAAAACAATCAAAATAAGGGATTTCAGGTATAAAATTGACTTTAAATCAACCCTCTTTATGGAACGAAGGAGAAGAAAGGAATTTCCTTTTCTTGACATGTTTGGGGAGAGAGTAAAAGAATTTGGAAATTGAATCACAAGGATATGTAGGTACGCAAGAGTTTTTCAGTCAAAAAGAAAATTATGTATAGCCTACCAAAAAAGCTACAATTTAACCAACCAATAACTCAAGGTTAACTTGATCATCCAATTACAACTTATATATAAATTGGTCACATGTCCTTCCTAACTTTCTCAATCTACCATAAACCCATTACTTTGAATTCATCTCTTATTAATTACTCATTTCCCTGATTCATTCCATCATGGCTGAGGAGAAGCACCACCATCATTTCCATCATGAAGATAAGTCTGGCTATGTTGAAGAGGTTGACTCTAAAAAAGAGGAGAAGCATCACAAACATCTTGAGCACCTTGGTGAGCTTGGTACTGCGGCTGCTGGTGTTTATGCCATGGTAATAATATTTTCTTAATGTTTTGCTACTCATTTTTTATAAATGAATTTTCAAAAAATAAAAATGATTTTCATCCAAGTAAACAAACATAAAACATCCTACGCTATTTTTAAAAATCCCTAATTTATAAATTATTGAACTCTTGCACAAATTGCATAATTTGATGCTTTCATAAGATTTAGTAAATTAAAAATAATTTATAATAATACAAAAAAGGGAAGAGATGTAATAGTTTATTAAAATTTATTAAAAATAGTTAAGGTCCACCTTTGGACCAATTGTTAGAGGTTCATATTAGATGGACATGACCCTTTCATGTATTATTTTTCCTTAGTAAACATAAATATAATATTTTTTCTTGAAAATTTGGATTAAAACAATTGTGTGTTTTGATCATTGATTTGAAAGTTGATCAAGAAATTCGTTGCTAAAGAGACTGCATTTTTTTTTTGTCAGGAAATCGGTCATTAATTATTGTTAATATTTGTTTTAGAATACACTAAGCATAAAAAATGGCTTTCTTAAAATTAGAAAAAAAAAAATATTATCACTTTTACATTCATTACTTTTTTTTTCTTAAATTATCCACTTATTTTTATATTTTTTATAGCAAGTAAAACATTTCAAACAAATGAATTCATAGATTTTATTTTTGATTGAAAAAATATAAAATAACTCAAGTGAATAATTAATGAAAAAGCTTAGTATAATTGAAAAAATTTATCATATTCAACTTGGTGTTGAACACGTTAGATAACCCCGGCACCTTCATTTTTGTGAATTTATAACAAATTTGTCATTACGTGTATCTAGACACAAAAAATAAATTAATTTTCTATGGATGCTGCAATTGGTTTTTGATTTACAATAGCACGAGAAACACGAGGCCAAGAAAGACCCAGAGCATGCTCACAAGCATAAGATAGAAGAGGAGATTGCGGCGGCTGCCGCCGTGGGATCTGGTGGTTTTGTCTTCCACGAACATCATGAGAAAAAAGAAGCTAAGAAAGAAGATGAGGAAGCACATGGAAAGAAGCACCACCATCTCTTTTGAAGAACATGATGAACATAATCAAGCTCATCAAGATCACCCCGTTTATATTTATCTTATAGCAAATATATGTGTTATTTGAAGGGTGTTTAAATAAAGCTTGAGCTATAGTTTGGAGAATGTTTAATTATCTATAGTTGCTTTAAATAATTACATATAAAATGGGTGATGTGTTTGACTATATAATTTATAGTTATAAAGTAACCTAACTGATTGCTTCTTGCCATTGATCATTTTCTGCTAGGTATGTAAATTGGCATCATGTAGTTTTCTCTAACGGAAAAATAGTATATTGATAAATCCCAGTGTAAAGAGTCCTCGAACTCATTTCAAGACCCTTGTACCAAAAAACAAAGGTTGTTCCAAAAACAAAAACCTCATTTCAGGAGCCTAAGGAGGAGAAAATACAACCAAACAACAAACAAGTGCCTAAGGACAATATATGCGGCCAATTTATGTGATTTCCTTTTGGTTTTATTATTTTAGTCTAAAAGACAGGAAAAAGCCAAATAAATTGGCACGTGTATATATTAGAATTAGAATATATAATCTAATCATTATAAGACAACTCTTAGTTTTTTAGGGGTTTCTAAGAATGATTCTTGAATCCTATTGAATATAAGGTATAACTAATTGGTTTACGGTATCGAACAAACCAATCTATGTATATGTCATAGTAGATATTCATTAGTTTTTTTTTTTTTAAGGGAGAAAATCATTGCATTTCGTTAGCTAAAATCTGCCAATTACATGTAGGTACATCATCAAAGACATGGGGGCTAGGATTAGACAGGGCTGCCTGAGCTAACTCGTGAGCTACCCTATTTGCTTGCCTCCTATTGAACTTAACATGAGAGTTCTGAAATCTATCTAGTAGCAGCTGTTTACAAGCGGTGATAATACATCTAAACTCACTGCTATCATCTACACTAGAAATGACACAATCAACAACCTTTTTACAATCAAGAACAAAATCAATATTGTCAAACTGTTGATTAGAGAGTCAATCCAACGTTGTATGAAGTCTAACAACCTCCCCCACTTCTGTATCACAAAATGGGGCAGACCATTATGTTCTTGCAAGAACAAAAGCACCATCATCATCTCTAAGACACATGCCCAATCCGACCCTATTAAGCGAAGTGGAAAAGGATGCATCAATGTTGCATTTGTACCTACCAGGTGCCGGTTTCTTCCAACTCTCTTCCTCTTGTATTAAAGGCTGAATTTGCGGATTAGTTGGTTGAGTGCTGCTGCTGGATCTGATTCTTTGTGCTGCTCGCCAATCTTCAAGTAGATAATTTGCAGGTTGAAACACCTGTGAGTCGGTCTCGGTTTGTTGTAGCCAAAGTTTCATATTCCGACACTTCCAAAGACTCCACATAATTGTTGCCATCAACTCACATTGTCCTGAAGATAAATTATGTAAAAGAGTAAAAATGAGAGCACTAATATTATAATCACGACGAATCTCCCTGTCAATTATGTCCCATAAATTCGCATTCCGCCATACTTGAACAACTTTGGGACATTCAATGGGGACATGGATACTATCTTCATAGTTACTATTACAATGAACACAATCAAGAGGGCAAGAGACTCCTCTACTATTTAATCGAGCACGTGTTGGAAAACAACCACGACATACACGCCAAAGAAAGTTCTTAATTTTCGGAGGCACTTTTAGATTCCAAATGAGGTTCCACCGACCATTAACGAGCATATGAGAATGGTCTGCAATTTCAGTAACACAAATTCTATAAGCACTCTTAACAGAATACTTACCACTTCTTTCCCCTTTCCAAATCATTTTGTCTTCCAATACAAGTGGCTGCAACGTTGTGCTGAGAATGAGTTGTGCAGTATGCACATCAAAGAGGCTATGAATGAGAGGCGCCTTCCACACTTTTAAGTCTTGATCAATAAAATCATATAATTTCACCTGCAGCAAAGGCTCAAAAATTGGATTAGTAGTGGCGAAAGACAAGCCATCTTTGGGCCAAGGGGCGCCTAGAAAAGGTATATTGGCACTGAACCAATCCGCCATCGTACACCCTGTTTTACCATAATTTTTGCGCTAAATATGCTTCGCCAAACATAACTTGGGTTATAACCAAATTTGGAACCAACAACATCAGAATTAGGGAAATATCTAGCCTTAAATAAACGACAAACAAGGCTGTTAGCATTAGTTTGAAACCTCCATCCCTGTTTCCCTAACATAGCCACATTGAAAGAGGTCAAATCTTTAAAACCCATACCACCAAAAAATTTATGAACAGACAATCTTTCCCAGGACATCCAATTTAATCCTCGCCGCATATTACCACCATGCCCCACCAGAAATTATTTATCATTTTTTCTATTGCATCAACAAGATTATTTGGAAGTAAAAAGATGCTCATGATATAAGATGGGATAGATTGTAGTACCGATTTAATCATGACCTCTTGACCAGCTTTGGACAAACACTTGCTGCTCCAGCTATTAATTTTGTGCCATATATGGTCTTTTATGAATGCAAATGTCGCCTCATTACTTCTACCCACTATAGACGGAAGCCCGAGATATTTACCTGTTCCCATCACCGCTCTGACACCTAATATATCCGTGATGGTTTACTGCAAGGGCGCTGGAACAACTCTACTGAAGAATACCTCGAACTTTGGGAGGCTAATGGCCTGCCTCGAAGCTAATTCATAAGTATGAAGAATATTCTTCATAACTTGCACCTCGTTATCATCAGTCCTAAAAACAAAAAACAATCATCTGCAAACAAGAGGTGAGAAATAGTAGGTGAATTAGTACAAATAGACACGCCATGAAGGTCTCCACTTCGTTCTGCTCTCCGGATAAGAGCGGATAATCCTTCAGCGTACAAAATAAATAAATAAGGCGACAACGGGTCACCTTGTCTCAAACCCCTGCCTGATATGATCGGACCAACCAATTCATTATTAACAATAACAGAGTAATCAACAGTTTTAACACACATCATAATCCATCGAACCCATTTGCTGTCAAACCCATTTTAAGCATCACTTCCTTAAGATAAAGCCAATCAATTCTATCATACGCCTTGCTAATGTCTAACTTAAGTGCAACATTTTTATCTCTAACTCGCTTACCAACTTTCATATGATGTACCACCTCAATAGCAATCATAGCGTTATCAAGAATAGAACGCTCTGGTACAAAAGATGACTGACTCTCAGAAATACATTTATGCCTGATTTTTTTGAGTCGATTAGCAAGTACCTTTGCCACTAGTTTGTACAAGACATTACATAAGGCAATCGGCCTTCAATCCTTCATGGTCTTTTGCTGATCACCTTTAGGAATTAAAGCAATATTGGTTGAGTTTAGTGACGACGGAAAGTGATTATGATTGAGTCATGCACAACATTCCTGAAAAATGTCAAATTTACAAACAGACCAAAATTGTTGAAAAAAACCCGGATTGAAACCATCCGGACCAGGACACTAATCTGGATGCATAGAAAACATAGCTTATTTAAACTCTTCAGCCTGAAAGGGAGCGGTTAGCATAATATTATCATCATCGGACACAACTTTTTCTATTATGTCTACAACCGGTGCACGGGTACTATTAATCTCTAAAAATAAAGTTTCAAAGTAATCTTTTGCAACCTGGCGCATTCCTTGTTCATCAGCAATACGTACCCCCTCATCGTTATCCAGAAAATTAATGTGGTTTACCTTCTTTCTTGACGTGGCTGACGCATGAAAAATTTTGGTATTCGAGTCACTGTAACGCCCTAGTTTTATTTTAATTATCGTTGGTTGATTTTAAAATCTTTTATATGATTTTTTAATGATTTATGTGAATATGTGGGGTGTTACTATTTTATTATATAGTATTTATGTGATTATATGAATATATGATTATTTTTATTGTTTAATAAAAATAAGTAAGATTATTATTTACTTGAAATTATGGGGTTTAATGAGAATTAATAGAAATTAAGGAGGGAGTTAAGTGAAATAAGTCGGAGGTTAAGGAAAAATAGAAAGAGAAAGGAGAGGTTTTAGTTTACAGAAAAACAAAAGTCTGTTTCATTTTTCACGTACAAAACTTTAGAAAAGAGAGTTTTTGGAGACAAAGAAGAGAACCCTAGAAGAGGCTAAGAGAAGAGGGAATCAATTGTTGTAGAGTTTTTGCTTGCTGAATTAAGGTAAGGGTGGGATTCCTTCAATAATATGTATATATAATTTTGATTGTTGATGAAATTGTGTTCTAGGTTTAGGGTTTAGAAAGTTTATGATAATTGATATGATGTGATGAATTGTGTTGTTTAATGCATGTTTCTGTGTTGTTTTGATTGTTATGTTGTATGTAGAACCTGTAAACATTGTTCTCTATCAAATTTGGGATTTGGGTAGATGAAATTTGGGTTTTTTGAGTGAAAAATAGAGTTTTCCCGAGAGCTACCTTTGACAGCATACCCTGTTTCATGTTGTTGCGTCTTTTGCATCAGTTTCTGTTTCGAACTAGCTTTCGGTGTAAACACGAAAGTTGTAGGTATGAATGTTAGCTTTCTAATGCCGTTGGTCTGACGTCAAAATAATTTATAGAACTTGAGTTATGGTCAAATTACTGAACGTAGGTCACAGTGAATTTTTATGAATTTCAGCACAACTTTGTCCGAATTTGAAATGAAAACTGGTATTGATTGGTACATAATTGGCTTTAGGTGTAAACATGAAAGTTGTAGATAATTAAGTTAGCTTTCTAATGACACTGGTTTGACTCGAAAATGTTTTGTAAATCTCGAGTTATAATAAAAATAGTCCAAGTAGGTCTTTAGAAAATTTTAAGAAAACTTAGCTTAACTAATCCCAAGTTAGTCCAAAACTTATGGTTGGTTTCCCAACTTCAAACTTAAGTATTAGGGATTTAGTCGGAGTGTTTTATGAGTATTTGGCTTATGTTTTATTGATCAACTTGCTTTATTTTTGAAGAATGTGTTGGACTTTGATATGAATGTAGTTGATTAATGTATATGTGCTTTCCGGAGATGTGTGATTTAAATATGTGTTATATCAAGATGTGTTGTTTGTAGATGTGTGACTTAAATATGTGCTATATAAAGATGTCATATTTAAATATGTGATATTTGACGATGATGCTATTTAAAGATGTGTATTTGTCGAGTCATCTAAAGATGTGCATTGTTGAGTCTTTACTCGTGTCGTTGCATTTGAGTCGTGTCGTTGCATAGCATAGTCAGCGATGGGGGCTTAATGCCTGACAGGTTCTTTTATGACCTTTAGCGATGGGGGCTCAATGCCTGACAGGTCCTATTTGACCTTTAGCGATGGGGGCTTATGCCCTGATGGTACCACATGCATGATGTCTAAGACGTAGAGTTGCATTTGTTGAGTCGTGTCTTATGAGATGTCGTGACGATGATTTGTGATGATGATGTGATGTTTGAGATGGTTGTTAAGACGATGATTTATGATGGTTTGTGATGCATTTGTGATGATGATTGTTCTTTGATGTTCTTGATGGTATCTTCGTGATGAAGTTCCTTGAAGCTCTTGATGATATTTCGTGATGATATTCTTGATTGACGTTTAACGTGTTTCGTGAATGGTGTGCTTGATGATGTATAAGGTGATTTAGGACGATAATTATGATGTTAGATGATGCCTATTTTGCTATGACTATATGATGTTTTGTTGATTGATGATTCTGTTGTTGGTGTATTTATATATATATATATATATATATATATATGTATATATATATGAACCTGATGATGCTTGTCATTGAATTGTTGTTGTTTTCATTAACTTGATTGATTATATATTATTATTATTGAATGTGTTTCTCACCCCTTCTGTTGGAATTGTCGCCTTGTGGACAAGTGCAGATTTCCAAGGCTAGTAGGATGTTGGCTCAAGTGTCATAGGGCTCTGATACGTAACGGGATGGGGAAAATGTTGTTTTGTTTCTTTCATTCCTTTATGTATCGAATTTTGAACATGTTGTTGGATTTTAAGTTGAAGAATAACATTTTGTTGTTGAGGCCTTTGTGCCAAGAATTCTGTTGAAGTTGAATGATGATGATTTTAAAAGAAATATTTCCGCTGCAGATTTTTATAAGAATGAGATTTTGTTGGTATTTTAAATAGTTCTATTTTCTATTTAAATAATTTTGAAAAGTAGTGTGACATGCCCGTTATTGTTGAACTCTGATTGTTTTAATATTATTATGTTGTTTTGGGGAAACGGGGTGTTACAGTCACCATCACGATACCAATGTATCTTAGCTCACGGCCGCCAATACTTATCTTCTTGAATCATCAATTGTGTCATGTGTTTCCGCAAGTTTGTCAACATGCTAGTATCAGCCGCGGTCCCTTGATTCCTACAACGGTTCAAGTCGCGGCGACAATTTTCAATTTCTTGCTTTAGGCCATTGTTATGCGCTTTGCTCCATGAATTGAGGTCATTCGCACAAACTTCAAGCTTTTCCACCACCTGCATACCTGCACTAGATAACCAGCTATCAGAGACAATATCATGAATTCCTGGTTCCACACCCCCATGCATTTTCAAACTTAAATTTTTTTCTAGGAACCCAAACACGGCGAGTCTCCTCCTTTTTTAAAAGAAGAGGATAATGATCCGATGACGGAGCCACTAAATTTTCAATCGTAACATTAGGAAACATCTGAAACCAATCTGCATTAGCAAGACCTCTATCTAACTTGACCTCAACAACTCTAGGCGTGCCTATACTCTTAAACCAAGTATACAGATAACCTTTCATAAAGACTTCAGTTAAACCTGCATCGGACACTGCTTGCCTAAACCCATTGATTAACCACCTAGGCCGTAGAGCACCTCCCCTTTTTTCATGGGCATCAAGTATATCATTAAAGTCGCCTAAAATACACCAAGGAAGAGAGGTATTATTCGCAATATTTCTCAAAAAATCCCATGAAGCATGCCTTCTTCTTCCCTCGGGAAAACCATAATAACCAGTAAATTGCCATTTTCCTTTACTTGAATCATTAACCTCTACATTGATATGATCATCAGAATAATTAAGAGCTGTACAAGAAAAAGAAGCTCGCCAAAATAGTGCTAATCCACCACTCCGGCCATTACTACTCACAACAAAGCAATTATCAAAACCAAGCATGTAACAGAAATCATTTGTTTTATTCGAGTGGACTAAAGTCTCGCTGAGGAATAAGGTGTCCGACTTATAATAGCGAACTAGGTATTTTAATTTTGGAACTACGCTCAGGTTCCCTAAGCTTCGGCAGTTCCATACTATGACACTTATGGCACATCAATTTCATCAAACAGGAGGTAATTCATAATTACTACCACTAATTGTAATCAAACCACCGCTAATTGTATGCAAAGGGAACAATAACAATAGCAGCACCTTTATCTCTAAAATTATGTGCAATGAAAAAGTAGTACCATGTATTGAAATGTAAATGTCGGCAATTGGAGGAAAATAAGTGACGAAGAACAAAAACGGGATCGGAAAGGTGAAAATACTAGCAGTACCTTATCACGATGAAACGGACAGTCACATAAAATTAGCACAAGGCATCGACAAAACGTTCAGGGGAGAGGATTACTCACCAAACGAGAGCAAAATCCCTCACAAGGAGAGCGGCGACGCTAACTCTAGGAGCGGCGGCAACACGAAAGTTGCTCATAGATATTCATTAGTTATATATGACTATCTATCTAAATTAGTCCTACTACTCTAAATTTCGGCGGGGATTCGAAAAAAAGAGCCCTTCCATTCCATCTTTTGTAATTGTGAATTGAATAACTCAAAAATGGAAATAAAGAAAAAGAAAGAACAAAGAATTAAAAGAATGGTTCAAAATTTAAGATAAGAACAAAGATTGTATGTATTTACAAAAAAACTACTTGGGTAGAAACTAAAAAAATAATATCAAAGTTATTTGGATAATTCAATAAAAATTATTCATGAATTAAACATCGACTAGATAAATGAAGAATGAAATAATTAAGTCGGGGTTTAAATCCCAAACTCCTCATTTGTTCACTTTAAAAAGATAAATTTCGCTTCACCATACTATTTAATAAAAAAAATTAGAATTAAAATTATGCAAAAAACTTTAGGACCATGTTAAGTTTGACCGGTAGTTAGTGTGCTATGTCAACAAGGAGTAGTTGAACTCGTTACCTCCTTATCATTTATCTATTTATCAAACGCCAAAAACAACTCATTCTTGCATTAAGCCATCTTGGTCGTTGGATCAAGTTATGACTTTACAAATTTCAAACTTTGGTTTTTAACAAAAAAAAAATCTACATCCATTCATTCATGTAATGATGTATGTAGTTTTTATTATAAACCACATACATAATTAAATGAATGAATCCAAAATATTGATTTTTGCTGTGACCGCGGAGTGTAATTGATATTTACTTTAAATGATCTTGATCCAAAGCTGACTTCGTGGATAGAAAAATCTACGACTCTGGGGAGACTAAAAATTATGTTGCTCCCTATGGGTATAATGGGTAAGTTTTATTCATGTTTTTGGTAGAAAAAAAATCGGAACCAATAAAAATAGGTGGCTTAGTTTGGTTCAGTTTTTGTAATTTTTTTCTTATGAAATCTGAAACAAACCGATGAAAAAGAATTTAGTTGACATGTAATAAAAAATCTGAAAAGTAATAAAATTTTAATCAAGCAGTATAAATTTTTTATACTATTAAAACAATTACATAAACTAAATGAAAGAAGTAATATATGATAAGTTAACAAAAAAATACTTGAACATTTGAAAAAAAAAAACTTGAACACAACATATATATTTTTTTTAATAACACTATTACCAACTTTTTTGGATTTAAAGCAGATATCCTCCGCGCGCAACTACGGAGACTAATCTCTCGAGTATTGTGGGACCTAAATAGGCGACAGGCTCTCCCTAAGAGTTTTAGGACTGCTGCATGTCAAAGACTGAATTCGAACCCAGAACATTGGTTAAGTTAGAAAGGACCCGCTATCTCATCTAAATGCTCTTGGGTACACTACTACTAACTAATATATTGTGAAATAAAAGAAATAGAAAATAATATAATGTTTTAGTTCGGTTTTCGGGTGATCTGTTTTGAATGATGTAAACTGAATCGATTGAGCTCAAGTTTGACATCTTTAAAAGAATGTGTATATACAAAAGGGAAAAGCTTTTAATATCTTTAAAAGATTTTCTAGCTTCAAACCAAAGAAACAACAAATACAAACCGTTCAAATTTGCAACCAACACCTCCCACAAGAGCTACTTGATGAAGAAAAGAATATATACTTTTCCCATTTTCTGAAACTATTTGAGACTAAGATAAAAGTTTGATATCTCCACACATAATTTTCTCATTATTCATTTAAACCTTTTTAATCTTTGTTTTGGTAAGAAAATAATATAGAAACAAGAGATGGAGCTGGAATTAGGACTCAAAATTACTAAAACTAAAGATGACATTGATTCCATTTCTGAGTATCAACTTATGAAGGATACAGGACCAGTCTTTCAATCTAGAGAAACAAACGCCATGTTCATCCTCAGTGCCCATCTTAAAGGTAAGTTGCTTCTCTCATTCTTTTTATTGTTCAATTGGAAAATGTTTATTGGTACAAGAGAAGTTTGATAAGAAATGCAAGAATATTACATGATAACACTTAGGAATAATAACCGTCAACTCTCTCATTTAGGATCAGCCAAAATTCAATATTCTATATTTATGCATTCTTCTATTTCTTGTAGAAATCCTTCGTATGAAATGAGCATTAATTGTTTTTTTAATTTTTGGATTATATCTATTTTTATCCCAATAAAATTGCAAATTTTGATTTCATTTCTTACAAAAAAATTATTGGACTTCAAGTCTCTTGCAAAAAATTTATTGGACTTTAAGTGATCTATTCAACAAAAATAGTGCATTTTCAATCATTATTAGTCTCAAATAAGTTTCAAATTAATTTTTGTTATGACTTATAACAAATACAATTTTTACAGCGATTGAATCAAATTATGTCAAAAAAAATTTAGTGACTAAATTAGGTCAAATTTTATCAGGCCAAAAATAGATATAACTTTTTTTATTAATTTATTTTCGGCTTTTATTTCTCACTTTATATAGTATGGTACATATCCATGCAAACATAGGTTATAAGAGGAATTGCATTGACATTAAGATTAGTAAAGATGGGAGTAACATATCAATTAGTGGAGAGAAACCAATTCAAGAAATGGTGATGATGGGGTGGGTAATGCAAAGGAAAGTGGTTGATGTCAAAGGCTTCAATAAGGTTTTCAAAATTCCTTATGGTGTTAATTTGGATAAGATCAAAGGAAATTACAATGAAGAGGAATGGATTTTGAATATTTTAATGCCAAAATTGGTAAAAGGTATTTGTGGTCTTAAGATTGAGGAAGTCAAAGAACAAGAGTTTGATAAAAGATCAGAGCTAGAGAAAAGTGAAATTGATCATGTTTCTAGTAGTGTTGGTGAGACAAGCCAAAAAGGGTCAAAAGATTCTGAATTTCAACATATGGAAGGAAGTGAAAATAACATAGAGAAGATGCTTGATGATAACAAGAAGGAAATTAATGAAGAGTCAATACAGAAAGAGTTTGGAGAATCTAAGTTGAGAAGTGAAGATGGAAATGGAGAGAAGGACGATGACATTAAGAGGGACAAAGCTAAATGCACAATAGAAAAAGAAAATGAAGAATCTAAGTTGAAGATTGAGGATAATAAGGTAAAGGATATAAGAGAGAAAAATGGTAAGGAAGCATATGAAGTATTGAAGACATTGGAAATAGAAAAAGATGTTGGTAAAGGTGTTGGAGAGACAAGCCAAAAAGGGTCTAAAGATTATGACATTGAACATATGGAGACAATTCAAAAAGAAGTTGGAGAATATAAGTTGAGAACTGAAGATGGGAATGGAGAGAAAGGGAGAGTAAATGATGGCAAGGAACAATATGAAGTAATGAAGAAATCAGAACTAGATCAAAGTGTTGGTATGGAACTAAATGTAGTTGATCATATTCCTAATAACATTGATTCTATAAGCCAAAGTGAATTCGGAGAACCTAAGGTTCCACAAATGGAGAAAACTAAAAGCGATGAAGGGAAGATGAATGGAGGGGGATCTAAAAAGTTACCTTTTGAAGCCAATGAAGATGTTCAAAAAACCAAGTTTGAAGATATCATCCAAACGGGTATTATAAGGCCTAAGTTGGAAAGTCAAGATGAAGATCAAGAATGTGTTAGAGAAAAACTTGGCAAGGAAGGATTTGATGATGCAAAGATAACTATAGAAGAGTTTGATAAGTACTTACCTAAAAAGAATCCTGAGGCAAGGGAAGGATTGAATTTTCAAAAGATGGAAGAAAACAAAGATGTCAAAGAAAACGTGGTCAAAAGAAAGCGAAAAGAGATTGAATATCTTGAGGAGAAGGATGATGATAAAAGACTCAAACGGATGCATGTCGAAGCAAAGAAAGGAAACACAAAAGAGATAACACAAGAGGAAATTGAAGAGATCCATGATAATGGAATTGAAGAAAGTGGTAAACAACCGATTGTGGAGATTGAAGGAAGTAAAGGAATCAATGTTGCAAAGGAGGAGAGTCAAAGAGAGTTCATGAAAGAAGCATTGGTTGAAACTCAATGTTTGATGGAAAGTGTGGAAGGGGAGGCATCCAAGGAGAAAACTAAGGTGAATAGAGTCCAAGATGAGGAAGGTAAAATTGATTATGGTTTAGTGAAGTTGAAAGGACAGGGATCTAGAAAGTTAAATGTTGAACCAAATGAACATTTTGAGGAAGATACAAACAAGGACAAAATTGAGAAAGAAACTAGAAATCCAAAGTTTCAAGAGAATGTTGATATTGGAATATTTGATGGTTGGAAAACACAAAAGTTTCAAGAGATGGAACAAAAGGAAGAATTTAAGGAAAATGGGGAGAACATTGAAAAGTCTATGAAGAAATTGAATGAAGACAAATATCAGCAGATACAGAATGAAGAGATTGGAAATTCAAAACAAAAAGAATTTGGAGAACTAGAGTGTGAAACTAAGGATAGACTTGAAGAAAGTAGCATCGAACCATTTGATCCAACGAAGGCATCAAAACTTGAACAAAATGTAGTTGATCATATTCCTAGTAACATTGGTTGTATAAACCAAAATGAATTTAAAGAGGAATATGAAAACCCACCTTTTGAAGTCAAGGAAGTTGTTCAAAAAACCATGTTTGGAGATATCATAAAGCCTACGATGGAAACTGAAGATGGAGATCAAGACTGTGTTGGAGAAAAGCCTAAGAAAGAAGGTTTTGATGCAAAGATAACTATAAACGAAGAGTTTTCTAAGAATTTACCTAAAAGCACTCATGAGGAAAATCAAAGATTGAATGTTCAAAAAATGCAAGAAACCAAAGATGTCATAGAAAGTGTGGACAAAAGAAAGGGCAAAAAGATTGAATGTTTTGTGGAGAAAAATGAAGGTGAAAGACTTAAAAGGATGCATATTGAAGGAAAGAAAGGAAATAATACAAGAGAGACAATGCAAGAAGAAATTGAAGAGAATGATAATGGAATTAAGGAAAGTGGTCAACAACATGCAAAGGAAATTATTGTAAGAGAAAAGTCTGAAGTATCAAGGAATGTGTCTGAAGAGTTGCAACATCCAGTTGAGAATGTTGATGGAAGTAATGAATTCAATTGTGCAAAGGAGGAAGAGCAAAAAGAGGTTATCAAAGAAGCATTGACTGAAAGTGGAAGTTTGATGGAAAAGGTAGAAGAAGAAAAATCCAAGGACAGAACTATGGCCAAAAGAGTCGAGGATGAGGAAAATAAAATTGAATATGCTATAGTGAAGTTGAAAGGAGAGGGGTCTACAAAGCTGAATGTTGAACCAAATGAGCCTTTTGAAGGAGACACAACTAGGGACAAATTTGAGAAGGATATTATAAGTCAAAAGGTTCAAGAGAATGATGAAATTGGAATATTTGATGAAAGAAAAACAAATAAGTTTCAAGAGATGGAGGAAACTGAATTGGCCAAGGAAAGGGATGCAACAATTGAAAAGTCTATGAAGAAAGTGAATGGAGTAGATGAAGGTTTCAAGAAAAACATATCAAAGGAAAAAGATGATTGTTATTTGGAAGAAGAGATGAGTAAAGAAAGATCAAAAGAAGATTTTCCAAAGGAAATATTAGACTCACCAGCTGATACAATGGAGGGAGTAAAGGGTGGAAAGATTAAGAAAGCAAAAGGTATTAAAGAAGAAAGTGAAAAAGTTGTAACCTTTGTAAAGGGAGAGAAATATGAAAAGTTACATGTGGAATTAAATGGAGGGTTCAGAAATGATACAACTATAGAAAAAACACAAAAAGAAAGTGAAGAACCTAAGATTCCAAAGAAGATTAAAGATCACCAATGTTTGCAAGAAAATGAACCAAATGATCATGAAATAGAGAAAGCAAAGAAGGTGAAAGGGAAGGTGGAAAAAAATAAGAGTGATGGATTGTTTTTTGCTGATTCTACGACAAAGGAAGAACATCAAGGATCAGAGATTGAAAGAAATAGTCAGAATATTTTTGAAGTGCAGAAGGAAAATGATCCAAAAGCAATAGAACCAAGAACTCATGAAAGAGAATTGCAATGTGCAAGAGGCTCTACTACATATTCAACAGTAGAAAGTATTGGATTTAAGGAGTTTGAATATGGGAGTGCAAAGGATAAGAAGCAGAAAACAAAGGTGTTACCTCCAAAATTTCAAAACAAGGAGACACATGAATCAAAAGATGAAAGCATGAGTCCAAGGAAATCACAAGAAGTAGGAGAACATTGCACTCATGACATAACAAGCACAAAAGAGGTTGAATCTATAGAAGATAAAGTGGTTAAACCCTTATCAACACTAAGGATTCAATCAATTCAACAATCTCAAGTTGAAGAAAAAGATAAATTTTGTGAAGGTAACAAAGAAAATTACAAAGGTTCGATAGAATCAAAAAAGGAAGATCCTACAAAAGATATTCAAAATTTGATTGAAATGAAGGAAACTTTGAAGCCAGGAATTCCTCTAGAAAAAGAGCTCAAGAAAGGAGAAAAAGGTGAATTTCATGATGGAGAAAAAGTGGTGGAAACAATGCAAATGGAAACTGATGAGCCTAAGAATACAATTGATACTAAAGAGAAACAACATCTGGCGAAAGTTGTTGCTGAAAAGATGGATAAAGGAAAATGCTTTGATGAAAAAATGAAAACAACACAAGAGAAAGAAGCGGAATCCTTGGAATCAAGCCAAAAGAATGATATTGAAGAAATGAAAGCTAATAGGCCTCTTGAAGAAATGCCTGATTTGCAATGTGAATTTCCAAAGACAAAAGAGCATGTTCGAGCACCAGAAGTAAGAGACGCAGAACAACATGGTTACATCAAAGATGGAATGGAAGAGATTAAAGCACCGAAAATTAAAGCATCTGAACGCGCTAAACCATCAAAGTTACAAAGTCCAAGGTTTAATCAACAATCAACAAATGAAACAAACAGAAAACCAGAATTTGCTATTGAAGAACATAAAGAAACAAAAGAATCACCAAAGTTAAACATTGTGGAAACTAAAAAAATCAATAGTTTGCAGCCACGGATCCTTGACGAGCAAGAAGTGCTTGATGTGCCCAATTTTCAAACACAAAAGACTCTAGAAGAAGAAAAGGTTGTGAAAAGAAGGGAAGGGCCAAAGATTTCAAAGACTGAAGAAACTAAAGATGCTTCCACACTCAAAAAAGAGAAGGGAAAAACAACACAAACCACAGAAGAAAAGAAGCCTAAAATAATGGAAACAACTCCACAGTTTGACATGGCTAGTGGATCGAAAAAGGCGTCAAAAAAAATGCAATTGGCTTCAAAGAGAGGATATCAAAGAGAATCAGAACAAGGCGCTTCAAAGACAGATGTTGAACCGCCAACTACAGTTGAAAAAACTCAAATAAAAAAAGTTGAGGGGAAAAAGCACATTCAGGTACTAGAAGCAACAATTTCTAAAGAAAAAGAGGTTAGAGATCAACAATATGTGCAAGAGAAGAATGATAAGAAAGGATTTCAAACACCAAAGATTGTTGAAGAAGAAAAAGTTTCGAGGAAATGGAAAGGTCCAAATGTTGATAAGAAGGAAGAAGAAAAGAAGCATAAAATAAAGGAAATAATTCCACAGTTTGACAAGGCTAGTGGATCCAAAAGGGTGGCAGAAGAAGTGCATGAAACTCCAGAGAGAGAAAACCAAAGAGAATTAGAAGTTACTTCTAAAATTGAGGTAGAACCACCAACTACAGTTGAAAAGAAAGAGCCTCATGAATTAACAAGGCCTGGAAACATGAACAATGATATTCCAGAAATGCAAGTACAAGAAAAAAAGGATAGGGAAAGGCACATTCTTGTTCAAGAAGCAACCATCTCTAAAGAAGGAACACTAGTTACAACTACTTATCCAAAAGAAAACTGTCGAGTTGCACCAAAAGGTGAAATTGGTAAGCCACCAGAAAATCAAACTCCATCTCCAAAAGAACCATTTCAGTCCACAGAAGGCAGTACATCATTAGAAGTTGTAGAAGATAAAGAGGCTCAACAATTTGAAGTTGAAGAAGAAGATAAAATAAAGAAAAGGGACTCCAAAATGGATGTTCAAGAGTCAACAAAAAGTGAAACTGGCTTAAAATTTGAAGAAAATATTTTAAAGAAAAGGGGATCAAAGGATGCAAAGAGTGAAAATAAAGAAAAGAAGCCTCAAAGGATGGAAATAAGTACACAGTTTGACAAGGTTTGTGGGTCCAAAAGAGTAGCTGAAAATGTGCATGAAAAAGTACATGAAACTCCAGACAGAGAACATCAAAGAGAATCAAAAGAAGTTACTTCTAAAACTGAGGTGGAACTACCAACTACAGTTGAAAGGAAAGAGGCTCATGGATTAAAAAGGCCACCAAACATGAACAATGAAATTCCAAAGGTAGAAGAGAAGGAGGTGGAAAGGCACATTCATGCGCTGGAAGCAACCGTCTCTAAAGAAAAAGATAGAGCTGAACAAAAAGAGGTGAACACTCCAGTGCCATAGAGTTTTGTTACATTTCGTAACCAACGTTCGATCATTTAACGCCATGTTATATTTTTTTCTTATAATTTAATCAATTAAAGTGAATTTAAATTTCAAATTAATTGGACTACAGGGTACCGCTATCAAACAAAACTCTAGCTTATCGAAGAATCCTGCACGAACAGCATCTTTACATTCCATGGAGGACACTACAACACTGGAAGCAGTAGCAGATAGAAATGTTCAAGAATCCAAGGTTCCAAGCTCAACAAGTACTCAACAACTTGAAGTTGAAGGAGAAGAAAAAACAAAGAAAGAGGAATCAAAAATAGATGTTCAAGAAGTTGTTGAAAAATGTATAAACAAAGGTGAAGAATCAAAACATGGAAGAGAAGAGATTGATGATAAAGAAAAAGAAAAAGATTACAAGAAAGTGTCAAAGAGATTGTTTGTTCCATTTGTTATAGCTGCTGCTGGTTCAGCACTACTTGTTACTCTAGTAGTTATGTTTGTCCGGCATAAAAAATCTAGAAAAAGGTAAAATTTGAGATCACAAAAATCTATTTATCCATTTTTTTACTAGTTAATCAGTATTTTGTTCCACAATATTGTATTGTTGGCTAATTTTGGTTATCAAATTTATGAAATGAAAACCAGGTTGGTTACTCAAATTGAAGATTGTCTATTTAGTTATTTTGTCAATCAGTTGTAATAAATTTATATGTTTACACACAAAAATAATTAAATATTTAGCTCAAATTGGTCTCAGCCTAGTTAGTTATCCATTTTTTCTATCTTTAAATTAATTAAGTTAATCATTTACTCAATAACTTGAAACTAAAGGAGTAAAAAAAACAGGCCAAGAAATTGAGCAATGCATAAACAAAGACGAATAAAAACATGCCAAAGATGAAACATGTGGAGGGAAAAATATTAAGAGCACTAGTTGCTCTTTTAAGATTTGCTTTAATAACTTTTTTCCTAAACATGTATATTTTCACAACAATGATATTTAAACACCATTAATTTCCAACATTTATTCAACAATTCATTTTCTTGTCATTTTCCTCTACTTATCACATGACTGAGAAATGATATTTATACCACCATTTTAAAATAGCTTTTGTAACAACTCTCTTTCATACTCACATTATGTTTTTGCTCTATCTATTCCTCTTTCATTCTCTATTACTAACTTTCATACACAAAATAAACAAACTAAGTGATTGGGTTCAAGTGGTAATTGAGCTCAACGAAAGGACGAATCATTCTAGAGAATCCGAGTTCTACTCTTAGGTAGAACAATTTTTGGTTAAGTTTTACTTACCTCAAGACCGAACTCTGGATTACTAAGACCCTCTTCTAACTATCTGCATATGGTTCTACACTCACCTTATGCTTCCATGCAGGGCCGTTCCTATGTAATTGGAGATGAGGCTCTGGTTTAAAAATAGGTTCTTAATAAAATAAAAACATTTTTTTTTAAAAGATCAATTATCGATTTAAATTGAAAATAAGATTCGTAAAGAGAAGAAAAAAAAGACATTATTGTAACTAACCCATAAAATATCGATATTCTAAACAATAATAAAAAAATACAACTCCAAGCGAATATCTTTATCAATCTTCTATACTATTTTTTTTCCTTAATTTGTACAAAAGCAAAAATAAAAAGTTTATAATGTTTTTATGAGAGAATAATTATAATTTTTGTTCTTTCAAATGAAAAATTAATAATATTTGTTGTTAGCGTTTTGCTATTTTATACGACAAGTATGAGCCAGAAATTATAAAATGTGTTCTAACAAAAATAAAATGAAAAAAAAAAATATATTGTGTTTTTATTTGTAAATATATAATCCATTATGTTAAGGTGAACTTTAGTGAATTATAAGATGTGTTCTAAAACTTGGTGGCACGTTAAAGAGGGAGGGAATATGTATGAGGAAGATTTTACAAAATAGAACAGGATGGTCGGTCTGGTTTGGTAATCTTGGTGCTAAACAATAAGAGAGATACTGCTTTACACACAAGAGAAACTATAGTGGTACATAAAAGGAAGATCAAATTCGGCTTTGGATTGAATGTTTAATGCAAAAAACAAATCATGCCTAAAAATCACCTAAGACCTCTTACTGCAGCAGTTCGGCCACGCTGCTGCAACTCAAAACGATTCCGATTATGACTTAAATCTTTGTAGCCTGTGAAACCAAGCACAAGACAGAATATGACAGTAAACAATGGTAATGCATGAATACCATGCCTTGCTTCTCTCCACTTAGTTGGAGCAAACCGAATTCCGCTATCAGTTAACCCTTCCGCCCATGAATGCAATTTATAAAGATCGAAACCCCTCAAACGTGTTTAATTCAAATTCAGGTGGGGTTAAGATTCCAGAAGATAATTATGGAGGCGAATCTCACAAAGAACTAAACACTAGTGGGGAAACTCATAGACATTTGATAAGACCCTCTTCATTCACTTGAATGCATTGAACTTTGTTTAGAGGTTAGGGACTATAAATCGTAGTGATTAAAATCCAAGATTTTATTTGTGTTTTTGTAGTCCTACTTAAATTTGAAGGTGGAAAAACACAAGAAGGGGGGGGGGGGGGGGGGGGGGGGGGGGGGGGGGGGGGGGGGTTGAATTGTGTTTTCAAAAATGTTTCTTTCTCGCGAAAATCAGCACTGTTCTCAGGATCAGAGTCTAAAAAGTTCAGAGTCTGATTAGAGTTCAGAGTTTGAGTGTGCAGCGGATAAGAGTAAGAGAGCAAGAGAAAGAAGAAGAACACAAACAATTTTATACAGTTCCTTCCACAATCTGGAAGTAGTCCTGTCCCCCTTGCACTTCCAAGGAGAGTTCCACTAAAATGTAATATCAAATTACAAGTTGTTCAAACACACAAGTAAGAGACTTCCTTTGCTCAATCACACAAGAAAGAGACTTCAATGCTCAAGGACAACTCCAAGAGACTTCTAAACAATTACAGAGAATTGAAAAGAGTTTTGAATACTTGATATACAATCAGAGGTATTCATAAAACAAAACAGAACAGACTCTGTTTTTTCTTAGACACTTAGAAATTCTAAAATGTGAACTTTTGTAAGAATTATCTAAGTTGTTGATGAGCAATGTTTGCGACTTTGGATATGAGAAACAGCCTTGTTAGCGTATGTGTATATGTGTGTATATTTCTTCAAGTCTTCATCCCTATTTATAGAAAATTTGAGAGACGTTGGGAACTGCCAGCTCATCACAGTCTTGACTGAAGCTGATTTGACACCATTGATCCTTTGCTTGATTTGAGGATTGTACTATGAAATCAAATTCAAATCCATTCCAGCAAATATGGAAAAGTCTCTGCATTAGTTGTTGTTATTCTTGTCGTGTATAGAAGACACAC
Organism: Medicago lupulina; assembly: GCA_958299785.1. Taxonomy (NCBI): domain Eukaryota; kingdom Viridiplantae; phylum Streptophyta; class Magnoliopsida; order Fabales; family Fabaceae; genus Medicago; species Medicago lupulina. The sequence goes on along the minus strand of OY283145.1, from coordinate 18,310,676 downwards.
TGCAGAGTTGGTGGTTGCAGGGACAAGCGCAGACATAGTGGTTGTACTTTCCGTACACTGTACTTTGTCAACGCTCTTTAGCCTCTGGAGAATATTAGCTTCTGATGAATATGCTTCTGGAAAACTGGCTTCTGATGACGTCATCTTCAGGAGCTCTTTCTTCAGACGCACCCTGCTTTTGATTTTCCAGGAGCGCTTTCATTCAGATGCTCTTCAAGCTTCAGTCTAAGATACCTTTGCTCTTTAATTCATTCAGTCAGAACCTCTTGTAAATAATTCTTTGTTAATGGTCCTGTACACTTGAATAAACTTTTAGCAATATCCAATTGATAATTTTTAATACCTTGTTATCATCAAAACTTAAGTAGTATAATTGTGAAACACCCTTTGTTCCAACAATCTCCCCCTTTTTGATGATGACAAACATAAGTATTTAAAAAGATCAATTGTTGTTAACTTAATTAACAAGTTGACTTTTAGGGGTTCTGAGGTTTGTAAGCTTTGACTCCCCCTGAGTCTGATATTCTTTAAGGTGAGGTTTGTAAGCTCCCCCTAAGTCCTATCCAGGTTAATTAAATTCATTTTTAAGCTCATCAATAATTTCGTAAGATCCAGATGAAATAAAATAAGGTTCTCAAATAAAATAAGGTCTGTTAGAATTTATTTTATTCTTGGGCTCAGATTCTTTGTTAAATGCTTTCTATTTCTCCCCCTTTTGTCATCAATTAAAAAGAACAAATAAGAAGAAGTAAAGACAAGAAATGAACAAAAGTAAAGAAATGAAAACTGTTATATAAAAGATAGTCAGAAAAATACAAAGAAGTCAGAGCAAGCATTAAAACACATAACTAAAAGAAAAAACAAGGTGTGCAATCTGAGGGTTAGGTTGAGGTTGTTGCTGTTGAATAAGAGCCATCAAACGCTGAATGTCTTCAGACTGCTTCCTAACAGTTTCTTCCAGAGCCAACTGCCTTTGAAGAAGATAGTCTTCCCTAGCCTTAGATTCCTCTTGCTGCTTCAGCACCTTTTGCTTTAGCATCTTGAACACCTTGGAATCTCTTGTTACATATTCAGATTCAGCATAGAATGGAGCATTTGCCAGATACAGAGGCTTGCTTTGGAGTTGTTGAGAAGAGTGCGATTCTTACAGACGACGTTTCATAGCATGAGCTTGAATACGGCAGCACTTCTGGGCAACATCATCAATGCAATCCAATGCTCTGTTCTTGAGATTAGACCAGCTGTCTTGATATGCAAATGGTAGAAAAGGAGTTTTCCTTAGAAGAACCAGATTCTGCATCTCCTCATTGATTTCCACCAGCTGCTCTTCCAGATAATCAGGGTCCAGTATGTTAATGGGTGGTTGGTCAGAGGTCTGAATATGTGAGGAAGATGAGGGTTGGTCAGAATTACAAGGGTGGTTTTGTGTTGCTTCAGAATTTGAAACAGACACAGTGGGTTCAGACTCTGTCACTTGGACAGACTCTGTAGCCACTGTCTCCATAACAGATTCTGGAATGGTCTGTTCTTGAGTTTTGGTTGATTGGGGTGGGTTGTCAGAAGTCTTTTGTTGTTGGTATTCAGGAAGTTCTCCTAAATAATGGCTTTCTAGATTGGATAAGTCATTCTGTTCAGAGGGTTTGTTTTGTGGTGAAGAGGTTGTTTGTTGTTGTTTGCTTGTAGGTGAGTCTGAGAGAGGTAGTTTAGAAGTTGTTGGTTTTTCAGTAACTACTTGCTCTTCAGCAGTAGCTGTTAAATCAACAACTTTTGGACTTCCTTGATTTGAGGAGGATGGAATGGGTACACCGGGGGGTAGCATGGTTAAAGGTTTAATAACAGGGGGTTGAAAAGGATGGTTAGCAGGTAGTTTGTTGCAAATACCTATTCTTTTCTCAGATAACTCCCCTATTGTTTTATAAACATCAAAGGGAGCTTCTTTGAAAGGTTTGGCTTTGGGAGAGAGTTTGGATTTTGATGTTGTTGTTTTGGTTCTTACGGTTCGTTTGGCTTTTGGAAAGGGTTTGGCCAGGTTGTATTTCTGACTTAGAGGAATGTCATCTAAGTCAGAGTCAGTAGAAGATGAGAGTGAAAGAGTGGGTTGGGGAACTGGAATCTGAGTTACCTTAGCAGTCTTGGCAGCTTCTGAGACAGCAGCTTCTGAAACAGTAGCTTCTGAAGCAACAACTTCTGAAACAGCCACTTGAGGAACAGATACTGAAGCAGCAGCTTCTGATGTTCCTGGTGCCTTCTTCAGAACCTTTTTTGCTCCCTTCAGAGCTTATTCCTCTAATTTACTTGCAAGGGTTTGAACCTCAATGATCTGTTCAATGGTGTGTTGATCACAGTGTTCAAGACCTAATGCTTTCAATTTTTCATCTCTCTCGATTCTATACTGAGCTTTCAACCTTTTCTTCTCATTCTTCAAATTTTCAGAGTACTCATCACATCTCTTTGCCAGCTCAGGAGTCATTTCGAACATAGGGCACACAATCTCCTCTCCAACTTACCTCTTGGGTGGCCTTACAATACCAGCAGCTTCATCAGCTTCAATCTCTTCCCAAGCTATTTTCGCTCTTTCCAAGGTGATATTAGAGTCACCTTTTCCTCTTTTTCTTTTCAGAGCAGCCACAACTCTAGAGTTTGTTGCTTCAGATTTAGCAGTCTTCTGATTTCTGGCCATAGCAACTTCCGTTTTCCTTGTGGCCTCTTCAGTCTCCTTAGCAAATGCTGCTAGATAAGCAGTCAATGTTTCAGGACTGTCTTCCTTGAGAATTGAAGGAAAATCTCTTATGGTTTGAGACGGTGCTTCAGATTCCTTCAGATCCTTGTCATCAGTAAGGATTATCTGGATGGTCTTCATGTTGAACAGGGTCTTGCCACTGATCATTCTTCCAGTAGTGATACCCAGAACTCTGTCAGACACAAGATTGAACTTGTCCAGAGTTTTCAGCACACCTGCCTGACAGAAGATTTCAGAGAGAAGTCTTCCACAAGGAACTTGTTTCCTTTTTCCTTTAGATGCTTCCTTGATAACCCAACACAAATGATGCATAATATATCTTGGAAGATTTATTTGTTGAAATCCAGCCAAGAAATACAGCACCAGTTTGTGATCCAGATTGGGTTGATCAACACCTCCTCCCTTCTGAAAGAAGCACTCATTGATAATCTTCAGAAGCACCCTGTGCTTGATATCCATGTCAACCAACTTGGTTGCTGGATTTCCCTTCAGCAACAGATTTGTGTAGCTTTCCAGCAGAGCATCTTTCCTGCTGACGTTCCATTGGAACCTTCCTTCAGGAGCCATCCTGCAGGCTTTAGCAATCACCCCTTCTGTGATGGATACTGGGATACCCATCACTGCAGACTTGATTTCTAAGCCGTGGAAAGGTTCAAGACCCATCTCTTTTCTTGATTTCCCTTTCAGATTAGGGTTTCTTGAAATAGCTTGACTTTCTTGTGCCTTAGCAGATTCGACGTCATACACTTCAGCCCGAATCCAGAATTCCTTGACCAGATTCACATATGTTGGTCCGTTAAGCATCTGAAAATACCCAGACATCTTCTGAGCAGAAATCAGAGCGTCCATGTCTACTTCGTTTCTTTTCAGAGATGCGAAGTCCACCGGAGATTCGATTTGAACTTCCAACGAATCGATTGGAATCGACACACTCACTGGTTTAATGGAGTAGTTTGATCCTGTGCCTTGTTGCATGCTTGAACCGCTTGTAGAAGTAGCCATTGTAGAAGTTGAAGTTTGGGGGTAAAGGGTTTCTAAGGTGAGAGAAGAGAGAAAACAAATTTTCTTTCGTAACTGCTTAAAAACTTGAAAGTGTGGGAAAGTGAGTGAGTAGTGTGTGTTTGGTATTTATAGTGATTTCTGAAAAACAACTTTTCACATTTCAGAGGCGACAGCCAGACACACGCATTAATGACTTCAGGGGCGCAAGAATATTTGTTAAGGAGAATAACCATCATTGCCCTAAGAGTGTTGTTTCCCAATGCAGATAGACGTGTCAGAAGTCTACACAAAGTAACTTTAACCTTTTCCACTTCTTGAGAACTGTCAGAGTCAAAAAGATTCCTTCCCAGAGTCTGAAGATTTTCTCAGAGGCTGAGTCTCTTCAAATTCTCCAAGAAGAGTCTGATACTTCTTCAGCTTCTGATAATTTTCAGAGTCTAGTTTTTCATTCAGAGTCAAGCATTACTCAGAGACAGAATGCATGTTCAAATTTTTCTTTATAAAATTGAATCTTTCAACAGTTAAGGGTTTTGTAAAAATATCAGCCCATTGATGATCAGTATCAATGAATTGAATATCTAAAACTCCCTTTTGAACATAGTCTCTGATAAAATGATGTTTAATTTCAATGTGCTTGGCTCTTGAATGAAGAATAGGATTTTTAGACAAACAAATAGCAGCTGTGTTATCACAGTAAATTGGAATACAGTTTTCAGTTATTTGGTAGTCTTCCAACTGATGTTTCATCTAAAGCAGTTGTGTGCAGCAACTAGCAGCTGAGATGTATTCTGCTTCTGCTGTTGACAAAGCAATAGTTGCTTGTCTCTTACTAGCCCAGGATATCAGATTCTCACCAAGAAACTGACAGTTTCCACTAGTAGATTTTCTTTCAATCCTGTCACCAGCATAGTCAGCATCGCAGAATCCAACTAGCTTATAATCTGAAGATTTCTTATAAAGAAGTCCAAGATTAGTTGTTCCTTTCAGATATCTAAAGATTCTTTTAACAGCAGTTAAGTGAGATTCTCTAGGATCTGATTGAAACCTTGCACACAAGCATACACTGAACAAAATATCAGGTCTGGATGCAGTGAGATACAACAGAGAACCAATCATACCTCGATACAGCTTCTGGTCAACTTTAGATCCTTGATCTTCTTTGTTCAGAGTGCAGGTAGGGTGCATTGGAGTGTTCATTTCCTTGCAGTCTTCAAGTTTAAACTTTTTCAGAAGCTCTTTGGTATATTTGGACTGATGAACATACACTCCTTCTTTGCATTGGTTGATCTGAATTCCTAGAAAGAACTTCAGTTCTCCCATCATGCTCATTTCAAATTCCTCCTGCATCATCTTAGAAAATTCCTTGCAAAGAGATCTATTAGTTGAACCAAAAATAATATCATCAACATAAATTTGTACAATCAGAATGTCTTTCTCAAGTGTCTTCTTGAAAAGTGTTGTGTCAACCTGTCCTATTTTAAAATCATTTTTAAGCAAGAAATTACTCAGTCTGTCATACCAGGCTCTGGGAGCTTGTTTCAGATCGTACAGAGATTTCTTTAGCTTATAAACGTGCTCAGGATGTTTTAAATCCTCAAAACCAGGTGGTTGTTTCACAAACACTTCTTCAGAAATGACTCCATTGAGAAATGCACTTTTAACGTCCATTTGATACAAAGTTATGTTGTGATTTACTGCGTAGGAAAGAAGTAACCTGATTGCTTCCAATCTTGCAACTGGAGAAAAAGTTTCAATGTAGTCAATGCCTTCTTGTTGGCTGTATCCTTGAGCAACAAGTCTGGCTTTGTTTCTAACTACTTCTCCCTGTTCATCCAGCTTGTTCCTAAACACCCATTTAGTTCTAATAATGTTCTTGTGTTCAGGCTTAGATACAAGATCCCATACATCATTCCTTTTGAATTGATTAAGCTCATCTTGCATTGCTAAGATCCATCCATCATCAGCTAGTGCTTCATCAACTGTTGTAGGTTCTATCATGGACAGCAAACCCAGGGCAGACTCTTCAGGTCTGAAATGAGATCTAGTTCTTCTGGGACTTTCTCTGTTGCCAATGATTTGATCCTCAGGATGAGAAGACTTGTACTTGAATGAATTTCTGGACTGGATAACTTGCTGTGAATCATCTTGAGCTTCTTCAGAAGCTTCAACAATTGGGACATCAGGAGCTGTTACAGCTTCTGAAGTATCATTCAACTCTGAAGTCTGATCAGGTTCTGAATAATCATCAGACTCTTCTGAACCTGCAATGCTTTCATTCTGCTCTGGAATTTTACTTCCAGGCTCCTTGTCATCAAATTTGACATGCATAGACTCTTCAACACAGAGTGTTTCCAAGTTATACAGTCTGTATGCCTTAGACCTCTCAGAGTAACCTAGAAAGATTCCCTTTTGAGCCTTTGCATCAAATTTCTTCAGATAGACTTTATTGTTTAGAATGTAACATGTACATCCAAACTGATGAAAGTAAGAAATGTTAGGTTTCCTGCCTTTAAAAAGTTCATATGCTGTTTTATTCAGTATGGGTCTGATATAGATCCTGTTCTGAACATAACATGTTGTGTTTACTGCTTCTGCCCAAAAATGTTTTGCCAGATTGTTTTCGTGAATCATGGTTCTTGCCATTTCTTGTTGTCATCGCGATTTTCGGGTGTCAAATCATTAATTGGATTTGAACCTTTCGATCATTGATATCTCTATTTTTTTTGGGGAAGATAAAATCGAGAAAAACCTTAGAAATTCTAAGTTCGGGGCTGATTTCACTACGGGAAGGTGTTAGGCACCCGCAATGACTATAGTATCCTATAGGAACCGTTTTACTACGCTTTACGTATATGCTTTACTTTTATCGCTATTTGTAAAAAGAGTTTGATTTTAAGAATGAGAGAGAGAAGATTGAATTTTATTTTATTGGACTTGGAGAGATTTTGAGTCTCTTGCCTACATACCCTTTTAAGGGATCAAAATTCCATGTAGTTCTCTTCCAAAATATATTTGTGAGTTTTGTTCTATTTTAGTTTTGAAAATATTGTTTGAAGAAGAGATAAGAGGCCTCAAGGGCATGAGTTTTGAAAAAATAGTGAGGTGGGTCACTTTGTTAAAGGAAAGATGTTAAAGTTGAAGATTAGGGTTTATTTGGATTTTGCTTAAGAAAATAAAAGGAAAATTATGGAGCTTTGACTCCAACATTATTGTGAAAGCATTTGAGTGAAGAGTTAGTTTTTTGAGAAAGAAATCACGAGTTTTTTCCTAAGTGTCGCGCATCCTAAACATACACCTAGCGATAAGCATACAACGTGTGTGCGTGTGTCGGTGCATGTGTCGGTGTACATCATTATAGTCCATAGTCCTTTACATCGGGTCCTAGTTTACATTCTATAGTCTTGCATGAATTTAAAGAAAAGTAAAAACTAACCTAAAATATTACATGAGTCAACATAGAAAATTGCATAAAATGGCTAAAGGAAAGGAAAAAAGGTGAAAATAATGCGATGCTAATGATATGCTTAAGACATGAAATAAGATGGCCAATGAAGAGTAGGGAAATGATAGGATGAGTAGCAATGCATGAAAGATGAAATGCACAAGTAAGTACTAAACAAATGACAAAAAGGTGAAATGAACATAACCAAAAATATCAAGCAAATTGCAAAAGAACTAATATCAAAAATAATGCAAATGACACCAAACTAAGACCTAAAATTTAAACTAAATTCTATAACCTATGATCTTTACCCAAAACAGCCCCCCCTTTTAAAGGAAGCACTTCAAGAATTAAAGAGGATTTATGAGTCATATTTACCCTAAAATCAACACATTTCAACAACAAATTACATCTCAAAATTAGCAACTAAACTTGACGAAAGAGAAGCTTTCAATTAAACTTGCAAAGGGAAATTAACAAACAAAATTGTAGCATTATGGATTGTAAGCAACTTGTAAAATTATTGAGCATATGAACTAGAGGACTAGGAGTTTATTTGTAAAGCAAGAAATGATCCATTGAGTTTGAAAACCAAAGAATTAACAATTAGGCATGCAAGAATGTAGAAATAGCATGAATTCAGAGATGAACACATCACAAAAATCATATATCAAGTATCAACACCATAGAGCAAAAATTGGATCCAAAATAGTGCAAGAAAATTCACAAAAATCATTAAAACATGTAAATCCAATGAAAAATTAACGCACATGTTTTTTATTCACTTTAAAGTGTGAAAACACCACAAAACAATGAGAATATATCAAGAAACATATGGCAATTTTTTAGGAATTTTTGCAAAAAACTTGGCATGCATATGGGTTCAAGTAGCAAAAATATAGGTGCAAGTAGCAAGCAATCTCAAACTAAGAAGCACAGGAGAACAAAAGCCCAAAACCATGGATCCTGCCCCAGCGCTGATGGATCCGGGTCTCTAGAACGTCTCAGGGACGTTGGATTGATCCGGATCTATTGGATTCGCATCCAAAGGTCAAGAATGCAGTAACATGGGTCGGTTTTGAACCGACCCGGCCTAGAGGTTATATAAAAGGTTGGAGGTCCGGATCTTGCCACTTTTCTCACGCGTTTCTCTTTCTTCTCCTTCTTCCTTCGCCGTTTCTCTCTAAACCCTAATCCTAGCTTCACAAATTTCCCTCAGAAATGATCCCAACATGCATCAATTCGTTCCTAATCCCTAATCTAAACATGAATCCGTTGCAAGAAAGAAGGTTAAACGGTTGAATCAAGATGAATCCGCGAATTCGTTCCAGTAGGTTTTGAACCGTTCGATTTTTTACGCTTTTTGGTTATAATCTTTATGCAACTGTGAGAATCTTGCTTCGATTCATCTTTGTTTGTGAATCTCGCAACGATTCTTTGATTTTTTTGGAAAAAAGATTCGGTTAGGGTTAGGGTTTGAAAGCGAACGGTTCAAATTCTTTACGGATTCACATTGATTCTTTTTCAAAGAGGTAAGATGAGGTCTCAGTGTTACCTGTGTTTTGGTTTGGAGATTGAACCGTTTCTCTTGATCCTTGGCTTCGTATTTCCACTGGTAAGCAGGTTTCGCTTCCTTCCTCCTTCTTCTGGATTCGGATCCTATGAGATTTCTTTCCTTCTTCTTCTCAATCCTCTTGCTTCTGTGATCGTGCTGAGTTTGTTGCCATTGGTGACGAACTTGGTGCTCGAATTGCAGAAGAAGCGATTCGATGATGAAGATTCAATGACGAATCTCTGAGAATTGCCACAAATTTCGCTGAATTTGGATTGGAATCTGGTTCTGGAAACTTAGGGTTTATGCATTTGTTCTTGAGCTTTTATGAACTTGGTGATTTTGATCTGTAACTGCCAAGAGAGAGAAAATGAAATTTGTTTGTTGAAGTGGCGCGTGAATGTGATTCTCTTCTGACACTGTGCAGTGGTGGCCTTTTATAGGCTGCCACATGCGCATTTGGACCAATGAGCTTGCGCCATGTGGACTTGGGACTGCTTGCGTGGCCTCTGTGAGCTGAACTGAAAAAGGACTAAGATGCAATTTTGGGAAATTAAGGACTGAAATGCAATTAAACATTTGGACTGTTTTGAAAATAATAAAACTGAAACTGGACTGTTTTGAAAATTGGAATTGGACACTTCTGCAATAAGATGTAAAATTTGGACTGAATTGCAATTTTTGAAAATATTAGGACTAAAAATGCAAAAAATAGTAAAATTGGTTAAAAAACGTAATCTGACCGCAATGTAAAGTGAAACGGCTAAAATTGACAAAACGGACTAAAATGAACAAACTACCAAAAATGAGGTATTTTAAAATACCTCTCTGCCCAAAATTTATTTGATGTGAAAAGACTGAAATGCCCCTGGGGCAAAAACGACTCAGACTGACTCCGATGCAAATTAATATGATTTTTGTGCAAAGTTTGATTAATGATTTATGCAAATAAATAGAAAAGACTCAGGGACAAATTGTAGGGACTGAAAATGGGTTCCTTCGTAGGAAATGACCAAAATACCCTTTTGTATGATTTTATGCAAAAATTCAAAAGACTGAAACAGTAATATATGCAGTTGAAGCACAGTAGAAAACACGGTGGATTTGAAAGCATTAGAAAATAGCAGAGAAATTCGAATGAGTATTTTTAGGTCCAAAATGAGGGTATGACAGCTGCCCCTATTTAAGTTTCTTTGTCTGGAGAGTCAAGAGACGGAGTCTTTGGCTTGACGCGGCGAAGATACTTAAATATCGACATTTGCACTGATTTTGGGCGTAAAAATACGTTTGTAAATGTCATGCATGCCATGCAACATTTGTGTTATGAATGCAAGACAAACTGAGAATTGAATTTAACAAAGTATGTCGTATCCATTGCGGGATTGGTAGACATTAACAGAATAGCAAACAACAGAGTATGTCGTATCCATTGCGGGACTGGTAGACGTTAACAGAATAGAAAACAACAGAGTATGTCGTATCCATTGCGGGACTGGTTGACATCGACATTAACAGAATAACAGATAACAAGACTCACTGGGGAGACTCGAAAGGCAAATTTGACGGGTACAAGCTGTTCTTGGATGTGAACTGGCCACTTGACCGGGAATATTGACAGCAAAGGGCGCAAGCTGCTCTTGTATTTGAGCTGGTCACTTGGCTGAGAGCAAATATAGAAAAGCACAAGCTGTTCTTGGACACGAACTAGTTACTTGGTTGGAAGAAAACAAGGTAGAAAGCACAAGCCGTTCTTGGATTTGAACTAGTTACTTGGCTGGAAGAAAACAAGGTAGAAAGCACAAGCCGTTCTTGGATTTGAACTAGTTACTTGGCTGACGGGGAACAAAATAGAAAGCACGAGCTGTTCTTGGCTCTGAACTGGTCGCTCGGCGGATATCAAAAGAATAGGTACAAGCTGTTCTTGGATGTGAACTTGCTACTTGACCGATAACCGAAACAAAATGACAGGTACAAGCTGTTCTTGGGTACGAACTTGCTGCTTGACCGATAACAGAAACAAATTGTATTTGAAAGAGACTGGAATTTGATTGACACAACTGCAGGAGCTTGAATTTGAAAAGAATGTTAGAACAAGACTGTTGAACTTTGGAATTGACATGACAGTAGGCATTTATTGTTGGCAGAAGAAATTTGAAGTTGACAAGATTGATTTTGATTGAAATTGACATGGGAATTGAGAATGCAGATGCGTATGAATAGCATGATGATTTTATCAAATGCATGAACACGTAGGGTGCATGATTATGCATGTATGAATGTTTTGAAATGCATGATGATTGGCAATTTGTAGGCACAATTTCGCAGAGACAGACGAAACATTGGAATATTGGGCACGCAATGGCTCGCGCTCGGACATATATTTGCAAGAGTTCCTCTCCTGGGGATACCGTCGTTTGAAGATACATCGAGACCATCGCTGAAGGCAGGGAGCTGTAAAATTGTAGAGAAAAATAGTCTGAATAGTATTGCTGCTTGTCGGAACAGTCACGTAAATGCTTCGGACATCGCATCTGTGGTCAATGCTTCTTGCATGTCTGTTGTCTTTATTATTTTTTCATTTTTCTTTCATCATCCCATTTTTGCCTGGATCGCCCTTTCGGGTTTTCGACCCACCGGGGAACAGTTTTTTTTTTGTGTTGCCCCTGTTTTTGCCTGAATTGCCTTTGAAGGTTGTCAATCCATCGGGGTGCTCATTTTTGCCTAAGCCGCCCTTTCGGGTTTTCGACTTAGCGAGCATGTTCGTTTTTCATGCTTTTCATTCTGTTTTTTCATTCTTGCCATTGACCACAGACCGTCACTGGGGGGCAGGCTTGCTAGTAACTTGAATTGGAACTGATATCAATGTAGATTTGTTCATGCATGTTCATTTGAATGTACCCAGCTGTTCAGGCTTGTTTTCAAAATACTTAGAAAATTTTCAATTTTCATAATGTTTATTCCAGACGTGCATCATTATCAACATAGAAAAAATCTTTTGTACAGAGCTTTGAAAATAGAACGGAAAATGAGTGCCAAACAAAAGCATAGGCTCAAATCGATGTATAAGGGTGGTAGCCGGCCAAAAGCGCGACCCCACAGATTTACAAATCTTGGAAAATGGTAAGTTTATTGGTTGGTGGTACATTGAACACAGTAACTGCTATGGTATCTGAAACCCTTGAATCCACAGGCGTCGGAACCTCGGATGAGAACAGCCAAACATCAGTTGCAAAGATCCCAAGGGGAATGGTAACTTGCCAGATATAGTCAATTGTCTTTTATTTCAATCTCATTTTTGCATGAACCGCCCTTTCGGGTTTTCGGCTCATCGAGACGCTCATTTTTGCCAGAGTTACATGTAATCTCAGCGAGCTTTTACATTTTTGTTTCTTGTCCCTTATTTTGCCTGGACCGCCCTTTCGGGTTTTCGATCCACCGGGAAGCGCATTTTTGCCTAGGCCGCCCTTTCGGGTTTTCGACCTACCACGCTGTTCTTTTCATATCTAGACAAAGTATTTCTTGACTATATCGGCATTCACAGGATTCGGAAGTTCTACACCATCCATGTGTGTGAGAATCAAGGCGCCGCCAGAGAAAGCCTTCTTGACAACATAAGGTCCCTCATAGTTAGGCGTCCACTTGCCCCTTGGGTCGGGTTGCTGACTCATTCTTCTTTTCAACACGAGTTCACCCTCTTTGAATACCCGAGGACTAACTTTCTTGTCAAAAGCATTTTTCATCCTTGTTTGATACATCTGACCGTGAGCCAAAGCATCCAGGCGTCTTTCCTCAATCAAATTCAACTGGTCGTACCGACTCTGGCACCACTCAGCCTCAGACAACTTTGCTTCCATAATCACACGGAGAGACGGAATCTCCACTTCCAACGGGAGGACTGCTTCCATGCCGTATACAAGAGAAAAAGGCGTTGCCCCGGTTGAACTACGGACTGTAGTGCGGTAGCCGTGCAAATCATAGGGCAACATCTCATGCCAGTCTTTGTATGTTGTTACCATTTTCTGCACAATCTTCTTGATGTTCTTATTGGCGGCCTCAACTGCGCCATTCATCTGAGGTCTGTAAGGAGAAGAATTGTGGTGTTCAATCTTGAATTTCTCACATAAGGCCTGTACCATGTCATTGTTCAGGTTGGTACCGTTGTCAGTGATAATCTTGCTAGGAACACCATACCGACAGATGATATTGTTCTTGATGAATTTGACTACTACTTGCTTAGTCACGTTGGCATATGATGCAGCTTCGACCCATTTGGTGAAATAATCGATTGCTACCAGGATAAAACGATGACCGTTTGAAGCTTTCGGTTCAATTCTTCCGATCATATCAATGCCCCACATAGAGAAAGGCCATGGAGAAGACATAACATTGAGAGCGTGCGGAGGCACATGGATCTTATCCGCATATATTTGACATTTGTGGCACTTTCTGGCGTATTGATAGCAATCGCGCTCCATGGTCATCCAGTAATAACCAGCTCTCAACAGCTTTCTAGACATAGCATGCCCCGATGCGTGGGTTCCAAAGGTGCCATCGTGCACATCATTCATTAGCTGCTCTGCTTCACATTCATCCACACATCTTAACAACACCATATCGAAATTCCTTTTGTACAGGACATCACCATTCAGCAGGAACTTGCTGGCCAACCTGCGCAACGTCTTCTTGTCTTTGTTGGAAGCATTCGGCGGATACTCACGGCTTTGCAAAAATTGTTTGATATCATAATACCAGGGTTTGCTGTCGACTCCGCCTGAACCCGTCTGTACAATTGCATCACTGACAGTAAACACATGAGCGGGCCGGTCTAGGCGCTGTACTTTGATCATCGGTATATGATTCCAATGGTTCACTTGAAGCATGGAAGATAAGGTAGCAAGAGCATCGGCCATTTGGTTCTCCTCTCGGGGGATATGGTGCAACTCGACCTTTGTAAAATACGTTAACAGACGCCTTGCATAATCACGGTAAGGGATCAGATTGGCATGATGGGTCTCCCATTCCCCCTTTATCTGGTTGATGACTAATGCAGAGTCTCCATAGATGTCCAGGTGCTTGATTCTCATATCGATGGCTTCTTCAATCCCCAGGATACATGCTTCATACTCGGCCACATTGTTGGTGCACTCGAACACAATCCGAGCTGTAAAAGGGATGTGATGCCCCTGCGGAGCCACAATTACTGCGCCAATTCCTCGGCCATAGGCATTAACAGCACCATCAAAGACCAATCCCCACTTGCTATCAGGGTCTGGACCTTCACCAATCAGTGGTTCTTCACAGTCTCTTGACTTTAAAAACATGACCTCTTCGTCTGGGAAATCGAACTTCAAAGGCTGATAATCATCAAGTGGTTGGCAAGCGAGATGGTCAGCCAGGATACTCCCTCTAATGGCTTTCTGAGCTTTAAACACAATATCATACTCTGACAGTAACATTTGCCAACGTGCAATTTTTCCAGTAACAGCCGGTTTCTCAAAGACGTACTTGATTGGATCCATCCGAGATATCAACCAAGTCGTGTGGTTTATCAAGTAATGACGCAGGCGTTTGGCAGCCCAGGCTAGTGCACAACAGGTTTTCTCGAGCATTGTATACCGAATCTCACAATCGGTGAATTTCTTGCTCAAATAGTAGATCGCATGCTCTTTCTTTCCAGTCTCGTCTTGCTGACCGAGCACACATCCTGATGACATGCTGTCATTACGTAATTTCTATGTATATTTTATCATTTTATGGAGTCACAAAGCAACTTAAGCAGCAAGAAACGCATGAAAAGCAAGAAAAAGCAAGAAAACTGAAGAATGGTGCAAGTCACAAAAACGTGTCACGCTTGCTAAAAAACGTGACACGTTTTCACAAGTCAGAGAGCATGTTTTGAGAAGAAAGAAGAACGTGTCACGTTGGCAAAAACGTGACACGTTTTGTGAAACCCTAATTTGGTTACTTGCTACTGAAGAAAAAAACGTGACACGTTTTACTTAAAACGCGACACGTTTTGGGCGAATTTCTGGGCCTATTTAAGCTGAAGTCTTTTCCGAAAACAAGGGTTACGGATCTTGGAGAGCAAAGTGCGATTTGGACATAAAGGCGACTGCAAGGAGGACGATTTCTTCATCCTTTTACCAGTTACATGTATGTTTTAACGATTCAATTGATTATGCTATTTGTAAACATCAGTATGAGTAGCTAAATCTCTTAGAGATTGGATCCGAGATGATTCTGTGTAAACCCTAGTTGATCTTATGTTGCTGTGATGAAACTCTATTCCATATTAATGATTATTTAAGTCTTTATTCAATTCAATTGTTCTTAATGCTTTTTATATCCTGATCAAATATAAATATGTTTTCGTGAGAATGAATGACTACTAACCCTAGCTTTCAACTTAGACTTAATTGAATTGTTCTAATAAACATGGTTAGTCTAGGAATGGATAATCGTTTATTAGTGATATTAGGTTAACGTGCTTAAACCTTCGAGAATTATTAGACCACCTAAGGAATTAGGGGCTGTAGTTTAAGAAGAGGGTCCTAACTCAAGGGATTGATTAGGGCTATTTTGTTAACTATCGTGGGACTTAAAGAACCATTAATAGGAATAGAATACAGTAACCAATTAGGGGAAACATAGAGGATTCGACGATCCGATCTCATCTCTCTCCATATTTTCTAAACAAACTTTATCATTTTGTTATTTTTGTTATTAAAACAAACAAATCTACCGCCTAGTGGCAAAACTATAACAACCTTTAAACATCCTATTGCATAACGAAATTAACTTATTGCGATTAAAAACAATCCTCGTGGGATCGATATTTTACTACTTCGATAGTATTTGGTGCACTTGCCAAACGTCTATCAAGTTTTTGGCGCCGTTGCCGGGGATTGTTGATTTATTTCAATAAGGCAATTTAGTTATAATTTAGGATTTCTGCATTTTATTTTCTGTTTTTAAATTTTTTGTTACTTTTATTGGTGCAGTGCTACTAAGGTATTTTGCTGTTTATGCGAGGTCGACAAAGCAAGGACGATTTACAGTTCGATCCGGAGATAGAAAGGACTGAACGAGCCAATCGGAGAGCTGCTCGGTTGTCGAAGTCAGTCCCACCCATCGTAAAAGGGCGGTCACCTAGTCCGCCACCGGCTGAATCCTTGAAGTCTATCTCTCCTACACCAAGTATCATGGGAGACGCTGAACCGAGACCTAAGTTGGGAGACTACGGGCTAGCTACTCACCGTGGTCAGCTGACACACACCTTCCGACCTGCCAACCCTGCTGCTTTTGACATCAAGAGCACCGTTCTGAATGGGTTGAGAGACAAGCAATTCGATGGCACTGAAGCTATGAGCCCACATGAGCACTTGAGTCGGTTTGCAGAGACTTGTGAATTCTGCGTACCTCCAGCTACGGTTACTGATAGCCAGAAGAAGCTGCGGTTATTTCCGTTTACATTGACGGGAAGAGCTAGAGATTGGTTGCTAACCATTCCGGGTGGTACCATTCAAACATGGGAGGAGCTCGAGCTGAGGTTCCTAGAGAAGTACTTTCCTATGTCCAAATATTGGGAAAAGAAGATGGAGATTCAAAATTTCAAGCAAGGGGAGACTGAATCTTTATATGATGCATGGGAAAGATTTACATTGATGTTGAAGAGGTGTCCCAACCATGAACTGTCTGAGAAACAATACCTCCAAATCTTCACCGAAGGCTTGCTACATAACATTAGAATGTTTCTAGACGCCTCAGCTGGAGGCAGCCTTAAAAACAAGACCGATCATGAAGTCGAAGCCTTAATTGAAAGCATGGCTCAAAACGAGTACCGTGATAATGTGGAGAAGAAGAAAAGAGGAGTATATGGGGTCAGCGACACTACATCTATCCTAGCTAACCAAGCAGCCATGAACAAGCAAATCGAAGCTCTAACTAAGGAGTTCCAAGGGTTTACTTTGGCTAACAAGCAACAAGTGGCAGCTGTCAAGTGTGATCTATGTGGAGAAGGACATGCAAATGGCGAGTGTGTACCGGAAGGATTTAGTGAGGAGTTTGTGAACTACGTTAACTTTCAAAGACAAAATCCTTACTACAATCCCGGGTTTAACAAGCATCCTAACTTGAGTTATTCTAACAACAACACTCTAAACCCTCTACTTCCAAATCCTCAACAACAACAACAACAACCGAGGAAGCCTTCAGCTCTTGAAGAAACAATGGTGAATTTCATGAAGATGACTCAAAGTAACTTTGAAGAGATGAAGAAGAGCCAAGAAGCTGAGAGAAAAAACAATGAAGCTTCGAGGAAGTTGCTTGAGACGCAAATCGGGCAAATGGCTAAACAGTTGGCTGAACAAAGCAAGGGAGGATTCTCAGGTAATACTAAGGATAACCCGAAAAATGAAACTTGCAATGTTATTGAACTTAGGAGCAAAAAGGTGCTCACACCTTTAGTCCCAAGAGTTAAGAAAACAGTTGATGATGTTGTGACGGAGGAGGTAGAAATAGATTGTGAAGTTGAAAAAGAATTTGAGGGAGTAGTTGAAAAAGAAAGTGATCAAGGAGAAGTTGAAAAAGAAAAGAAGGAAAAATCAGAGGGAGAAAAAAGTGAGAGATTAGTAGATGAAGACTCGATCTTGAGGAAGTCTAGGAGTCAAATTTTGAAAGATGGTGATAAACCACAAGTTGTACCATCTTATGTAAAGCTTCCATACCCTCATCTAGCTAAGAAGAAGAAGAAAGAGGAAGGCCAGTTTAAAAAGTTCATGGAACTTTTCTCACAACTCCAGGTGAATATTCCTTTTAGTGAAGCCCTTGATCAAATGCCCGTTTATGCAAAGTTTATGAAGGAGTTATTAACTGGAAGAAGAAAGCCAAAAGATGACGAGAATATAGCTCTTTCAGAAAACTGTAGTGCCATCATCCAAAACAAACTTACACCGAAGATGAAAGATCCAGGCGCTTTTACCATTCCTTGTTCTATTGGATCGGTGAAGGTGGGTAGAGCTTTATGTGACTTAGGGGCAAGTATCAACTTGATGCCTCTATCTATGATGAAGAAGCTTGGATGTGGTCAACCAAAACCAACAAGAATGACCCTCACTTTAGCTGATCGGTCCATCTCTTATCCTTTTGGTGTTTTGGAAGATGTGCTCGTAAAGGTAAATGAGTTAGTATTTCCTGCTGACTTTGTTATCATGGACATGGCTGAAGATGATGAGATACCGCTCATCCTAGGCAGACCTTTCCTTGCAACTGGTCGTGCTTTAATTGATGTCGAATTGGGCCAACTTATGTTAAGGTTCCATAATGAACAAGTGGTGTTTAACATTTTTGAAGCCATGAAACATAGAGCTGAAAATCCCAAGTGCTACCGGATTGACGTTGTTGATGAAATCGTTGAAGACAATTCTCGTGAACCTCAACCAACACAACCTATGGAGAAAGCAATTGTAAATTCTATAGAGAATTGTGACAATGATGAAGATCTTGAGGTGAAGGAATGTGTCAAGCAATTGGAGGCAAGCAAACAAGAGGTGGCATCGAAAAAAATAGAAAAGTTACTTCTTGACAAGAATGAGGGGGCGCTTACGTTGGGTGTGGAAGAGGAAAAAAATCCTGAATTAAAAGAACTACCTTCTCACTTAAAGTATGTCTTCTTAAGCAAAGATGCTTCTAAACCGGCAATCATCAGCAGCACTTTGACACCTTTAGAAGAAGAAAAATTGATGAGGGTGTTAAGGGAGAACGAAGGAGCATTGGGATGGAAAATTTCTGATTTGAAGGGTATTAGTCCAGCTTATTGCATGCATAAAATTCATATGGAGGCTGAATACAAACCAGTTGTTCAACCTCAACGGAGACTGAACCCCACAATGAAGGAAGTTGTAAAGAAAGAAGTGTTGAAACTTCTAGAGGCAGGTATGATTTACCCTATCTCTGATAGCTCGTGGGTAAGTCCTGTCCATGTGGTGCCTAAGAAAGGTGGAATGACGGTGGTGGCTAATGAGAAAAATGAATTGATTCCCACCCGTACCGTCACTGGTTGGAGGATGTGCATCGATTATCGGAGGTTAAATACCGCAACAAGGAAGGATCACTTCCCGTTACCATTTATGGATCAAATGATAGAGAGGTTGGCTGGCCAAGCCTTTTATTGCTTTCTGGATGGGTATTCGGGGTATAATCAAATTGCGGTGGCTCCGGAAGATCAAGAGAAGACTGCCTTCACTTGTCCGTTTGGTATCTTTGCGTATAGGAGAATGCCCTTTGGGCTGTGTAATGCGCCGGCGACCTTTCAAAGGTGTATGCTCTCCATCTTCTCTGATATGATAGAGAAGAACATCGAGGTATTTATGGACGACTTTTCTGTTTTCGGTAAGTCCTTTGATCAATGTTTAGTCCACCTAGATGCCGTCCTTAAAAGATGCACCGAAACTAACCTCATTTTGAATTGGGAAAAATGCCATTTCATGGTAAACGAGGGTATAGTTTTGGGGCATAAGATAAGTGCTAAAGGCATAGAGGTGGACCAAGCGAAAATAGAGGTTATAGAGAAACTTCCCCCTCCCATAAATGTTAAAGGAGTGAGGAGTTTCCTGGGGCATGCTGGATTTTATCGGCGTTTCATTAAAGATTTTTCAAAAATTTCAAAGCCCCTTTGTAACCTCTTAGTCAAAGAAAATGATTTCAAATTTGATGATGAGTGCTTAAATGCTTTTTCTTTGATTAAAACCAAGTTGGTTACTGCACCAATAATCATTGCACCCGATTGGGATTTACCGTTTGAATTAATGTGTGATGCAAGTGATTACGCTGTTGGTGCAGTTTTAGGCCAACGCAAGAACAAATTTTTCCATACAATTTATTACGCAAGCAAAGTTTTGAATGAAAATCAAGTAAATTGCGCTACCACTGAGAAAGAATTGCTTGCGGTAATTTTTGCCTTGGAAAAATTTCGTTCTTATCTAATCGGCTCCAAAGTCATTGTGTTTACAGATCATGCAGCCCTGAAGTACCTACTGACGAAAGGAGATTCCAAGCCTCGGCTGTTGAGGTGGATCCTTTTGTTACAAGAGTTTGATCTTGACATTCGTGACAAAAAGGGAGTTGAGAATGTGGTGGCTGATCACCTCTCCCGGTTGGAGAATAAGGAGGTGACAAAGAAGGAAAAGGCCATCATGGCCGAGTTCCCGGATGAGCAACTGTTCGCTGTTGGTGAAAGGCCTTGGTTTGCCGACATGGCGAACTACAAGGCCGGTAACATAGTGCCGGATGACTTGAACTCGGCCCAAAAGAAGAAGTTCTTCAAGGATTCAAACCACTATCTGTGGGATGATCCTTATCTGTTTAAGGTAAGCACTGACGGGTTAATTAGACGTTGTGTGGCAGGTGAAGAAGCGAATAGTATCATGTGGCACTGCCATAGCTCAGCTTTTGGGGGCCACCATAGTGGAGAAAGAACCGCTGCAAAAATCTTGCAAAGTGGCTTCTGGTGGCCCACCTTGTTCAAGGACTGCCAAGACTTTGTGCGGCGGTGTGACAAATGCCAAAGGACAGGTAACATTTCTAAGAGGAATGAGATGCCCCTAACAGGAATACTTGAAATAGAACCATTTGATTGTTGGGGCATTGATTTTATGGGGCCTTTCCCTCCCTCTTACTCTTATCTTCATATTCTAGTTTGTGTCGATTATGTTACTAAGTGGGTTGAAGCGATACCATGTGTTGCTAATGATGCCCGAACTGTCGTCAATTTTCTCCAAAAGAATATTTTCACTAGGTTTGGAACACCTAGAGTCTTGATCAGTGATGGGGGGAAGCACTTTTGCAACAACCTTCTTGAAAATGTGCTCAAAAAGTATAACATCAAGCACAAAGTTGCAACTCCCTATCACCCACAAACTAGTGGTCAAGTAGAGGTTTCAAACCGTCAGTTGAAACAGATTCTAGAGAAGACAGTTGCGTCTAATAGGAAGGATTGGTCCAAAAAGTTAGATGACGCACTGTGGGCATCTAGGACAGCCTTTAAGACTCACATTGGGTTTTCACCCTATCAACTAGTCTATGGTAAGGCTTGTCATCTTCCAGTCGAGTTAGAGCATAAAGCTTACTGGGCCATCAAGGCCTTAAATTTTGATCAAGTAGCTGCTGGTAAGAAAAGACTTTTGAAACTTAATGAACTTGAGGAGATGAGGCTTAGAGCGTATGAAAATGCGCTCATCTATAAAGCCAGGACTAAAAGGTATCATGACAAAAACTTAGTATCTAGGGAAATTAACTCTGGACAACTAGTTTTGTTATATAATTCCAGGTTGAAGCTGTTTCCTGGAAAGCTCAAGTCGAAGTGGTCTGGACCTTTCTTGGTCAAGAGCGTGTCACCATACGGAGCTGTTGAACTAATCACGCCGGAGGGTGACAGGAGTTTCAAAGTGAATGGACAAAGAGTTAAGCCATATCTGGGTGGCGACCTACCAAAAGAAAGGGTAGGGTTGATGCTGAAGGACCTATAAAGGTCCGTAGTAGTCAAGCTAGTGACGGTAAAGAAGCGCTTTGTGGGAGGCAACCCACCACTTTAGTTTTTTTTGCAGGTAATAGTTCTTTTATATTTTTTTCGCATTTTATTGCTTTCAAAAAAATCAAAAATACAAAAATATTTTCGCTGAAACGATCAGAGGAAGAAAAATTTCAAGTCCGATACTGGGCAAAAACGCGACACGTTTTGGGCAAAACGTGCCACGTTTTTGCCACCTCTGAAGCATCTCAAAAACAAGCATTCTGTTTAGCAAAAACGTGTCACGCTGGCCAAAACGTGACACGTTTTCTGGGAACCAAAATTTTTCAAAGAGTGGAGCGTGTCACGTTTTGCCCAAACGTGACACGTTTTTGGGTGGTTTCAAAATTTTTGACCGTTACAAAACGAAAAACGTGACACGTTTTTGGCCAAACGTGACACGTTTTTCTCCCCTATATATACCCTTCACACGAAAATCATCCCATTCACTTCCAAAAGTACCCAAACTCTGCCAAAATTTCCCCAGAACCCTAACCTACGAACTTCTCAACTTTCTACACCAAAAACCTTCAACTTTCCATCTCCAAATCACCAAAACAACCACAAAAACTACCATCAACATCATTAACCTCTCAAAATTCATCATCCTCACCTAACCTCAAAACCCTAATCTCAAACTTTCACTTTTCCTTTGACCTAACCCTAAACCTTCACCATGGTTGATACTAGAAAGAAAGGAAAAGCCCCACAAGCCAAAAAATCCAAAACCACCGCCAAACGAAAACAACCGGTTAAACCCACAGCCCCACCAGCCGTACCACCCACTCTAGCTTACCGTTTCCATGACATCCCGGCCCGTGACCGCTTCAAAGAAATCAGAAGTTATCGGGTGATACCAGAGAGGGGGTTCCTACTCCCTAAATTGTTAGGCAACCCTGAGTTTGAACAAATTATCACGACTCGAGGGTGGGACGGGCTGAATAATATGGTGTTCCAAGAGGCCAACAAGACCATGGCGCTTGAGTTTTATGCCAATGCTCGGTTCTCCGGGCGGCGGTATGAATCTTATGTGAGGGGGAAGACCATTGATTTCTCCCCTGAGGCTATCAATACCATGCTGAAGATCGTTCCCCCGGAACAATGTGATGTCAAGAGGAGGAGGGAGACATGTGCTAACTGGGACGAGGAGACGTGGGAAGAGGTGAAAGCCTTACTGTGTGTGGAGGGCGCTCAATGGCAGAAGAGCAGGAAGATGTTGCTGAAAGCTGATTTCAAGCCGGTTGCTAAGGCTTGGGCATCATTTGTGGTGCAGACATTAGAAGGTACTTCCTGTTCATCTGAGATTCCCTTATCTCGGGTGCATACTGTTGCTGCCATCATGGAGGGTAGCCCTATAAATGTTGGCGAATTGATTGCCAACAACATTACTGAGTTTGTCCAAGGGAACAAGAAAGCCATCCCTCACATGAGCCTCATCAACTGGCTTTGTGAGGAAGCCGACTGCGAGTGCTACATAAATGACCTCGAGGCAAAAATGATGAAGCCAATCACGGATAACTACATGGAGGTTTTTCTGAAAGATTATTTGGAGCGCATGCAGCAGTTGGGAGCTGAGGAGGAAGCAGGCCCTCAGCCTCAGCCACAACCACAACAGCCCCCGCCTCAGCCAGAGTTGGTGTCGGGAGAAGGAAGCAGCCAACAAGGTGCCCATGCACCTCTTCATCCCATGATGCTGGACTACATGTTCGGCCACTGCAACTGGATGAATGAGGTGTCAGACCAAGAGTATTGGAACCGTCCTAGGTTCGGGCCAGAGCTTACTGAGGCAGTCTGCCTCAACAGGAGAGCGATTACTGGGTCTTTTGACCGTTTTGATGGGTCCGAGGAGGCGATGGACCAATACTTTGATGTCACCAGAGGTCGTGCCCAAGCAAGAGAGCAGGAGATTAGGGCAGACTTTGCTGCTGGTGGTGCGAGGTCGAGGTCGCATTTTGGCGAAGACACCTATGAGGAGCAGAACCCGAGCACATGGATTGACCCAAACTTGATGCAGGATTGATGGGCTACTGATGGCTCATCTATTATTCTTATGATTTTTTCTGTTTGTTTCAGCAGTTTTCCTTTCATTTTGATGTACTTTTTCATTTTATTTTCGAACAATTTGAAGTTTAATCAGTTGTATCCCCCTGTGATGTAATTGAGCCTGAACTTGTTTATTACTGATGAATTTATGTGTTTTATTGACCTTTTACAGTTTAGTAACAAATGTGTGCTCAAGTGATTTTTCCGAAAGTTCATAAGGAGGAGTGACTTGAGTAAAAGGCGAAGTGTACGGCAGTGCTAGGTAGTCACAACTCCCAGATATCATAACTGTAAGGTTCATGGCCAAATTTTATTTTTCAATTTACTTATATAGAGTGTTCCATGCATCTACATTTCTAGAACTTGCATTGTTTCTTTTCTGTCGATTGGTTTATGTCAAATACACACTGAGGCAAAAGTGCTTGGTCCTGTGAGCCTTTTGAAGCCTACCCTGAGTACATTGCATTCATCCTTTTCTTAAACAAGTTGAGCCGGTAGGATAGAACTTTTTGTTCGGTGACAAACTACATTACAAACTTAGAGACTTGTAGGATTTATCCCATAATGTTTTTCTGAGTTAGGCATGATAGAATGTTGCTAAGGATTAAGTTTGGGGTTGCTTTTGGAATTTGCAACCAATTAAGTTTGGGGTGGGGGAACTAGAGAACAATACAAAAGAAAAAAAAAGAGAGAAAAAAAAAATAATATACATACACTCTAAAAAAGGTGTATCAAAAAAAAGAGAATTAAAAAGGGACAAAGACATTTAAAATCCGAGTAACTTCAAACTCGAGTGTCCCTATGTTGACTAATGTTCTCTAGCCCCATTTTCTGACTAAGAATTGTGTTACATAGGTGAAAGATGATTGAATTATGCTCTAACTGACGTAGGAGTGCCTAACTCGCATTTTGTGTAGCCTACTTATCCAAATATCATCCCACCTTCACCTAAGCCCCGTTATAACCCTTAAAGACCTCAAAGTGTGTATTGATATTGACTTTAATCGACGTTTAGAAACTTTTCAAGCGTATGGTAATATGTAGCTTT
This sequence comes from Medicago lupulina, assembly GCA_958299785.1. Taxonomy (NCBI): domain Eukaryota; kingdom Viridiplantae; phylum Streptophyta; class Magnoliopsida; order Fabales; family Fabaceae; genus Medicago; species Medicago lupulina. Next base: position 18,286,284 of record OY283145.1, on the reverse strand, counting down.
GCATGTGATTGAGTGTGAACCCTATTCATTTTGTGCGTGGAGTTGTGAATTGGTGGATGCATTCAAGTCAAACGGGCTCACCTTTAGCTAGTAAGGAGATGAACTTTCTGGATTACCATCACTTGAGCAGGTACTTGTTATTTTACTGTCAACTGTCAATTTTGCATGTAAATTCCTTGGGGACAAGGAATGGTTTAAGTTTGGGGTTGTGATGACATGCTGTCATTACGTAATTTCTATGTATATTTTATCATTTTATGGAGTCACAAAGCAACTTAAGCAGCAAGAAACGCATGAAAAGCAAGAAAAAGCAAGAAAACTGAAGAATGGTGCAAGTCACAAAAACGTGTCACGCTTGCTAAAAACGTGACATGTTTTCACAAGTCAGAGAGCATGTTTTGAGAAGAAAGAAGAACGTGTCACGTTGGCAAAAACGTGACACGTTTTGTGAAACCCTAATTTGGTTACTTGCTACTGAAGAAAAAAACGTGACACGTTTTACTTAAAACGCGACACGTTTTGGGCGAATTTCTGGGCCTATTTAAGCTGAAGTCTTTTCCGAAAACAAGGGTTACGGATCTTGGAGAGCAAAGTGCGATTTGGACTTAAAGGCGACTGCAAGGAGGACGATTTCTTCATCCTTTTACCAGTTACATGTATGTTTTAACGATTCAATTGATTATGCTATTTGTAAACATCAGTATGAGTAGCTAAATCTCTTAGAGATTGGATCCGAGATGATTCTGTGTAAACCCTAGTTGATCTTATGTTGCTGTGATGAAACTCTATTCCATATTAATGATTATTTAAGTCTTTATTCAATTCAATTGTTCTTAATGCTTTTTATATCCTGATCAAATATAAATATGTTTTCGTGAGAATGAATGACTACTAACTCTAGCTTTCAACTTAGACTTAATTGAATTGTTCTAATAAACATGGTTAGTCTAGGAATGGATAATCGTTTATTAGTGATATTAGGTTAACGTGCTTAAACCTTCGAGAATTATTAGACCACCTAAGGAATTAGGGGCTGTAGTTTAAGAAGAGGGTCCTAACTCAAGGGATTGATTAGGGCTATTTTGTTAACTATCGTGGGACTTAAAGAACCATTAATAGGAATAGAATACAGTAACCAATTAGGGGAAACATAGAGGATTCGACGATCCGATCTCATCTCTCTCCATATTTTCTAAACAAACTTTATCATTTTGTTATTTTTGTTATTAAAACAAACAAATCTACCGCCTAGTGGCAAAACTATAACAACCTTTAAACATCCTATTGCATAACGAAATTAACTTATTGCGATTAAAAACAATCCTCGTGGGATCGATATTTTACTACTTCGATAGTATTTGGTGCACTTGCCAAACGTCTATCACATCCCATGGATTCATCCAACACTGACAGATACATGATCAATGGCCTTCCTTCCACCAGCGGAACGAGGATAGGAGGTTCTAGCAAATAACTCTTGATGTTGTCGAAAGCTTCTTGGCATTCATCATTCCATACCACAGGTTGATTCTTCCTGAGTAACTTGAAAATCGGCCCGCAGGTCGCAGTCATGTGAGATATAAATCTGGAAATGTAGTTCAAGCGCCCGAGGAACCCTCTGACCTGCTTCTCAGTTTGCGGGGCCGGCATCTCGCGGATGGCTCGGACTTTGTCGGGATCTACTTCAATGCCCTTCTGGCTGACAATGAAGCCTAGCAATTTCCCCGACCTAACACCGAACGTACATTTGTTTGGATTCAGCCGAAGCTTGTATTTCCTCAACCTCTCAAACATCTTTGCCAAATATTCAACGTGTTGTTCTTCATCGCTTGACTTGACAATCACGTCGTCTACATACACCTCAACCTCTTTGTGAATCATGTCATGGAACAAAGTGGTCATCCCCCTTTGGTAAGTAGCACCGGCATTTATTAGACCGAACGGCATCGCTTTGCAGCAAAAAGTTCCCCATGGAGTGATGAACGACGTCTTCTCACTGTCTTTGGGTGACATTTTGATTTGGTTATAGCCAGAAAACCCGTCCATGAAGGAGAACACCTTGCACTGGGCAGTATTGTCAACAAGCACATCGATGTGTGGCAGTGGGAAATTGTCTTTCAAGCTAGCTCTATTCAAATCTCTGTAGTCAACACACATCCGAACCTTACCATCCTTCTTCGGCACTGGCACGATGTTAGCAACCCACTCGGGATATTCAACGGTCATGAGAAAACCCGCATCGATCTGTTTCTGCACTTCACCTTTGATCTTCAGAGCCATGTCCGGCCGTGTCCGTCTCAACTTTTGTCTGACGGGAGGACAGTCTGGCTTAGTCGGTATCCGGTGTTCCACAATCTGAGGATCCAAACCTGGCATATCCTCGTACGACCATGCAAAAATGTCCGAGTACTCGCGGAGTAGTTGGAAGATCCTCTTCTTGACCCCTTCCTCCAATGCAGCATCGACTTTGATTTCTCTTTTGTTATCCTCAGTACCCAAGTTGATTAGCTCGATCTCCTCCTGATGAGGCCGAATGGTTTTCTCTTCTTGTTCAAGCAATCGGGCAATCTCATCTGGTATGTCATCACTATCCTCATCTTCGGTCTCGAATACCGGGGATTCAACAGTTTGGAGAAACATAGAGTCACTGTGTTCAACGAGTTCATTTTGGTTCGATCTGCGTGACATGATTGGATGATTTTTAGAAAATAGTTTTCATGCAGATCTTTGAAATTAATAAGAAAATACAGATGTTTTGGTTTTTTCTGGCATTACCATTATTTCCAAGGGAAAAGGCATTAAAGAAAGAAAAAGAGTCGTGAAAGGAACGACGTTTTTTATTGATAATGGTGATGTCGGAACAAACATGCCCTTTACAAAAGTGTCACTTTCGCCTCGGGCAAGGCGGAAGGATTCTTATTTTGAAAACAAGTCTAAACAGCAAGACATATTACTTAGAATCATGCACAAACACAGGGAGATTGATAACGTTCCAGTTCTTTGCAATGCCTCCTGGTATCACAAATGTGGGCCTAGCCCTTCTTTCATCACCACCATCAAGAATCGCATTGGCAAACCCGGCACTACGGAACGTTCCAGTTGACACGCCTGACATCGGAGAGAAACCGAGACCCTCTTTGTGTTTGTTGTCCTGCAGCTATATCAATTGGCCCCAACCGGCGGCCTGACCCTCCTGAACGGCTTTCTGCGCGTCTTTTAATGAAGCCATGGCAGCACTAGCTCTCTTGGGCTCCGCACCCTCGATAGTCAAACCCTGGAATGCAGTTCCTTCGGCAGACTTAGCTTTGATACAAGAGAAGGATGATAACTGACTGACCAGATAAGCTTCTTCTCCATGCACTGTCACAAGTTTACCATTCCTTACGAACTTTAGCTTCTGATGGAGAGTAGAAGTGACTGCCCCGGCCTCGTGTATCCACGGTCTCCCGAGCAGGCAACTGTAAGAGGCATCTATGTCCATAACCTGGAAAGTAATCATGAATGTTTCAGGACCAATAGTCATGGGGAGATCTACTTCTCCAAGCACAGTTTTACGGGAACCATCGAAAGCCTTGACTAGAAAAGTACTCCTCCTCAAGGGAACTCCTCGGTAACTCAACTGATCCAAAGTCGATTTAGGCATCACATTCAACGACGACCCAGTGTCTACCAACACGTTAGACAACATATCTGTTTTGCAGTTCATGGAAATGTGCAGGGCCAAGTTGTGGTGCTTTCCTGCCTCTGGAAGTTCATCTTCACCAAACCAAAGGTTACTGCAAGCAGTGATGTTAGCCACTATTCCACCAAATTGATCCTCTGTGACTTCGTGGTCGACATAGGCTTGTTCCAACACTTTCAATAACACATTCCTGTGAGCCTCCGAACTGAGGAGTAGGGCCAAGATGGATATCTTCGAAGGAGTTTGTAACAGCTGATCAACGATCTTATAATCGCTTTTCTTAATTATCCTCAAAATCTCATCCAGATTGGAATCTTCAATGGATTGGCCTGGACGGCCGGCACTTTCAACAGCAGGAGGGATTGTCAATGGAGCAGCCTTATCAGTAGGAATTGTAACTTGCACATCATCTTTCTTCTGGAATAAAAGTGGTCGGACCTTGCCGCTCCTTAAAGCCGTCACTTCAGCGATACTGCCTACTGTGCTTGAGGACACCAAAGGTACTTCTTTCCCGTTTTCCAACATAGTCGCACTGTACTTGTACGGGATGGCTTTCGCAGAGGTATATGGCACTGGACCAGGCAACCGTATGACCAATGGTTCAACGTCTTTCCTGGCGGGTGCGCTCTTGACTGGAGTATCGTGGAAGATCGGGACCTTCATACAAACATCAATGGTAGTCAAGTAGTTGTCATTCATCAAGCTTTGGATATCCGTCTGAACTATGCTGCAACCCATAGGGTTCTGAAGACATTCACAGCAGGCAGCGTGGTCGTGGCTAAACAAGGAAGCTTGGCACAGCTTGATATGTAGCGGTACTAGGGGAGTAGCAACATTACGGACATTAAGACGAGGGATTTCTTCACAGACTTCGATCATATTTACAGCGGCATGGTTGGGGAGTGGGTTGTCAAGTACGTGTGGGACATTGTTTTCGAAGGACAGCTTTCCCTGGTCGATCAACTTCTTTACAATGTATTTCAGAGCGTAGCAACCTTCTACATCATGACCCAGGGCGCCTTGGTGGAAATCACATCTGAGATCGGAGCGGAACCTAGGAGGCAATGGGTTTGGCGCAGGCTTGCCTGGCCTAGTGGTGCAATACCCCTTATGTAACAGCGTTGGGAGTAGTTCAGCATACGCCATTGGTATCGGCGGGAAAGATGGTCTAGATTGAGGGCCCTGTTGTTGTTGTTACGGTTGTTGCTGAGCTAGGGGTTGTTGTTGCATTTGTTGGGCGATGGTGTTAACGGGGACCTGAGGCTGGCCCGGTAGTGAAGGGTACTGATTGTAGAACGGCGGGTAGAATGGATGCTGGGCATACTGTAGATACTGATACGGTTGAGGCAGTTGTGTAGCATTGACAGGAGCGGCAGTGGCAAGTTGATTGGTTCCGGCGGACACCATTCCAACTTCTGATTCCTTTTTCTTATGGTGACCATTGCCGTATTTCTTCGGTGCATTCGAGGACTCACCTTTCTCAAACACGATAATCCCTTCTCGGACGGCTTCCTCCAAGCGGGTCCCTATAGTGACCATCTCAGAGAAGTTGCTTGGGGCAGCAATAATCATTCTCTCAACATAATCTTTCTTCAGGGTCTTCAAAAATGTTTGGGTCATTTCTTCCTCGTCCAAAGCGGGAGTGATACGGGCAGCTGCCCCTCTCCACCTCTGTGCGTACTCACGAAAGCTTTCGTCCTTTTTCTGAGAAAGAGACCGGAGGAACTCTCTATTCGGCTTGAGCCTGGTATTGAATCCATAGTGGCTCTTGAAAGCAGTAGCTAGATCATCAAAAGTGCGGATATCATCCTTGCTCAAGCCGGTATACCACTCCGCGGCATCTTCCATTAGACTGTCCTGGAAGCAATGGATCATAAGTGAATCATTGTCTGCATGGTTAGCCATCTTCCGGACGTATTTGATGATATGGTTCTAGGGGCAAGTCAGCCCGTTGTAGCGGTCAAATTCCGGGACCTTGAACTTCTTGGGAACATCCACCCTTGGCACTAAACAAAGATCGTGGGTTCTGACGAGGTCACTGCTCCCACGGTTGGCCTTAATCTCGCGACGGAGTTCTCTGGCAAGTTCTTCCATTCTTTCTTCCATAGTTCCCAACACAGGAGTCTTTCCACGGTAATCATTAGCATTGGCGCCCTGAGGCGTAGAGTGCACAATCGGATCTGTGAAGACCGTTGATTGAGGCAAGGTAGTGTGAAGAGAGGCCTGTCCTGAGACGGGGATCTGGTTGCTGTTGGCAGCACTGGAAGCAACTGTCGTGGGATCCGGAGCAAAGAAAAGTGGGAGCCCATACGGGTATCCTCTTGGCATGGCGAAGCGGCTATCGAGGGATGACGTTGGAATTGCCTCAGTGGTCTCTGGAGCAGACGAGGTTGGTTGCT